>QRFJ01003033.1:39004-180085 GCA_006176705.1 Cocos nucifera
ATTTTATTTAAAATTATTTTTATTATTTTTTTTATTTAATTTTAATTAATTTAATTATTATTTTTACTATTTTTTTAGTTAGTTTAATTTAATTTTTATTTTATTTTATTTTATTTTATTTTTAGAGGAGTAAGGAGAAGAAAGAAAGAAGAGTTCTAAAGAAGAGATCCTAAGGAGTCCTAGAACTAAGAAGAAAGAGAAGAATTAGGTTTAATTAGATTTAATGTTGGTTAGCAATCAAGTTGGTCAATCAATCCTGACTAAAGGTTGTCCTAGATCTAGACAGCTCCTAACTGCCAAAGTCACCTTCAAGCCCTCTAAGTGTAGGATTAGCCAATCAACTGATCAGGTAAGTGTAAGGTCGGTGGGAGTCCCCCCGTTGCTTGTCTTAGATACCAATTGTGCTTGATCAGGTAAGCGAACGAAACCAATTAGAAACCACCTTCCTTCGGGCGCAGTCATCCCTGAACCACTTTCCTAGACATCAGTCAAATTGACTTATCCTAACCCGATTCAACTCTTAGGATTTCTTGTCCTATTGAGCTCGAGTTCCTAGGGTTGATGTCTAATTGATTTTAATTTAAAGGCTTAGGTCAATGCAGGATGTTGGTTGGTTGTTTGTGGGCCAAGAAAGGGTGATCAAATCTCCACCTTATCTTGTTTAATTGGGTTACGCCCTTAATTTGATTTAATATGAATATGCACAAAAAATTTTCAATTAAAGGGTTCTATGCAATTTAAACTAGATGCATGTAACTAATTATATTCTGAAAGGCTTACCTTGCCTCCAGCAATCACCAAAAAAAATAAAAATAAAAATAAAGATAAAAATAAAACTAATATGATGCATGCTCTAAGCAGTTAAGATTTTTAATCTTGTCATGAAATTTTTAATTAGATTTAAATAAATATTTTTTTAAAATTAATTTAAAAATAAAATAAAAATAAATAAAATAAAAAGAAAAGAGAACTAGGGTTAGGATTGATCTCACCAAGCAAAACTTTTGATTCTTTTATTCTTTAATTTTTTTTCCTACAAAATAAAAAAAAATTAGCAAGCAATATTTATAAGAAAATAAAAATTTTATTTATAATTTATTTATAAAAAAAAATCAAAGAGATCAAAAATTTAATGTCCGTGCCTTCTCCGACAATGACGCCAAAAACTTGATACATTTGCCGAAATTATTTTTAATAAATCAAAGAAATCAAAATCAAAAATCAAAAACATTCTCTAGCAATGGTGCCAAAAACTTGATAGAGATGCGATGTTGTCGTTAAGACAACATGTTTATCAGTTTAATCCGACTTTTTAAAATCATTGAAAATGCATAGATAGCAGTGAGTCGGATCGAATCCACAGAAAAGGTAGTATTTTAGATTTAAAATCTTTGATTTTTTTTTAAAAAAAAAAAAGATTTGAGATTTGGAATTACGAGTGAAGTAGGAAGATTAAAAATAAAAATTAAAAGATGTAGAAATTTAAAACTTGGTACTAAGATCTACTAATTAGATCTTAGCATCTACTTGCAATAAAATAAAAAATAATAATTAAAGTATAGAAATTAAATTACAATAAAAATAAAAAGTAAAAAATTAAAGTAAAAAAATAAATTTTTTATTAATTAAAATTTTAGAATTTAAATACATAAAATTTAAAATAAAATAAAATAAAATAAAATAGTCCGATCTCTGATTTTGGATCGACATTGGCAGAAAGATGGTATAGAAGCCCGACTCTTCTTCTCGACATCCGTTGCTTCGAAGCAGCCTTTAATCCATAGCCTAGCTTCATCCTGTACCAAAGCTTCATCTTGATCGGAGATGTTGATTTCTAGAGGCCTAAGATCCCTTTTATAGAGCTAGGAGGGCTGGATATTTTTTTCTAAAGACAATATGGGACTAATAGCCTTTGTAATCATCAAAATATAAAGAAATTTAGATAAAATTTGAATTTAATCAGCTCTGATATGACTCTGGTAAATCTGGTAAAATCTGGCCATTCAATAGGAATCCAACGGTCCAAAAATCATCAAAATCGGATGCATATCAGCCCAGATCAGATCGGATTAAATTCTGACCGTCCGATCGCACGTTGATGGAGGAAATCTGGCTGTAAATCACACGTCGGGAGTCTTGATCACCATCGGGAGCATTCTGGATCGTTGGATCTTCATATCTTGGTTTTCTGGCCATCGGATCGCGCCAGATCGCTAATAGAATTTGAATCAAGCCTAGAAATCACCACCGCCATCCGATCTTCACCGCAATCAACCGCAGCCATCCGATCATGCAATTACTGTTCCCATGGACCGCGTGGATCGGCCGCACCGCACACCGCAGCTAATCAGCACTTTTGTCACTAGGTGAAAAGACCAAAATATCCTGTGAGCCGTGATAAATTTCTGTGGACCCTTTAAGGGTCTAGGTCCGCCACGTAGCAATTTCTGATTCGTCAGTTTCTGTTGAGCTGGCGGTCCATGCCTGGATTGTTGACCGATTGATAGCTTAAACGGCTGAGTCAGCTTTGATGGCTTGGTTTGGCTTGGTGGCTTGGCTTACAGAGCCGATTGAGCCATTTTCTTTTTTTTTTAATTTAATTTTTTTTTATATATTTTTAAAAATTTATATCTTTAAAAATTCATATCTTTTTCGTTTTAGCTTTGTTTTACTTAAAATTTATTTTGTTGTGATCAAAAAAATGAGCTCTTTCCATTGATATTAAAATTTTATTTTTTAATTAATTTTTTAATTAATAAAAATATAAATTTTTCAAAAATTATATATAAATTGATTAATAATTCTTAAAAATTAATATAAATTAATTAATAAATTAATACTTTTATTGGTGAATTTATGATGCTTATCACATAGGAATACCCCCTCTCCACTTTCCCTATTTTTCCTTCCTTCTCATCCTCCATTGAACTCTAGAAATCAAAATATTTTAAGTCAAAGAAAATCATTTCAATTGGAAATCCTCAAACCCTCTAAAATATCGTGCTTCTATGAAGATTAAGCTCTCAAAACCTCAAGGGACCAACTGACACCACCACAACTCGCACAAAATCCCTTATGCTTGAGAAAAAATTCCAATCGGAACCTAAGAAACCCCTCCAATCTCCCTCAAGTGCTCGCCTTCCCATAGATCTTCAAAATAGAGAAACAAATGAAAAGAAAATGAAGCAAAAAAAATCAATTTATGTTAGAAAATATCTTACCTTTTACTTTTTTCGTCTTTCCTTTGTTTTTGTTAATTTTTCCTATGTTTTCCCCTAGTTCTTCCTCTATTTTCTCTGTTCTCAGGAGTCTCAATCAGGTGGGAGGCTTGGAGCAACCAAATAGGTAAGTTTTGACCATGGAAAACATCTTACCATTTTAATTTTTTTTCATTTTTCCATCTTTCCTTTGTTTTCATTTATTTTTTCTATATTTTTTCCTTTCAGGAGTCTCAAGCAAACAAGAGGCTTGGAATGGCCCAATAGGGAAGTTTGTGTTGAAAAATAGTATCCTAAAGCCAATCTCTTAGATTGTAGATGATTGAACTCTTCATTGTAATAGTATATCAATCTTTCATTAATAAAAGTTATTTGGCATTTTTCATTATAAGTTGTACATCTTATATTGAACTCTTTTGTTATAATGAAAGTTCTTAGAACTACTTATAATATGATAAAGAAGGATTTATCATGTAGTTCTTAAATCATTTTCATGATAAAATGATATATTATTAAGAAGGACGATGATGTTTATCAAGTATAGGTCATTATGTGCTATATGAGTTGGTTGTCCTCTTAATCAAGAAGTATAAAGACACTAGTATGGCATCCAGGTAAGATGTAGGAGTACATTCATTACCAAACAATGACTCACCTACTGAGTACTCTGCTATTAAGAGCATCTCGTAAAAGATATGGGCATGAGTGTCCCTCAAACCTGAGTTCATCATGATGACTTGTAAGCAACTTATTATACTTTGGTAATAGACTACTTAAATTTCTAATTCAATAACGAAAGATTTCTTAATACAGTGAAGTACTTGTTAAGTCGGTATGTGAGTCAAGTACTTGGATTGACTCCTCCGAATTACTGGAGATAATGCATCACTGTATTTCAATTTAGTAAAGTCTTGGCCAAGATAATCTATGTGATGAATTTGAAAGGTTGAAATATAATGTGGATGATTCATTTAGGGTTGACAATAAATCTTAAGTCGTCCTAAGCATTCGAGGTCAAAAAGATGAATCATGTGGTACCATATGCCGAGATTCTTGAATATTGCTTTGCAAATATTTGATGTATCCGGACATCAGAAACCATTGCTAGATGGTAACTTCGATTAGTATAGAAAATAGTTCATATGCTACTGGCTTAGTGTTCGAACCTATGGAGTCACACACTTAATCATGCAACATAGAAAAGAATTGACCTATAATCTAATTATTCAATTTAAAAGTACTTGACTTAATTGAACAAATAAGATTAGCTTAATTAAGAATTAAATTAGAAGTTATATGGGATTAAATAGTTGACTATGTCTAGCTAGCATTGGACATGAGCTGTAGGTTTAATTTTGAGGATAATTATGATCAAATCTTTAATCCAGATGATTTATAAAAAAATGAATTCAAGTATTAATTATTTTAGATTGGATCTGATTTAATTAAACTTGATTTAATTAGGCTTAATTAGGTTAGAAATTCACATAAGACTTAGGCTTAAACCCTAATTAGATTATGGTCAGTAGTTTATACAAAATTAGTTTGAAAATAGTTTGTATGGGATTTGAATCAGATCTGAATTAGATTAGATCCTTTAAGATCTAATTAACTGAGATTCTCTCTCCTTGTATCGACTAAGAGAAGGAGGAGGTGTGGGATTTGCACACCCCCCCCCTTCCATGTGTGTGTAAGGAAGAGAGAGGTGCCACATTGTGGCCCCAATATTTCTCTATGAAGTAATATCTTTGGATATGGATAGGATTAAGAATCTTAGCTAAACAAGAATTTGATCTCTTTGGACTTCACCTATATAAAAGGAGGAACCCCTTGCTGCCCTACATACCTGTGATAACCCTTTGTTTTATGTGATAAAGAGAGAGAGAGAGCAAGAGAGGGTGGGGGCAACAAGAAGAAGAACTTCTTCTTCTTCTTCTTCTTCTTCTTCTTAGGCATAGAGAAATCCTATTCCTTGGCATAAGGATGTCTTAAGAAAGATCTAAAAAGAAGTTTTCATATCCAGTTCTTCCCTATGATCCTTTTAGAAAGGAGTGAAATCCAAATTTTCATCCTTCTTTTCTATGGTGCTTGACATCCGCGAGAAGTAGAGGGCTTGTATTTCCAGACCTAGCGAGGCTTTTGATTCAAGTAACACCAATATCCACTGCATTATAGGTATTTCTAATGAACAATATGCAAGATTTCATGCATGAATTTCAAAAATAATTTTTAAATATAATGCAGTGGAACATGTAGATTAAACCATTTAATCTATACATGCATGTAATCAAATTACTAAAGCCTACAACTAGAATCTATAACATATCATAATGTATTCTAAATCTGAAAATAAATGGATTTGATTTTGATCAAATCAATATCCTAGATCTAGAACAATTCTAGATCTGAAACCTAGATCACATCTAGGTAAGAAAAGAGATCAAATCTCTTACCTTGCATGGATCGAGAACTCCATGGTTGATTTTTGTTATTGTCTTTAGAGCCGCACATACATCCAGCCTCTATAGGAGATCCACATGATGCTGCAATAAAATTGGAGGTTCATTGAATGAAGATCCGCTCGAAGTGCTAGCTTCTCGCAGATCTCTCTGAATGGTTAATTTTAATTTATTCTTTGGATCTTTTGGATATTCCAAAAGATGAAGAACAAGAGAAGGATTAGGAGAGAAATCCAATCTTTGGATCTTCCATAAATCAAAAATAAAATACATTAGAAAATGATCCTAAGAGAAGACAAATCTTCTCTTTCAGACATCAATAATTGATGTCCTGAAAACATCTTTATGCTAGTACAAAGGAAAGATCTTCTCCCCTAGGCTTTTCTCATAATTTTAGATCTTACACACTCTGATTTTTTTATAGAAAAATCATATAAAATATAGTGAAGAAGAATTTTCAAAGAAATCCTAAGAGAAGACCATTTTCTCTTTTCCTTCTCTCATCAGTCAGATCATGTCCAAAAAGATCACTATGCCCCAACACCTTGGAGCACAGATCCCTACGACCTCTTCCTCTCTCTCTTACTCTCTCAAATTTTTATCATATAAAAATTATATAAAATAAATAAGAAAAAAAAACTTAAAAAAAATAAAGAGAAGATAATCTTCTCTTACCTTTGTCCCTTCAAGACATCAACATTTGATGGCTTGATGAAGATCTTTTCTTCAAGAAACTTGGTGTCCCAAACCTCCATACCTCCTCCTCCTTTTCTTCTAGATTTTTTATAATTTTTTTAGATTTTACACATCCTAAACCTGATAGGAGGCGTCCTCCCTTTTATATATGGAAGACTAGGTCAAAACCTTGTCTTAAAGAAGACCAAGGAGTAGTTTTAGGAGGCATCCAACTCTTGGACGCCTCCCCCCTTATTTTTTAGATGTGAAGATCACAAAACCACGTGCAAAACCAAAGAAATTAAGTGCACAAAAGAAAAGAAGGCATGAAGAAAAAATTCTATAAGGAAAGGAGGTGTTTTGGAGAATTGGGACTCTTTCAAAAGGAAACAAAACCAAACCACTTACCAAATTTGATCAAATCAAATTCTAATTAATCTCTTCAGATATTTAGTGCATGGAGTAGCTCTTATTGGTGTGGAGAATATCACATAAAGATCTAAAAATAAAATATGGGCATTGACTTTTATTGGCGCAAGGAAGGAGTGAGAGTCCCAGTCCAACTGGGACTCTTCTTGTTTGACTAGGTTAAAACTATTTTAAATCTAATTCAAATCAAATTAAATATAACCTAATTAAAGATGATCCTAGTCCAACTAGAAACCTAATTAAATTAGGTTAAATTATATTTAATTCTAATTTAAATCCTAACTCAATCAGAAATTAGGTGCACTCAAATCCTAGTCCAACTAAAAATTATTTTTCTCTTATAATTAGCTTATCCAATAAATTAATTAAATTTAATCTAATTAAGTCTAAACTAATTCTAATTAAATCTAAATTAATTAAACTTGATCTCAGCTTGATTATTCGATCAAATTGAGCTAATTAGCAATACAATTGCTAATTGATCCTCTTGTGACACTTGCATTAGGTCAAACATCAATCGCATTGAATATTTAACCTTAGAACGATTCTCAATCATTGATTAACCATTTGATTAAGTTATAATCTCTCATATGTGTGACTCTATAGGTTCGAACCAAAGCTGGTAGCATAGGAATCAATTTTTATATCAGTCAAAGTAACCATCTAGCAATAGTTCCCGACGTCTAGATAGGTCGAATGTATGCAAAGCAACATTCTTAGAATCCTGACCCATGGTTATCATATAATTCATCCCTTTGACCAATAATGCTCAAGATGACTTCAAGTATGCTATCAACACCCATACAAGTCATCTCTATTATGCCTCAAAATTTTGCAAATTTCGTGACTCCTCACGAGGATTACTTAAGCCTAGATTTTGCTAAATTGAAATACAATGAGACATTCTGTTTTTGAAGCTGATCAAGAATGGTCAATCCTATCTTGACTCACACACTGACTTCATAAGTACTTGACTATACCCAAAAATCTTTCGAACCTATATTAGAAATACAAGCAATCTGGTATCAAAGTACAGTGAGTTGTTTGCAAGTCACCTGGTGATCTCAGGTCAGAGGGATATTTATATCCATTGATCTTAGCTAGCTACTCTTGATAGTAGAGTGCTACATTGGTTACATTCAATGCAGATGTACTCCTACATCTTCTCTGGATGCCATACCAGTGTCTCCATACCACTTGATTACGAAGACAACCAATGCATATGGCATACAGCGACCTATACTCGATAAGTTATCGTCCTTATTAATAACTTATCATTTAGTCATGAATAATTTAATAACCATCCAATGAATCCTCCTTTATCAATTGATTGTGGTTCTAAAGATTTCATCATAATTTAAGAGTTCATTTAAGGAAGATAGAACTTCTATGATGAACCAGCCAAATAACTATTATTATTAGATAATTTATATACTAATTTCAATCATCTACTACTTAGATAATTTGCTTTAGGACATATTTTCAATAATTTTGATATATAATATTTTGATTTTAAACATGGATGTATTCATCCGATCCCTTAGGCATCTGATTCTGAACTAGATTTTTTTCCTACAGTTTGGATGTGGCTAAGATTATGTTGGTTCTCATGTATGAGAGTTTAAAAAATAAAAATATATTATTAATTAATCTATTGAATAAGGTAGTAATTAGGTCATCCAAAATTTTTTAGAAAAATCCTCTAATTCTCCAATTATATGCATATTTTAAATTTTTTGTTTCTTATTTTTTAAATGAATAAAATAACATAGAAGGAAGAACTATGATTAAGTCTAAGTTTTCTTTAAAAAAATCTTAATTTTTTTCATTATAATGGCAGCAAAAAAATTAATAGAGACTATGTTAATTTAGTTTATGATGGCTGAGTTTGATTATGGGGTGGATATAGTTTAACCAAAAGATATATATAAAAACATTACAGATCTAGAAACAAGATCCACTAAAAAAGTAACTTCATGCCTCAATGCTCACTTATATGTATGCAATATTATTTGCTGATATGAAGGAGACATATAAGAACCATATTTCTACCATAATATCCTAAGTTCTTAATTTAGACCAGTGATATAGTAGTGATGATATACACTCTTATCCTAAGAGTATCCCACACATCGCATGGGTTATATGCTAGTGTGTGTGTATATATATATTAAAATGAAGGCTTTAGCCTCCATTTGCCATGTATTTTTTTTCTAAACCTTTGTTTGACACGGGTATTATGTCAACCTCCTCATGCGAAGGTGAGGCAAGGGCTGATCATGGACCTGAGTTGGTGTTTGCAATCAACGAACCAATCATGGTGGTCACTGTCGAGTCACAAAAGCAGGCATTGATAGTGGGAGAGCTCCTGACCACATAACTTCGAACCTAGTGAAGTTGCGGAGGTTATCAAAACTCCATGGCAAGGGGCCTCCAAAGCTCTTGATCACATTTGCTATAGCCCAATTAATCCAAAGTCCCAACCATGTTGACACTGCTAAACCCTCAGATAAAAACCTATTCGTCATTTTCTCTTTTTCCTTTTTTTCCCCTCTTACTCCTTGAATCCTTTCGATGGCCATTTCAATGGAGATCGTTAGTTTGGCAGTGCATAACCGGTCATCATTAGGTGGGGATTGGGCTGACCTCACATCTAATTAGTGTCTTAATTAGGCTCTCCATAGAACTTCATGGCCTCATTGAAAGCCATTAGCCGTTGGCAAAGGTCTTGTGGTGAGATTTATGAAGACTGTTGTAACATCACCATGGCATCACCTAGCTCTGATATGTCGTAGAAACCCTTGATCTTTTACATGGACCTGAGGAGAACTTTGACATTCTCTAAGGCAGCAGACTACCGATCCACTTAATCTAGATCTGTGATGGGGCACCTCCCTCCTTGGGCTTGAGGGAGGCATCCCTTTAGGGCGGCAACTCTAGAGAGAAGAGAGAAGAGAGATTGAGGAAGAAAAGATCTGTATTCCAATCCATGTTATAAAGTCCTAATACAACCTATGTATTTATACATAGCTATTAGTTTTGACCAAAAGCTCTCCTGGCTAACCCAATACATAAAAGCACTCACCAAGCCCATGTACACCTACGTCTCCCATGCTCTTATCCCCTGGATCTAAACCTAATCCATACATGAGTTAGCCATATTAAGACCTCATTGGACCAGGCCTTAAGATCCAAACAGAAAATCCCATCCAGTTCTATTCACCATCATTGAGCCAATTCTGTCAGGAGCTAAACTGGCTTGACTACATCTCGCCTAAACCCTATCTTCTATCTTCTTGAGACAATCAACTCGATTGCACCCCAAGTTGGCTCGATCTCAGCCTGAGCCAGCTCGACTATGTATCCAAGCCAGCCTGCCAGTGTGTCAACCTCTTGTCTTGGCTGATTCTTCTCATGGCTTTGGTCTTTTGCTCTACCTTATGTCCTAGGTTTTTAGAGCACCTACCAAGCCCCTCAAGGTCCTCACACTTGAACCTCGAACCCGTGCAGGGCTACACATTGCCTTCATCCTAGGACAACTCCTGTCCTAGCCCTAGAACCACATCTATCCTAGTCTCTTGGAGCCAACATCCTAGCTCCTCTCATGGCTCTCCAAATCCTACAATCTCTACCTTGGTGCACCCAAGCCTTGGCACACCTGGCAATGTTCTTCTGCATGATCCTACTGTTGCCGTGCACCCTGAGAGCTTCTTATGCAAACACCGCCTTTGCCAATCCTCTTCAATTATTGTGCATCCTTGAGGCCTTTGGATGACCGTCGCCACTGTTGAAGACCTTAGCTTACTTTTTCGTACCACCCTAAAATTTTAGTAATCCTTCTACTTGATAGCTACATCAATTATCTTGGACTTTCCTTGAGATCCTACAGTATTTCTATACCGATACTCGCTGCATATCCAAAAACGATCTCCTCAGAACTTCGCCAGTCTTTCTCATACGTGCTGCTCCACATGGAACTGTGCATCTCCAACGTTGGTGCTAGAATATTGATCCTCCTGCACTCCTCTGCTCTGAACTCATATCACATGTCCACCGATGAAGCCATCTCTACCTGATTCTTCATCTAAAATCGAAGCCCACTTGATGCTATAGAAGCTAACTTTGTAACCAAGTCCTCCAAGGCCAACCACTCAACATTGCACTTCTGAGCCTGCCACTGCATCTCGAACATAATCGCTGCCCCTTCGGACCCTCCGCACTCTATGGATCCCTTTTGAAGCCATCTCGGATACCTCCACAATCCGCAGGCACCTCTGAAACTTAAGAGCTCATCAAACTCTTCACATTTAGTGATTGAATCCTAGGAAATTCCATCCTAGCCTTCTCCTCTTCTACCCCTCACTAACCATCGCTTCAGTTGCACCTAGAGAAACTACAACTCAAACCCTGTCCTAGGCATAGACCCACCTATTTCATCATAAGGCTCCTGAGACATCCTGGCTATCCCTGAGATTCCTTCTGACACTTTCTACTGAGATACCTCTCTTAGCTGTTACACCGTCGAGCCTCTCTCAGCTGCTGTGCCTCCAGGATAGCACTAATGTAGCACTCCAGTGCTCCCTACCTCATCTCTACACCGCCTCCTCATAGGTATCCAGATTCTTTCTTGCTACACATAATCCATCCCCTACCTAAATCATGACTCTTCCTGATGCTTTTGTAGAAGAAACCTGATCCAAGATCAGCCATTCAACACTGACCTATTGGACCTCCATGGATTATTCATCTCTATCACCTCCAAGGCTTCGCAAATTCATGCTCTGATTGAACCGCTGAATGCATTCCTAACTACTTCTTCCACGTTCCTACAATCAAAGGATGTATAGTTGCTTCTTCAGCTTTTCTTCGATCATTACCCAATAGAAAACCTTTTTTTATTTGCAAAACAGCCCCACACTACCCATCTTCCTAGAGAATCCTATCACCCATCATACACCCCCAATCTCTCCAACCAAGATCGATCAAAAAATCATGCATCCAAATCTTTCATCCTAGGAAAAATCCTTTTTGTTAATCCTCTCAGCCTCCACCTTCAATCCACTACTCCTGATTAGCCAACCACAACAATAACAAAGATAGATCTGAGACATACCATGGAATACTTTTATAGATTTTTGATTTCATCCTGTATGACTTCTCCTTCGCTTTCTTACACCATCAAGCTTTGAGCCAGGCCCTGATACCAATTATTGTAACATCACCATGGCATCACCTAGCTCTGATACCACGTGTTGTAGAAACTCCTGATCTTTACTATGAATCTGAGAAGAACTTTGACATTCTCTAAAGAAGTAGACTACTGATCCACCTAATTTGGATCTATGATGGGGTGCCTCCCTCCTTGGGCTTGAGGAAGGCACCTCCCTTAGGGCGGCAACTCTAGAGAGAAGAGAGAAGAGAGATTGAGAGAGAAAAGATCTATATTTCAATCTATGTTATAAAATCTTAATACAACCTATGTATTTATACATAACTATTAGGCCCAACCAAAAACTCAACCCAATACATGAAAGCACTCACCAAGCCCATGTACATCCATATTTTTCATGCTCTCATCTCCTGTATCTAAACTAGATCCATACATGAGTTAGCCATCTTAAGACATTGGACCAGACCTTAAGATCCAAACAAAAAACCCCATCTAATTCTGTTTGCCACCATCGAGCAGGCTCTATCAGGAGTCGAGCTGGCTCGACTACGTCTCATCCGAATCTTATCTTCTATCTAACTAAGATAGCTTGCTCGATTGCACCCCAAGTTGGCTCGATCTCAGCTCGAGCCGGCTTGACTGCATATCCAAACCAGCCCACCTATGTATCAGCCCCTTATCTTGGCTGATTCTTCTCATGACTTTGGTCCTTTGCTCCACCTTATGTCCCAGGTTTTCAGAGCATCTATCAAGCCCATCAAGATCCTCACACCTAAATCTTAAGCCCATGCAGGGCTACATGCTACCTTCACCCTAGAACAACTCCTGTCCTAGTTCTAGGACCACACCTACCCTAGTCTCTTGGAGCAAACATCCTAGCTCCTCCCATGGCCTCCCAAAGCTTAGGAGCACTATACAAAATCCTACAAAGACCACCAAGACAAGTGGGCTGATGGCAAATCATGTGGGCACATCCAATGACACCGTTAGCCCTATAAGTTCTTGAGTTCTTATACAACTATTTCTTCTCTTTTCTTTTATTTTTTTTAAAAAAATCATTTATATTCTTGATGATGACTTTATGATCATTCAAAGTGTTGACCACTTTGGTTTTCATGTTGTTAATAAGAGCTAACATGCTTAATTTGTCCTACTTTTGTATTCTTTTCTATTGTTGCTCTAAAAATTAATTTTAATGACTATAAAATATTTAAGGAGAGTACTAATAAATTTTGGCTTGAAAAAAGAAAAATGTGCATTTCAAGTTTCACAAGATTTTTCAAATTTATTTAAAAAAATGAAGAAGAATAAAATCATAATTTCACTAAGTTGGAGATTAAGAAAATATGTTTTGAAAGCTTCAAGAGTAAGAAGAGAAAAATTCTGATCTTTTGGAGATAATTTCATAATTTTTGAAAGTCTAAATTGAAAGAAAATCAGGTTTGAGCAAAAAGATCAACCCCTAGGTCAACCCCTGCCAAAAGGGGCTGATTGGCATGCTGATTTTTGGCCGGCATGCTCAAAGGGGATGATCCTAGGGTTGACCCGTATGCCAAGAGGTGATTCCAAGGTCGACCTCTACTATTTTGCAGGTTAAAAATATAGAATATTGTATTTTCTATTATTTGCCATAAAGGTCAACCCCAGGGTCATCCCTTGCAATGAAAAGTTCTATAGTGACTAGTTTTTCAATCAATTTTAGTTGCATTTAATGCTCATTTATGGCTCTCCAATGGCTATAAATAGGCACTATTCACTCTCCAGTACTTAATGAAGATATAAAAGCTTTCAAAAGAAGAAAAGATGCAAGAAAAATCAAGCAAAAAGTCAATCCTAGTAAAAAGCCCTCTTCAAGCAAAAGAAGCATTCAATTCAAGCTCAACCATCTCTCCAAAGTTCATTCAAGTCATCATTCACTCAAAGAGGAATCTGAAATGCTTCTCTCCTTCTTGTGTAAAGTGTATTTAAAATTCTATTATGCTCATTAAAGGGGCTAATCTTGTATTTCATTGTTTTTACACTTGAACTCTATTTTTGTTATTTTGTTTTATGTTTTGGGGATTCCAAAACTTGGAAAGATTAATTCAAATCTTGAATCAGAGTATATTGGATTGGCTTATATCCAAAAAATAAGTATTCTAGCTAAAAATAGCTAGGGTTGGAGGTTATTAATGTTGTATTCATTTTGAATATGTTTAGTGGATAAGAAGCTTGGAGAATGGATGTAGGTGCAAGGTTGGCACCAGACCACTATAAACCTTGATTGTTTATGGTATATTTACTTGCTCTCTGTTGGTGTAGAAAATGGTGTTGATGCCGAAGATTGCTGGATTTGGAGAAGTTGGGATCACTGACGAGACCTACAAGATGAAGTCCTGATCAGAGTTGGCTCTGGCAAGACCCTCCGACGATCAAATTAGTTCTCCATTCAATAAGAATGGAGTACTTAGGAAGAAAATAAGCTGAGTAGGAAATAGAGTGTTAGAGCTTAGAGAGGAGAAGCATATCTAGAGGGTCCCTTAAATAGATGAAGCATGTAATAGATTGATGGTGACAGTCATAACTGCCCGATAGTGGACTGTTTGGGCCACGTGAACTTTGTTCCAAAGAGTGGGTTATCATTTATCATGACTCGCTAGTTTGTTAGAGATCCATAATAGGAGTTCAGGCAGAACCCCTAATAGGCTCGATTATAGTGTGTTGGTGCTTCCTTCAACAACTTGGAGAGGTTCGGCCATCTAGCCAAGGGCAGTTTTTCTTGGAGGAGTTTGGTGAGGGCAACGAAGATTCTGAGGTTGCTTGGAAGCTGAGATGGGTGAGTGCTGAGATTCAAAGACTTATTGATGACATCATTTCAATTATCCCAAGTAGTTCATTGGATATTTTGGATCAGCTTGAGGTAGGTCAAAGGAGCACTGAGGTTTGCAGTCCACAAAATAGCTACCTTGTGTTCTAGATTAGGAATCAAACTTGCATTGATGACGAGATCTTTTTAAACCAATTCAGTTGATAGGCACAACATAGACTGAGCAACTCCACGATCAACTAGGATGAGTTCATCCTAAAGGAGTCCAACTAAAAGAAATTCGACTGAAAGAAGTGCGACTGAAAGAAGCCTATTTGGAAGGAGTTTGGCTAGAAGGAATTAGTATAGAAGGAGCATGACTGGAAGGAGTTTATCTATCCTCAAAATCTATTGTTCGTCAGGGTTGGATGGGTTGGGGCTTCAATACTAAAAATTCTATTATTCATCGTAAGTCAAGAAGCAAAGTTAATAAAATAGTACTTCATTTTATTGTTCAAAATCATCCTATCAAACTTTAGTATGCTCTTGATGTTATGTGTATCCTAGAAGACAGAATTGGCTGACACTTGTAATACACTTCTAAGAGCAAAATTATAATTTTGATTATAAATAATAAAATAATTTATTTTCTATCATAAATGTGTATTTAGTGTCTGTGATACATTCCTTGAGTTAATGGTAATGATAATTCTTATTTTCAAGAGTTGAAAATTTAAGATAAGAATTTGCATTATTAACTCATAAAATGCTCCTAACTGTAGGATCATCATGAGGATGGTGATTGATCCGGAAGATTGGTGTACAATCACTTCTTTATAGTAGATGAGTCTTGAGTCTATGGTGTGGAGACACCAGAGTGAGAGTACAGGTACTCATTAGAGAATGAGGGCACTGAATGTGACCACCTCGAGTAGTCATAAGGAAGTCTACTTTCTCATCGATGACTGACTCGAAGCTGCAATGGTGTGTTTGATTCTTTGACCTAAGGTGCATCAGTAGTTCACCTTAAGGGTGTTATAGTTTGACTACACCATGACTCGGTCTCCTAGCCATTCAGAATTCTGAGGTGTATGTTGGCTATAGCATGTTCATTGTAGGAATTGAATTGCACCAAGAGGGAATCTATCTATCTCGGTGGATGAGGAGCAGCCCTATGATGATCATGAAAATCAAGTCCATAAGCCCATGGCCATGGCAAAGTGAAATAATATAAAGAGTTTCTACTAAGTTTTTCACATCAGACTTGAATCGAATGATTAAATCATATGATAGAAATTAGGGTTTGACCAGTTCACCTTAACCCTAATCTGATCGGGGCTCAAGATAGAAGAACTTAATCACACAAGTAGCCAAACTGAGAGGTTCATTTTCAGTTTTGATGGATTGCCACCACATACTGCTAGGTGTTACTAGTAGATTTTGGGAGCAATTAGAATGATTTAGATGAACGATCATTCTAGTTGTTTGAATCAGAAGAGTTTTGATCCATCAAAAGGAGTTTTGATGATGTCGATGATGGAGATCATGACATATCCCATTATCATACAGAATTGAACCTAACTAGGTCTCACAAATAAGAGTTTGGATTTGGATATCATCAATTGGACTAATCTAATTCAATTGATTTGAATTATATTGAATTAGGTTCAAGGAAATTGTGCTAACACACGATTGAGCCTAACGTTCTCCTTTAGTTATCATTAAAAGATGTCTCGACTAAGCTAAATGAGTTTATGCTCGCTCATGTACCTTTACTTGGTCTGACTGGAGCTTGTCTAGATCAAAAAAGAATTATCTTAATTTATGAGTTAAATTTGAGACAACACCTATCATTTTTCATCTTCTGCTAATTCTTGTTCTTTGACTTTGGTCAAACGTTGACCTTTGACCCTTGGACATCTGCCCATATGCCATGTACTTATTGAAGAGTAGATAGGGGCTTGTCCTCTTACTGGAAATTGGAAAGGAGGGGGCACATGCCTAGGGATGCATGCGCCCATGGATGGGGATGCCTAGAGTCCCATACAGATGGGACTCCAGGTTGCTTCTTGGTTTCTACTTAGGTGACCCCTAGCTGTAGACTTTGACCAGTCTTAGGCACCATCTAAGGATGAATTTATGGGGCTCTCATCTAATTAGATCAGGTGATGTCATTCCACTAATCATATTTAGATCTGATTGCATGAAGCAATGTGATTGGCCGGGATGATGTGGCACTACATGGCGTAGCAGGGTCTATATAAACCCTATCTGCGCCACACTTTGAGTGAGTTTCCTCTTAGCCACACCCCAAGGCTGCCCCTCTCCCTCCTCCATGCCATCTTCTGATTCTCTCTCTCCTCTCCATGCCCAAAGAAAGTTGGGCTCCAGTTTGGGGCGATCCAAGCAAGAGAAAGCTGACGAGAAAGGAAGAAGGCAGCACTGCTGCAGAGACAACTGCTGATCTTCAGAAAGTATTTTGATGATCCTCCAAATTGGATCCATATATAATTTTTGGAGAGATGATAAAGAAGAAGAAGATCTCTAGATTCAGTTTGAGTGGATACCGATAGAGGTCAGGAGATTGCATGGCTAGATCCAGAATCTCATGCAATCAGCAGGATCATCAAAGGATAATTAGATTACCCAACATCAAAGTATAAATTAAATAAGATTTAATTTATTTTTATTTTTATTCATTAGATCTATAAAATTAGATCTAAACCATCTTAAATCTAATATAGATACTTAAGAAAAATTTTTGAAATATCTCTCTTGATCCGATCAGATCTAAACTAACCTGATCCAGGAAATCAGAATTTTTTCTTCAACTGGTATCAGAGCCAGATTATCTAAATTATTTAGATCTAATTTTTAATTTATTTTGATCTAAAAAAATAGATAATTTTAGATGTCACATGATATGTGATTAGATCTGAAATTAAAAGAATTAAAAATAAATAATATAGATCTAAGTTCTACAATATGCATGACTAGTTGTAAAATAGAATAGTTCTATACGTAGTCTTGCATGATCATGATTTATTTTAATTAAATTATAATTTTATATTTATTTATTTTCTATTTTTTAATGATTATAAATATTATAATAAGATCTAAAAAATAAGAAATAAAATTATTTATTTTTTAGATCATATGAGATATGATGAATGCATGTTTAGACTAGTTGTAGAATAGTTCTACATAATTATCTGGATTAGAATTTATTTTGATGTGATCAATTTAAATCTAATTTTTTAGATAATTATAAGATAATTTAGATCTGAAAAATATGTATGATATGATACATGAGATGTATACAAAATATGTATTAAGTTAGATCAATTTTTATATATGAGATATATGATGTAGATCTAACTAGTTTTGTAGATTTATATTTCTAATTAAGGCATTCCTCTTGATCGTCCGATCATAAGAATAAAGTAGGATTTAAATGCCCTCTCCTCTCAATCGATGGGGTGTTCTTATGATGTGTAGGGGTGCTGTATGTTCGTCCTTAATCAGAAATCAAGAACATACTTTCTGCAAAATCCTAGATCCTGAAACCCTATAATTTTATTTACATGTTTTGTTTATGAACCCTAACTTAATTAAGAAAAGATTATAAAATATTAATTAGATCTAAATTTAGGAATTTTAGATCTAAGACACATTCATAAAATTGGGTTCGGGCTTGGGTAGCTCAATTAAGTCTAAGCGGTTGATCAAATTGAATCAAGAGTTGGTTAGATGGGATCAACAGTGCTTAAATTGACCAGTCTAATAGGATTAAAATTTGGGTCAAGATTGAGTCATGTGAATGATCGATCAAGCTAAGACCTATTAGCCTCAGTGGTTAGAGTCTGGATTGTAGGCTAACTTGATTGGTTCTGGCTCAACAATTTAGTGTTTAAGATAAGTTTGGCAGATACGACTGACTCATTTTTAATTGGAAGCTACTCGACTCGAATACGCTCTTGTCGAGTTAATGGCATATCCCTTCCACCAGTCTCACTTACCTATCCATGTTTGTTGACTCAGTTTTGATCTGAGGTGGTCAATAATCCGAGCTAACCCATGCCACTAGGTTAGTCATAATGGTTATGACTATATCAAGTCTAGTTTAATGAGACCTAAATCACATCTCCCTAAGAAAAGATTAAGTCTAAGGTCTTCCACCATTGTAGATGTGTGGGCCCTTCCTAGGGTTGATTATTCTCGACTGGTTATAGTGGTTTAGTTGCACCAAAAAGATGCAACCATGTCTATTAGGCATTGGATGCTATGGACTGAAGGATGGATTGGACTCAATATTTTGGATACGGTGAGAGACTCAATTAAGAATCCAATCTATATAAATGGTGGGTCTGACTTAACTAAGGAATAGATCAATATTTTGGGCATAGTGAGATCATGAATTAGAGACCAAGTTTGGGTGCACCATGATTGGAGAATCATGGAACAAGAATTATTCACTCATTGGCTAACCCATCAATAATAACTGTTAGGAGAGGTGATGAGTCAGTTGGTGGGACCGCACCATCCACTAGAAATTATTAATCATGGAGATTTTTGCATCTTTACAGAGGGAGTATAGGGATTCAAGAAAATAGTAGACGCTAATTTGTTTAAAAATAAAATCTCTAAACAAATTGGTTAAGTCTTAATTATAATATCTAACTAGAAACTTTGACTCTCTATAGGAAAATGTCTACATCCAACCCACTAGCATGGATCCTAGACACCCATAGACTGATCGGACCAAATTATAAGGATTGGCTCCAAAATTTCAAAATTATTTTGGATTTCGAGAAGTTGACTCATGTATTGGATCAGGACCCTCCCATCTTACCAGCCCGTCCATCCGCTAAACAGAAAGCATCTCTGAATAAGTGGATGGACGAAGATAATAAGGCTAGATATTACATGTTGGGCTTGATATCTGATGAACTTCAGCACCAACATAAAGATATCAGGACTGTTCGCCAAATGTTGGCTCACCTATAAGAGATATTTGGTGAATAGAGTCGCGCAGCCAAGTATCAAGTCACTAAATGACTATTCAAGGCTAAGATGCGTGATGGACAGTCAGTTCAAGATCATTGTCTGATGATGATTAAGGATTTGGAAGAGCTTGAGAAGCTCAGAGTAGAGTTAGACTTGGATCTGTTGAATGATATAATTCTACAATCTTTGATTGATGCGTATGGGCAGTTCATCATGAACTACCATATGCATAAACTTCAAAATTTTTTGACCGAACTTATGAACATGCTAGTTACCGTTGAGCTTTCTATGAAAGGTTCTAAGGGCTCAGTGCTTGCTATGAAACGGACTTCTTCCAAGAGAAAATCTTTTGGAAAGAAGAAGAAGTCTGTGAAAAAGCAGAAGATGGAAGGAGGAAAGAAGAAAAAGATAGCGCTGAAAAAGAAGGCCGCCGATAAAGAAAAGTATTTTCATTGCAATAATGATGGCCACTAGAAGTGAAACTATTCTACATACTTGGCCATCCTGAAGAATAAAAAGAAGGCAGATCCTTCTAGAGGTATGCTCGTTATTGAGTCTAACCTTATGATTTCTTCTGCATCCAGTTGGATGCTTGACTTTGGTTCTAGTACTCATTTGTGCACTTCCAACAGGATCTTGAGGATAGCAGAAGGCTGAGGGATGGTGAGATGATCCTATACATCGAAAATGGAGCAAGAGTTGCTATCGTGGTCGTGGGAACATATCCTTTTTGACTACCATCTAGTTTAGACTTAGTTTTAAAAGACTGTTATTATATGCCTGCAGCAAGCAGAAATTTGATTTCTATTTTTTGCCTTGCATTAGAAGGCTATGTAATTAGTTTTCTTAAGGACCATTGTAATATTCTTTATAAAAAAAATAAAATTGCAAGTAGTTTTCTTATTAACGATCTTTATCAATTACATGTTGATGTATCTGCTTTTAATATCGAGCATAATGTGAATACCATGAAATGACCTAGGGATAGTCCAAATGATAGGTATCTATGGTACCTAAGACTAGGTCATATAGCAGAAGATAGGATTAATAAATTAGAGAAAATTGGGCTATTGAGTCCATTGACTTCTGCATCATATCCAATTTGTGAATCTTGTCTTCATAGCAAAATGACTAAGCTCCCTTTTATAGGACATGGGGAAAGGGCCATGGATCTTCTTGCCCTAGTACATACTGATGTGTGCGGCCCATTTGATGTGCTGGCTAGAGACAACCTTGTCTACTTCATAATCTTTATCGATGATTTATCTAGGTATGGATATGTGGATCTTATGAGACATAGGTCTGAAGCTTTTGAAAAGTTTAAGAAATTTAGACATGAAGTAGAAAAGCAAACAGAAAAATTCATTAAGATTCTTCGATCAGATCGAGGAATATCTTAGTCGAAAATTCCTGAACTATCTCAAGAAAAATAGAATAGTCTCTCAATGGACTCCACCTGGAACACCTCAACTCAATGAGGTCTCAGAATGGAGGAATCGGATCCTATTAGATATGGTCCAATCCATGATGAGCTTCATAGACCTTCCTGATTTTTTTTGGGAATACTATCTGTTAACTACAATATACTCACTGAATAGGGTTTCCTCGAAAATCGTTCCTACCACACCGTATGAGATATGGCATGATAAGAAACTAAGTCTGATTCATCTCAGAATTTGGGATTGTCCGGCTCATGTCAAAAGACAATAAGTGGATAAGTTAGACTTTAGATCCTTCAGAGCTTGATTTATAGGATATCCTAAAGAGTCATTAGGATATTATTTCTACATTCTTAAAGATCACATTGTGATTGTGAGTCGACATGCCATCTTTCTTGAAAAATTATTTATTCAAGATAGTGGCATTGGAAAGTAGATCAAGCTCGATGACAAAGTCTCACAAGAGCAATGGGCTAAGGACCAAATGGATTCAAATTAGGTTAAGCCAATCCAATCACTACCTCCTCCACCTTGTAGATCGAAAAAGATTTTTCATCCTCTTGATAGGTACTTAAGTATTATTTTAGAGGAAGTAGAGGAAATGTTACTTGTAGGTAATGGGGTTCATGGTGATGATCCCAAAATCTATAACGAGGCGATATCGAATATCGACTCTGAGAAATGGTTAGAGGCAATGAAGTCAGAAATTGATTCGATACACTCAAATCAAGTCTAGACCTTGGTGGATCCATCAGAAGGTATAGTACCTATTGAATGTAAATGGATCTACAAGAGAAAGATTGGTGCAGATGAAAATGTGGAGACATTCAAAGCTAGATTAGTGGCAAAAGATTATAGTCAATGTGAAAACATTGACTATTAGGATACCTTTTTGCCAGTAGCTATGCTTAAATCCATTCGCACATTACTTGCTGTTGCAGCCTATTTCGATTATGAAATATGATAAATGGACATGAAAACGACATTCTTAAATGGATATTTTGAGGAAAATATCTATATGGAACAATCATTAGGTTTCACATCCAGTGATGATGATCATAAGGTATGCAAGCTGCAAAGATCCATATATGGACTTAAGCAAGCATCTCGAAGCTGGAACACTTATTTTAATAATGTAATCAAATTGTTTGGTTTTATCAAGAACGAGGAGCCATGTATCTTCAAAAAGGTTAGTGGGTGTGCTGTTGTATTCCTCATATTGTACGTGGATGACATCCTCCTTATTGGGAATGAGATTCCCTTGTTGACCACAGTTAAAATGTGGTTATCTAAAGAATTCTCCATGAAAGACCTAGGAGAAGCATTCTTTATTCTAGAAATTAAGGTCTATAGAGATAGACCAAATAGGATGCTAGGACTTTCACAGAAGATGTACATAGAGGAAAGTGCTAAAGAGGTTTAGCATGGAAAACTCTAAGAGGGGTTTGGTATCCTTCAGACATGGCATTCATCTTTCCAAGAAGATGTGCCCTAGCACACCTGAGGAAATAGAATGCATGAGCAAGATCCCTTATGCTTCAGTAATAGGGAGCCTCATGTATGCCATGTTATGTACACGACCTAATATAGCCCATGCTGTGAGTGTCATAAGCAGATATCAGTCGAATCCAGGTGAAAAATACTGGACTTCCGTATAATGTATTCTTAAGTACTTAAGAAGAACTAAGGATATGTTGTTAGTCTTTGGTAATGGAGCACTCCAAATCCAAAGATATACAGACTCAGATTTTATGTCCGATGTAGATGATCGAAAGTCGACATCTAAAAGTCTATTTATGTGTAATGGTGGAGCTATTAGTTGGTAAAGTTTCAAGCAGACAGTAATAGCAGATTCCATCATAGAGTAGAATACATCATTGCATCAGAAACTGCAAAGGAGGCATTCTAGTATCAGAAGTTTGCCATGGAGATCGAAGTGATGCCATCAGATGCCATTCCTCTGTACTGCGATAATAATGGTGCCATAGCCCTTGCTAAGGAGCCGAGGTCTCATCAAAAATTCAAGCACATCGAGGGGCGATACCATCTCATCCGCGATTATCTTGAGAAAGATTATGTCGAGGATAAGAGAGTCGACTCTGCATACAGTGCGGTAGATCCACTCACAAAGCCATTGGGTCAGCAGAAGATCGAAGCCCACCTTGAGAAGATGGAACTTAGATTTGTAGCCAATTAGCTTTAGGTCAAGTGGGAGTTTGTTAGTTATGTGCGCCCTAGAAGCTAGAATTGGCTGACACTTGTAATACACTTCTAAGGGCAAAATTATAATTTTGACTATAAATAATAAAATAGATTATTTTTTATCATAAATATATATTTAGTGTTTGTGATACATCCCTTGAGTTAATGATAATGATAATTCATATTTTCAAGAGTTGAAAATTTAAGACATGAATTTAATCATTATTAACTCATAAAATGCTTCCTGACCATAGGATCATCATGAGGATGGTGATTGATCCGGAAAGGTTGGTGTACAATCGCTTCTTCTTTATAGTAGATGAGTCTTGAGTCTATGGTGTGGAGACATCAGAGCGAGAGTATAGGTACTCGTTAGAGAACGAGGGCACTGAGCGTGACCACCTCGAGTAGTCATTAAGGAAGTCTACCTTCTCGTCAATGACTGACTCGATGCTGCATAGTGGTGTGTCTGGTTCTTTGACCTGAGGTGCATCGGCAGTTCACCTTGAGGGTGTTATAGTTTGACTACACCATTACTCGGATCTCCTAGCCATATCAAAATCCTGAGGTGTATGTTGGCTATAGCATGTTCATTGTAGGAAATTGGATTGCATCAAGATGGAAATCTATCTACCTCGGTGGATAGAGGAGCAGCCCTATGATGATCATGAGAATCAAGTCCATAAGCCCATGGCCATGGCAGAGTGAAATAATAGAAAGAGTTTCTATTTAAGATTTTCACATCGGACTTGAATCGAATGATTACATCATATGACAGAAACTAGGGTTTGACGAGTTCACCTTAACCCTAATCTGATCGGGAAGCTCAAGATAGAAGAACTTAATCACACAAGTAGCTGCACCAAGAGGTTCATTTTCAGCTCTGATGGGTTGCCACCATATACTGCTAGGTGTCACTGGTGGATTTTGGGAGCAATTAGAATGATTTAGATGATCGATCATTATTCTAGTTGTCTGAATCAGAAGAGTTCTGATCCATCGAAAGGAGTTTCGATGATGTCGATGATAGAGATCATGACATATCCCATTACCATACAGAACTGAACCTAACTGGAATTCACACAAACAATGGTTTGGATCTAGATGATCATCAATTGGAACTAACCCAGTTCAATTAATTTGAATTAGATTCAATTAGGTTCAAGAAAATCGTGCTAGCACACGATTGAGCCTAACGTTCTCCTTTTATTATCATTAAAAGTTGTCTCGACTGAGCCAAATAAATTTATGCTCACTCATGTACCTTTACTTGGTCTGACTGAAGCTTGTCCAGATCAAAAAAAGATTATCTTAATTTATGAGTTAAATTTGAGACAACACCGGCCATTTTTCATCACCTGGTAATTCTTGTTCTTTGACTTTGGTCAAACATTGACCTTTGACCCTTGGACATCTACCCATGTGTCATGTACTTATTAGAAAGCAGATAGGGGCTTATTCCCTTATTGAAAATTGGAAAGGAGGGGGTGCATGCCTATGGAGGCGTGCACCCATGGATAGGGATGCCTGGAGTCCCATATAGATGGGACTCCAGGTTGCTTCTTGGTTTCTACTAGGCGTGCACCCATGGATAGGGATGCCTGGAGTCCCATATAGATGGGACTTCGGGTTGCTTCTTGGTTTCTACTTAGGTGACCCCTAGCTATAGACTTTGATCAGTCTTAGGTGCTATCTAAGGATGAATTTATGGGACTCTCATTTGATTGGATCAGATCATGTCATCCCACCAATCAGATTTAGATCTGATTGCACAAGGCAACGTGATTGACCGAGATGATGTAGCACTGCATAGCGTAGCAGGGTCTATATAAACCCTGTCTGCACCATACTTTGAGTGAGTTCCCTCTTAGCCATGCCCCAAAGCTGCCCCTCTCCCTCCTCAATGCCATCTTCTGATCCTCTCTCTCCTCTCCATGCCCAAAGAAAGTTGTGCTCCAGTTTGGTGCGATCTAGACAAGAGAAAGCTGAGGAGAAAGGAAGAAGATAGCACTACTATAGAGACAACTGTTGATCTTCAGAAGGAGTTTTGAAGATCCTTTAAATTAGATCCAGATCTAAGTTTTGAAGATGTGATAAAGAAGGAGAAGATCTCAAGATCCAGCCCGAGTGGATACTAGTAGAGGCCAGGTGCTTGCGTGGCTAGATCTAGAATCTCAGACAATTAGCAGGATCATCAAAGGATGATCAGATTATCCAACATCAAGATATAAATTAAATTAGATTTAATTTATTTTTATTTTTATTCATTAGATCTATAAAATCAGATCTAAAATATCTTAGATTTGATTTGGATGCTTGAAAGAAATTTTTGAAATATCTCTCTAGATTTGATCAGATCTAAACAAACCTGATCCAGAAAATCAGGATTTCTCCTTCACTTAACAAGTTCTATAGTTAGGAATTGCTACTGAGAAGATCGACAGATTCTCACAAAGTGAAGGTCGACCGCCAAGAACTTTAGTAAAAGCTAATTTACACCCAACACTTATCTTCCTACTCCCGAGTTTGACATTCGAATGAAGAAAGTACAAAAGTTGTAGCAGTCGAAGTCCTTTGCCGCTTTTTTGCTCTCGGAAAGTCTTGGCTTTTTTCTTTTAGTGTCGAAGCTTCTTAATAGATAAATGACTTAAAAAGACATGTTCCTTTGAAAATTCATCCAGCACAGAGCTCCATGTACCATGCTATAATTATTCTGTCAAGCAGCGGGGTTGGCATGATAGATGGGACATATGGTAGATCAAGACTGGCCGTGGAGGGTCTACAATCATAACCACCTTTGATTTCTCCCAGCTATTTAAACTCCTTCTTTCCTGACCTCTCATTTCCATCTATGCTTCCCTTCTTCCTTCGGTCTCTGTTGCCTTCGAGCATCTTGTTCTTCTTCTTTCATGATTTTTTCGACCACTGACGTTCTCCTCGACCGTCTTTCACCTTTTTGATCATTCTTCCAAGTTCTTCATCCAAAATAGGTTAGTTCCTCATCTCCTTTCTCTCGGTTCTTTATTTTTTACTTGCTTTTTAGGTCTCTTTGGCTTCTCGGGTGGGTTTTACTGTTCTCCCTTTCAAAATTTTGTAGCTTTTTTCTCATTGATTTTTTAGGGGTTTTTTGAATTTACTTTGATCCAGATGTCTTTGGAGGTATCTTGGTCTACTGGTTCTAGGAGCTCAGCCAACCTAAACTCCCAAAATCTTGATTCTAGGATAAGAGCAGAGTTTAGAATAGTATCTCATCCAGTTTTCATGCCTGAAACCATTCCTTGCTCTCTGCACTCTGAAGACCTTTTTTTAATAATGATCTAGTATGGGGTGCCTTTGGAGTATGAATTAAAGCTTCTTGGACTGAGTGATCGAGCTTGTACTCCTCCCTTGAGTCGCTTCTATTTGTACATTGAAGCTCTTCGTGCTGGACTTTATCTCCTAATTCCTCCTTTTGTTATAGCTCTTTTTCGATTTCTAGATATTTCTCTTACTTCTATGGTCCCAAATTCTTTCTGGTTCATCATTGGTTTCCTTTCCCTTTGTATCTCGACTGAAGTTCGTCCAACCATTTTCTTGTTCCATAGCTATTATACCTTCTAATACCATCCTACTACCAAGGATTGATGACACCTATCCCCCCAGCTCGGTAAGAAGGGGTTGCTTAAGGGTGCTCCTTCTTCCATTCATCATTAGAAGAAAAAATTTTTCTTTGTTTCATGCCCATCTGTTAGGTTAGGACTAGCTCTTTGGGGATAGTTGAGGGATTCGGTCCGTTGTGCTCCTAGTTTGAAGAAGGACGACCTTGATACTATTAACAAACTTAGAAATTATTGAGCTTTCCTTATATCTGAACTCATAAAGGACCAAACTCTATTCAATCTGGGCCTGAGCCCCTTCAATCTAGTAGGTATATTTCTTAATTTCATAAGTTACTTTCTTATTCTTCCTTCTAATTATGATTTTTTTCTTATTGTAGAAATGGATACAGGTAAACTTTAGTAGCTCTCCAAGGGGCTCCAAGCCCACAAAAAGAAGGGTGCTACCTTGGTGAGCCTTCTAAAAGAGCAAAGATCAGCACCCCGAGCTCCACTCCGCCCGCTGGCATTGTTGATTACCTCGAACTACCACTACTACTGAGGTAATTACTGCCACCAAGGTTGTAGCACCTTCAACATCCTCAAGCCCTCCGACTAAAGTCCAAACTTTAGAGTTTCCCATTGAGAGGGAAAAGGGGGCGGAAAAGAAGAAGGTTAAGATGGCCTCTAGGAAGGTCAGGCGCAAGACCCATCCCAGTGAGTCCAACGGTTCTGACGAGGATCTGGGAGAAAACCCCTTCCACAATCGAGAAATTGTTAGGGATTTAATCGACGAGTGTACCTTGGTTGAGGTTGTGGACAAAATTATCGATGTCGACTATAAGCAGCATACTTGAAACTCTCTTGGGTCCTTTCTTGAGGTAACCACTTTGTTCCTCTTTTTTGATTGACCTGTCTATAAGCTTCTTCGTTTGCATAACTCACTTTATTATTTTTGTAGATGGGTCACCAACTGATCACCAATATTAAGGCAATAAATCATATGAGGTTAGAGGCAGTGAAGGCTCAAGAAGACCATCAAGCTAAGACTAGTCATCTTCTTGAGGAGAAAGCCATGGTCGACCATCTCCTTAAGAAATAAATGATCAAGGTTGGGGACCTTCAGGAGATGGTACAAAACACTAAGTAGGCCTTGGCAAAAGCAAAGGAGGAGCTGAGCCTGAAAATTAAGAGGAGGGAGAAGGTCAAAGTCGAAGCTGCTGAGATGAAGGAGCAGGTCTCAAGGCAACTTCGAGAGGCAAAGGCTCAAGCAGTGGAAGAATTCAAGGCCTCTTCAGAGATGAAGGACATAAAGATTGAGTTCGCCCAGTTGTCTTTCATCAAGGGGTTTGAGCTCTACCAGAAGAATGTGATCGATAAATTTTTTAAGCTCGACCTAAGCTTCTTAGATGGGGAATCTTCTGATGATGAAGTAGGGTCATCCATTGCAAGTGCCGATCTCCCACTGATCGAGCCTTCTTCCGCTACATCTCCTGTTACATTTGCTCCTCCTGCTGCATCGGCTCCTCCTGCTGCGGAAGAACTTGCATCGACCAGGGCACACCAAACTCCTCTACTACTCTTCTAGTGGTCTGAGACCTCTTATTATTGTACCTTCCTTTTTATTTTTCTTTTTTTCCTATACTTATAAAATATTTTGATTAATGAAAGCAAACCTTTTTCTTTAGTGGTATTTATGTTGTGATACTTTCATGCATTAAGTGTAGTCTCCTATTCAAGCCGATCTTCTACCTCAAGATATCCTCTTGAGATCTTATATAAAAAATTTGAAGAAGGAAGTTTATCAGCTCAAGAAGAACTTAGGAAAAATAGAAGATAAACTTAAGAAATCAAAAAAGAATTATGCTGAAGCCACTATTGAAATTAATTGCCTGCATCAATCATCCAGGCAACTCTTCAAAGAATATAATACTAAGAAGTATGATAAGTACCATAAATTCACCAATAAAAGTATTAATTTATTAATTAATTTATATTAATTTTTAAGAATTAATGATCAATTTGTATATATTTTTAAGAAATTCATATTTTTATTAATTAAAAAATTAATTAAAAAATAATAAAAATTAAAAAATAAAATTTTATAATCAATAGAAAGAGCTTATTTTTTTGATCATAATAAAATAAGTTTCACGCAAAATGAAGCTAAAATGGAGAATATATGAATTTCTAAAGAAATAAAATAAATAAAAATGAAAAATAACATACGGCTCAACTGGCTCAAGCCGCCGTGCTATATCAGTCGGTGCGTCCAAATGCGACGAGCCAAGCCGATGAAGCCAGCATGTCAAGCCAGCCACATTAATCGACTTAGCTGTCAGCTAGTCCACGATCCAAGTGTGAACCACCAGCTCCGTAGAAACTAGCGAATCACGAAGTGACATGTGGTGGACCTAGACCCTTAAAGAATTTATAGAAAATCTATAATGGCTCACAAGACATTTTGAACTTTTCACTCATCAATAGAAGGTGCTGATTCATTACGGTGTGCGGTGCAGTCGGTCCATACGGTCTATGGGAGTAGTAAAGGAATGATCGAACGGATCCGATTGATTGTGGTCAAGATCAGACGATGGTGGTTATTTTTGGGTTTGATTCGAATTCCATCAGCTTCCAGCACACCATCCAACGGCAGTGCTTGATCCAAGGGGTGATCCGATGGTGGAGGGATCTCCCAACTATGATTAAGCTCCTAGATCACGATCTAATAGCCAAAACTCATTCATCAGGCGATAATCGGATGGCCAAAATCTATTTCGACTGAAATTGGGCTAATAAAACTCCATTTTTGATGGTTTTTGGGCCTTTTGATCTAAATCCGATGGCTAGAATATAGGAAACTTAGTAGAATTCAATCAGGACTCCTTTCAATCCGATTTTCACTCAGATTTCTCTATATTTTGATGATCAAAGACCTCCTTAGTCCCACATTGCCTATAGAAAAAGTTTCTAGTCCTTCTAGCTCTATAAATAAGATCCCAGACTTCCAGAATTTAGAATCTTTAGTCAAGATGAAGCTTTGGTATAGGGTAGAGCCAGGCTTTGGATTAGAGGCTATTTCAAAGCAATGGATACCAAGAAGAAGAGTTGGACTTCTACACCATCTTTCTGCCAATGCCGATCTAAGATTAGAGATTAGTCTATTTAATTTCTTTTTTTTATATATTTAAATTATAAATTTTTTAATTAATTTAATAATTATTTTTATGCTCTTTAATTTCATGCTCTTTATTTTATTACAATTTAATTTTTATACTTTAATTATTGCTTTTTATTTTATTACAAGTAGATGCTAAGATCTAACTAGTAGATCTTAGTACCAAGTTTAAATTTTTACACTTTTTAATTTTTGCTTTTTATTTTTTGACTTCACTTTTGATTTTAAAACTCTTTTCTTTTCTTTTTCTTTTCAAAAATCAAAGATTTCAAAACTAAAACACTACCTTCCCTGTGGATTCGACCTAACTCACTGCTATCTATGTATTTTTAATTATTTTAAGAAGTTAAATTAAACTAATAAACATAGTATCTTAACGATAACATCGCATTCTTATCAAGCTTTTGGCATCGTTGTTGGGAAGGCACGAACATTAAATTTTTAATCTCTTTGATTTTTTTATAAATAAATTATAAATAAAAATTTTATTTTCTTTTAAATATTGCTTACTAATTTTTTTTTATTTTACAGAAAAAGAGATTAAAGAATAAAAAGAACCAGGGCAAGGAACAAATCATTCAGTTTTACTTGGTGAGATCAATCCTAACCCTAGTCCTTTTCTTATTTATTTATTTATTTATTTTATTATTAAATTTAAAAAAAATATATCCACTTAAATCTAATTAAAAATCTCATGATAAGATTAGAAATCCTAACTACTTAGAGCATGCAACATATTAATTTTATTTTAATTTTATTTTTTTGGTGATCGTTGGAGATAAGGTAAGCTCTTAAGTTTAATCAATTTCATGCATCTACTTTAGTTGCATAGAATTTTTTATTGAAAGTGACTGTGCATATGCATCTTTAAATCAAATTAAGGGCAACACCCAATTAAACAAGATAAAGTGGGGATTTGATCACCCTTCCTTGGCCCATAAACAACTAACCAGCATCCTGCATTGATCTAAGCCTTTAATTTTAAAATCAATTAGACATCAGCCCTAGGAACTCGAGCTCATTAGGATAAGAAATCCTAAAAGATGAATTGGATTAAAGTTAGTCAATTTGACTAGTGTCTAGGAAAGTGGTTCAGGAACGATTGGGCCTGAAGGAAGATAGTTTCTAATTGATTTTGTTAGCTTACCTGACCAAGCATAATTAGTGTCTAAGGCAAGCAATGGAGGGACTTCCACTGACCTCACACTTACTTGGCTAGTTGATTGGCTGATCCTACACTTTGAGGGCTTGAAGGTGATCTTGGTAGGTAGGAGCTGTCTAAATCTAGGATAATCCTTAGTTAGCATTGATTGACCAACTTGATTGCTAACCAACATCAAACCTAATTAAACATAATTCTTGTCTCTCTTCTTAGTTCTAGAACTCCTTATGACCTTTTCTTTAGAACTCTTCTTTTTTTCTTCTCATTTCTCCTCTAAAAATAAAATAAAATAAAAATAAATAAAAATTAAATTAAACTAACTAAAAAAAATTAAAAATAATAATTAAATTAAATTAATAATAATAATTTAAATAATTTTAAAAAAATTTAATTTTTTTTAAAAATAATAATATAATAAAATAATAAAAAATATATATATAAAATTTTATCAAAAAAATTAAAAAATTCTGAACCATACATTAGGGTTACACTAATACATGCATGGTAGGAAATCATTTTACCTAATCTAGTTAAACCCAACCATAAAATTGAAAGGCTAAATCGTATTAAACCCGATAACCAAATGGCTAAAAATTTTAGAGAACCATCTAAATAGATGAAGAAATACTTTATTTCTTCCACCTATAACCCATCGACTTGTATCCAATTATCTGAAATTCATGCTACCCATTATGAGATCAAGTTGACCATAATTCAGATGCTCCCATCTTTCTACGGGAACACCAATGTAGATCCTTACAAACATCTAGATGAATTCTTAGAAATCTGCTCTATGGTAAAATTTCAAAATTTAACTAATGATGCCCTTAGACTAATTTTATTTTCTTATCATTAAAAGATAAAGCCAAGTACTGGCTTGGCATAATAGGAAGATCAATTAAAATTTAAGCTGAATTGCAAAGTGAATTTCTTAAAAAATTCTATCCCATAGGCCGAACTAACATTATGAGGCGAGCTATTACTGGATTTTCTCAGCTTTCAGAAGAACAGATTCATGAGTCATGGGAGAGACTTAAGAAACTTCTTAGAAAATGCCAACACCATTGTCTGTTTAAGTGGCAAATAATTCAAGCTTTCTATGAGGGTTTAGGAGACCAATACAGACATATGGTAGATGCATCCTATGGAGGTGCATTCATGAACAAGAGTGAGGATGAAGCCTATACCTTATTTGAAATCCTGAGTGAAAACTCAATTAACCATGCTTCGTTATCTTTCTACCAAACCTAGGCAGGGATCTGTGAATTTAAATATCTAAAATCTAGTCCTAAGGCTAATTCAAATTTGATAAATAAAGTGGACTTTCTTACTCAGAAATTAGATCAAGTCCTAACCCTAAGTCAACAATCTCCTACATAATTCACATCATCTTCTAATTATCAAAAGATTTGTTCAATCTATGCTAGTTCAACCCATCATGTGAGTGAATGTCCTATGACTGCACAGTTTCCATCTTTTATCCAAGAACAAGTCCAAGCTGCTAAAGGCTACTCCAAGCTGGTTAATGATCCATTTTCAAATTCATATAACTCTGGCTGAAGAAATCATCCTAATTTTTCTTGAAAATCACAATAGACTCAGGCTCAGATCCAAATTTCATCTATCCAAAACTATCAAAATAGGATCCAATATTAAAACTATGCCTATAATAATGATCAGCCTAGTCAGTTTATCCAGCCCTCATATAACAACCAACTATCATACCCACCATCTTAACAAACCAATCTAGTTGATGATATATTTAACCAACTTCAACAATTAATTTTGAATCAACAATAATCGATCTTGACTCAACAAGAATCTATCACCAAGCTAGAAGCTCAAATAGGATAATTAGTTGAGTCTAACATGAGGAGAGAATTAGATCAACTATCGAGCCTACCAATTTCAAATAATCCATCTAATGTCCACCAACCATCTGGACCAAGTTATCAATTTAATGTCTCACTTAAGAATCCCTAATTTAAGAATGCCAAAGTAATTTTTGAACTTAAAAGCTATAGGATTCTTATGGACCCATACCAAGATTAGGTGAGAGAGGCTAGTACTGATGCTAGCCAAATGAAAATTTAGAGGAACAGATTAGTACCGAAGCTAACCACATAGAAAAATCTAAGCTCAAAACTAGTATTGATGCTGGTTCCAATTTAAATGAGATAGAAATAAGGAAGAAGAAAGTGGATGATTTACCAGAGTCTTATAAACCTAATACCCTAGAAGTCGGTTCTTCTTACAAAAATCAAGAGGCATGTAATGAAATATCAATGGAGTTGTTTAAACAAGATTATATTAATTTATCTTTAAAATTAAAATCACCTTTAGTCACCCTTCTAGCACCCATTGAATCAAACTTAACTCCTAATACAAAAACACCATTCATGAGTATTTTAGAAGAACAAATAGGAGAAATTCTTAATAAACATGGGTCTGAGAATGGGGTCACAAATTATGTTCCTAAAATTAATAATGATTATATCAATAAAGGGATAAGAAATTATCTTCCTGAGATTAGCAATCTAAAATTGTTGAAATTTGTTAATCTAATATTTGACATAGGATAGTAAGCTGCATTGTGTCTGGCTGAAGATGGTAAACTTAGCACTTATTGGAAGACAACCCAATATTTATTTTTTTTTAGTTTAATTTATCTTTTTAGTTTATTTTTTTTAGGATAATTTGAATAAGTTGGAGGGAGAGCTTAAATTTTTAAAGGCATATGCTGGACCAAATACATTAAGTCAGGTATATCTTTTCATATTCTTTATTACATCCTTTATTTTTTTTTCTCCATTGAGGACAATGTTGATTAAGTTGGGGGGGGAGAAAAATAAAAATTTTAAAATTTTAAGTCCTCAAAAAAGTTAGTATTTAGTATTTAGACACCTGATTATGCTTAAGAATCGAATTAAACTAAGCATTTTTAAAAAAATTGATACATAGATTAGAGAATCTATGAGATATTGAGGAATCAAGTATTAAGAAAATCTAATAAAGAGTTAAGTCTAGAACATAAAAAGTTTTTTCTTTGAGCATTTTTAATTTTTTCTACTAGCATCAAAGAAAAGTCTATTTTTTATGGACTTGTGTAGGGTAACTATACATTTCTTCATATAAAAAAAGTTTAAATAAAATAGTTTCTAAGTACTTCTCACTGAGTAACCGAACCTCTTTACCTAAACAAGCATTAAGTTTCACATCAAAAGATAGAAAGGACAAAGAAGCTCTTTGTAAAGCTAGTCTTAACTCGTAGTCTGCTTGATTCGAGCTAGTAAGCCCAAGGGATATTCTATACGTAGTGTCCTAAAGCCAACTGGTTTGGAAGTCATTGGCCCAAGACTCGCTACATGGATCAAATAGAAAGCTTAAGAGATTAAGACACTCAATAGTGGTACAATGTTAAAAAAAAAAAATATTGGTTTTTCACTGAGTAATCGGATCTCGTTGCCTAAGTAAGCAATGATATTCGCATAAAAAAATGGATAATGTAAAAATAAAAATCAATAAATAAAGTGTAGAAGTAGCAATATACTTGCCTATATGAAAGTTTAGACAAATCAGAGATAAAGATGGGATAATTTAGAAAAAGTTTGAAAAATTTTAATGTTCTTTACTTAATTTTTCTATTGATAGATATTAATACCCAATGATATACCTCACTTATACTCTACTAAATATCAATGGCTATTTTAAAAACTGCTTAGGTAAAATTCAAAATTCTAAAGTTAAAAGGTATTTAAAACTAAATTCTTTCTTTACTCGAGGATGAGCAAAGCTTAAGTTGAGGGGTGTGATAAGTACCATAAATTCATCAATAAAAGTATTAATTTATCAATTAATTTATATTAATTTTTAAGAATTAATGATCAATTTATATATATTTTTAAGAAATTCATATTTTTATTAATTAAAAAATAATAAAAATTTAAAAATAAAATTTTATAATCAATGAAAAGAGCTTATTTCTTTAATCATAATGAAATAAGTTTCATATAAAATGGAGCTAAAATGGAGAAGATATAAATTTCTAAAGAAATAAAATAAATAAAAATGAAAAATAACATATGGCTCAGTTGGCTCAAGCCGCTGTGCCATATCAACCGGTGCATCCAAACATGCTGAGCTAAGCAGACGAAGCAAGCATGCCAAGCTAGCCACGCTAGCTGACTCAACCGTAGAAGCCGTCAGTCGGTCCATGATCCAAACATGGATTGTTAGATATGTATGCCCCTAAAAGCCAGAATTGGCTAACACTTATTATACACTTCTAAGAAAAAAATTATAATTTTGATTATAAATAATAAAAAAGATTATTTTTTATCATAATGTGTATTTAGTATATGTGATACATTCCTTGAGTTAATGGTAATTGTAATTCTTATTTTCAAGAGTTGAAAATTTAAGACATAAATTTTCGTTATTAACTCATAAAATGCTTTCGACCGTTGGATCATCATGAGGATGGTGATTGATCCGGAAGATTGGTATACAATCATTTTTTTATAGTAGATGAGTCTTGAGTCTATGGTGTAGAGACACCGGAGCGAGAGTATAGGTACTCGTTAGAGAACGAGGGCACTGAGCGTGACCACCTCGAGCAGTCATAAGAAAGTCTACCTTCTCGTCGATGACTGACTCGAAGCTGCAGTGGTGTGTCTGGTTCTTTGACCTGAGATGCATCGGCAGTTCACCTTGAGGGTGTTATAGTTTGACTACACCATGACTCGATCTCCTAGCCATTCGAAATCCTAAGGTGTATGTTGGCTATAGCATGTTCATTGTAGGAATTGAATTACACCAAGAGAAAATCTATCTACCTCGGTAGATGAGGAGTAGCCCTATGATGATCATGAGAATCAAGTCCATAAGCCCATGGCCATGGCAGAGTTAAATAATAGAAAGAGTTTTTATTAAGGTTTTCACATCAAACTTGAATCAAATGATTAAATCATATGATAGAAATTAGGGTTTGATGACTTCACCTTAACCCTAATCTGATCGAGGCTCAAGATAGAAGAACTTAATCATACATGTAACTATACCAAGAGGTTCATTTTTAGTTTTGATGGGTTGTCACCATATATTGCTAGGTGTCACTGGTGGATTTTGGGAGCAATTAGAATGATTTGGATGATCGATCATTCTAGTTGTCTGAATCAGAAAAATTCTGATCCATCGAAAGGTGTTTCGATGATGTCGATGATAGAGATCACGATATATCCTATTATCATATAGAACTAAACTTAACTGGATCACACAAACAGGGATTTGGATCTGAGTATCATCAATTGGACTAACCCAGTTTAATTGATTTAAATTAGATTCAATTAGGTTCAAGGAAATCGTGCTAGCACACGATTGAGCCTAATGTTCTCCTTCTACAATTATCAAAAATTATCTCGACTGAGCCAAATATATTTGGGCTCACTCAAGTACCTTTACTTGGTTTGACTAGAGCTTGTCTAGGTTAGAAAAGGATTATCTTAATTTATGAGATAAATTTAAGACAACACCTACCATTTTTTATCACCTGCTAATTCTTGTCTTTTGACTTTGGTCAAACATTAACCTTTGATACTTAGACATCTGCCCATGTATCATGCACCCATAGGAGAGCAGATAGGGGCTTGTCCCCTTGCTAGAAAGAGGACATATGGGGGCACATGCCTAGGGAGGCGTACGCCTAATGATAGAGATGCCTGGTGTTTCATACAGATGGGACTCCAGATTGCTTCTTGGAATCAAACTAGGTGGCGCCAAGGACTCTGCTTTGACCAGTCTTGGCACCACCAAAGGGTGTTGGAGAGGGGCTCTCATCTAATTAGATCAGATGATGTCATCCCATCCATCAGATTTAGATCTGATTGCATAAAGAGATGTGATTTGCCATGATGATGTGGCACTGCATGGTGCAGCAGGGTCTATATAAACCCTATCTATGCCTAGCTTAAGAAGATCTCTCCCTTTGCCCATGCCACATAGCCATCTCCCTACCTACCTCTGATCCTCTCTCTCCTCTCCAAACCCAAGGGACTTTGGGATTTAGTTTGGTGTGATCCAGGCAAGAAAAAGGCAATAAGAAAGGAAGAAGGCAGCACTACTGCAAGAGACGACATCGGATCTTCAAAAGTTATTTTTGAAGACCTTCAAGATCAGATCCAGATCTGATCTTTGGAGGAAAGATTGAGAAGGACGAGATATCTAGATCTTACCTGAGTGGATATCGATAGAGGTCAGATAATTACGTGGCTACATCTAGAACCTCAGGCAATCAGTAGGATCATCACAGGATAATTAGATTACCCAAGAACAAGATATAAATTAAATTTGATTTAATTTATTTAATTTTATTTTAATTTTAGATCTATCAAATTAGATCTAAAAAGTATCAAATTTGATTTAGATCTAAGAAATTTTTTTTTGAAATATTTCTCTTGATCAAATCAGATTTGAACGAACTTGATTCGAAAAATAGGTTTTTCCCTTCAATTGGTATCAGAGCCAAGTTCCCATAAATTATTTAGATTTGATTTTAATTTAATTTTAATCTAATAATTAGATGATTTTAGATACCACATGAGATGTTATTAGATCTAAAATTAGAAGAAATAAAATTAAATAATTTAGATCTAAGTTCTACAAGATGTGTGACTAGCTGTAGAATAGAATTATTCTATGCATAGTCTTGCATGATCATAATTTAATTTGATTAAGTTATAATTTTAGATTAATTTATTTATTATTTTATTAATATTATAAATATTATAATAATATCTAAAAAATAAAAAATAAAATTATTTAATTTTTGGTTCATATGGGATATGATGAATGCATGTTTAGACTAGTTGTAGAATAGTTCTACATAATTATCTAAAATAGAATTTATTTTGATGTGATCAATTTAAATTTAATTTTTTAGATAATTATGAGATATTTAGATCTAAAAATATTCATGATATGATATTTGAGATGTATGCAAAATATATTTATAGTTAGATCAATTTTTATATATGAGATATATGATGTAGATCTAACTAGTTTTGTAGTTTTTATATTTCTGATTATGGCATTCTCCTTGGCCGTCGATCATAAGAACAAAGTAGGATTTGAATGCCCTCTCCTTCTATTCAATGGGGTGTTCTTATGATGTATAGTGGTGCTGTGTGTTCATCCTTAATAAAAAATCAAGAACTTATTTTCTGCAAAATCCTAGATCCTAAAATCCTAGGATTTTATTTACATATTTTATTTGTGAACCCTAAACTTAATTGAGAATTAAGATTATGAAATATGTTAAGTCTAAAATTGAGAATTTTAGATCTAAGACATATTCATAAAATTTGGTTTGGACTTGGGTAGCTCAATTAGGTCTAAGTGATTGATCAAATCGAATCAAGAGTTGGTTAGATGGGATCAAGAGTGCTTAAATTAACCAGCCTAATAGGATTAAGTCTGGGTCAAGATCAAATCACATGAGTGATCGATCAAGCTAAGACCTAATTAGGCTCAATGGTTAGAGTTTGGATTGTAGGATAATCCAATTGGTTCTGACTCAATAATTTGGTGTCTAAGGTAAGTTTGGCAGATACGATCGACTAATTTTTAATTGGGAGCTACTCGACTCAAATGCATTCTTATCGAGTTAATGGCATATCCCTTCCACCGGTCTCACTTACCTTTGACCATATTTGTTGGCTCAGTCCTGATCTGAGGTGGTCAATAATCCGAGCTAACCCATGCCACTAGGTTAGTCATAATGGTTATGACTATGTCAAGTCTAGTTTAACGAGATCTAAAAATCTTCCTAAGAAAATATTAAGTCTAAGATCTTCCACCATTGTAGATATGTAGGCCCTTCTCGAGGTTGATTGTTCTCAACTGGTTATAGTGGTTCAATTGCACCGAAATGATGCAACCATATCTATTAGGCATTGGATGCTACGGGTTGGAGGATGGATTGGACTCAATATTTTGGATACGGTGAGACTCAATTAAGAATCCAATCTGTGCAAATGGTGGGTCTAACTTAACTAAGGAGTGGATCAATATTTCGGGCATGGTGAGATTCATGAATTAGAGACCAAGTTTGGGTGCACCATGATTAGAGAATCATTGAACAAGAGTTGTTCACTCATTGGCTAATCCATCACCAATAACTGTTAGGTGAGGTGATGAGTCAGTTGGTGGGATCGCACCATCCATTAGAAATCATTAATTATGGAGGTTTTCGCATCTCTACAGAGGGAGTGTAGGGATCCAAAAAAATAGTGAAAGCTAATTTATTTAAAAATAAAATTCTTAAATAAATTGATCAAGTCTTAATTATAATATCTAACTAAAAATTTTGACTCTCTATAGGAAAATGTCTGCTTCCAATCTATTACCATATATCCTGGACACCCATAGACTGATCGGACCCAATTACAAGGATTGACTCCAAAACTTCAAAATTATTTTGGGTTTTGAGAAGTTAACTCATATATTGGATCAGGACCCTCCCACCTTACCAGCTCATCCATCCACTGAATAGAGAGCATCTCTTGACAAGTGGATGGACGAAGATAACAAGGCCAGATATTACATGTTGGACTCAATGTCTGATGAGCTTCAGTGCCAACATAAAGATATCAAGACTATCCATCAAATGTTGGCTCACCTGTAAAAGATATTTGGTGAACAGAGTCACGCAGCCAAGTACCAAGTCACTAAACGACTATTCAAGGCTAAAATACGTGCTGGGCAGTCAGTCCAAGATCATTGTCTGATGATGATCAAAGACTTGGAAGAGCTTAGAAAGCATGGAGTAAAGTTGGACCTGGATCTACAGAATGATATAATTCTACAATCTTTGACTGATGCATATGGACAGTTCATCATGAACTACCATATGCATAAACTTCAAAATTTCTTGGTCGAGCTTATGAACATGCTGGTTACTGCTGAGCTTTCTATGAAAGATTCTAAAGGCTCAGTGCTTGCTATGGAATGGACTTCTTTCAAGAGAAAGTCTTTTAAAAAGAAGAAGAAGTCTATGAAAAGGCAAAAGATGGAAGGAGGAAAGAAGAAATTGGCAGAGCTGAAGAAGAAGGCTACTGACAAAGAAAAGTATTTTCATTGCAACATTGTTGACCATTGAAAGTAGAACTGCCCTACTTACCTGGCCACCCTAAAGAATTAGAAGGAGGTAGGTCCTTCTGGAGGTATGCTCGTTATTGAGTCTAACCTTTTGATTTCTTCTGCATCTAGTTGGGTGCTTGACTCTAGTTCAAGTGCTCATTTGTGCACTTCTATGCAGGATCTTGAGGATAGTAGGAGGCTGAGGGATGGTGAGATGATCCTGTGCATCAAAAATGAAGTAAGAGTTGCTACTGTGGTTGTGAGAACATACTCTCTTTGACTACCATCTGATTTAGACTTAGTTTTAAAAGATTGTTATTATGTGCCTGCAGCAAGCAAGAATTTGATTTCTGTTTCATTCCTAGCACTAGAAGGCTATGTAATTAGTTTTCTTAAGGACCATTGTAACATTTTTTATGAAAAAAGTAAAATTATAAGTGATTTTCTTATTAATGGTCTTTACCAATTACATATTGATGTATCTATTTTTAATATCAACCAAATTGTGAATGCCATGAAATGACCAAGGGATAGTCCAACTGATAGGTATCTATGGCACCTAAGATTAGGTCATATAGCAGAAGATAGGGTTAACAAATTAGAGAAAATTGGGCTATTGAGTCTATTGACTTTTGAGTCATATCTAATTTATGAATCTTGTCTTCATGGCAAAATGATTAAGCTTTCTTTTGTAGGACATGGGAAAAGGGCCACGGATCTTCTTGCCCTAGTACATACTAATGTGTGCGGCCCATTTGATGTGCCGGCTAAAGGCAACATTGTCTACTTCATAATCTTTACTCATGATTTATCTAGGTATTGGTATGTGTATCTTATGAGACATAAGTCTGAAGCTTTTGAAAAGTTCAAAAAATTTCGACATGAAGTAGAGAAGCAAACTAGAAAACCCATTAAGGTTCTTCGATCAGATCAAGGAGGTGAATACCTTAGTCAAAAATTCTTAGACTATCTTAAGAAAAATGAAATAATCTCTCAATGGACTCCATCTGGAATACCTCAACTCAATAGAATTTTAGAACGGAGGAATCAGATCCTATTAGATATGATCCGATCCATGATGAGCTTCACAGATCTTCCTAATTTTCTTTGGGGACATAGTTTGTTAACTACAATATACTTACTGAATAGGGTTTTTTCTAAAACCATTTCTACCACACTGTATGAGATATGGCATGGTAAGAAACCAAGTCTGAGTCATCTCATAATTTAGGATTGTTCGACTCATGTCAAAAGACAACAATCGGACAAGTTAGACTATAGGTCCTTTAGAGCTTGATTTATAGGATATCCTAAAGAGTCATTAGGATATTATTTCTACATTCCAGAAGATCACAATGTGATTGTGAGTCGACATGCCATCTTTCTTAAAAAATAATTTATTTAAGATAGCGGCATTGAAAAGCAGATCAAGCTCGAGGAGAAAGTCTCACAAGAACAACGATCTAAGGACCAAATGGAACCAAATTAAGTTGAGCCAATTCAATCACTACCTTCTCCACCTCGTAGATCGAAAAGAGTTTTCCATCCCCTAAGAGGTACTTGGGTACTATTTCAGAGAAAGTAGAGAAAATATTCCTCGTAGATAATAGGATTCATGGTGATGATCCCAAAACCTATGACGAGGCAATATCGAATATCGACTCTGAGAAATGGTTAGAGGCAATGAAGTCAGAAATTGACTCGATGTACTTAAACCAAGTTTGGATCTTGGTAGATCCACTAGAAGGTATAGTACCTATTGGGTGTAAATGGATCTATAAGAGAAAGATTGGTGCAGATGGAAATATGGAGATATTCAAAGCTAGATTTGTGGCGAAAGATTATAGTCAACGCGAAGGCATTGACTCTCAGAATACTTTTTGCCAGTAGCTATTCTAAAATTCATCCACACATTGCTTGCTATTGCAGCCTATTTTGATTATGAAATATGGCAAATGGATGTGAAAATGATGTTCTTAAATGGATACCTTGAGGAAGATATCTATATGGAACAGCCACTAGGTTTCACATCCAGTGATGCTGATCATAAAGTATGCAAACTGCAAAGGTCCATATATAGACTTAAGCAAGCATCTCGAAGCTAGAATACTCATTTTAATGATGTAATCAAGTTATTTGATTTCATCAAAAATGAGGAAGAATCATGTGTCTTCAAAAAGATCAGTGGGAGCGCTATTATCTTTCTCGTATTGTACGTAGATGACATCCTCCTTGTTGGGAATGATATTCTCATGTTGACTTTAGTTAAAATATGGTTATCCAAAGAATTCTCTATGAAAGACCTAGGAGAAGCATCCTATATTCTAGGATTTAAGGTCTATAGAGATAGACCGAATAGGATGCTAGGACTTTCACAGAAGATGTACATAGAGGAAGTGCTAAAAAGGTTTAGCATGAAAAACTCTAAGAGGAGTTTGGTACCCTTCAGACATGTTATTCATCCTCCAAGAAGATGTGTCCTAGCACACTTGAGAAGATAGAATGCATGAGCAAGATCCTTTATGCTTCAGCAATAGGGAGCCTCATGTATGCCATGTTATATATGCAACCTGATATAGTCCATGCTGTGAGTGTCATAAGCAGATATCAATCGAATCTAGATGAAGAACACTGAACTTCTATGAAATATATCCTTAAGTACTTAAGAAGAACTAAGGATATGTTGTTGGTTTTTGGTAATGAAAGAACTCCAAGTTCAGGGGTATACAGACTCAGATTTTATATCTGATGTAGATGATCAAAAGTCGACATCTGAGAGTCTATTTGTGTGTAATGATGGTGCTGTCAATTGGAAGAATTTCAAGCAGACTGTGATAGTAGATTCCACCATGGAAGTAGAATACATCGCTGTGTTAGAAGCTGCGAAGGAGACATTCTGGTATAAGAAGTTTACCGTAGAGATCAGAGTGATGCCATCAGATGCCATTCCTCTATACTATGATAACAATGGTGCCATAGCTCTTGCTAAGGAGCTAATGTCTCACTAGAAATCCAAGCACACCGAGCGGCGATACCACCTCATCCGTGATTATCTCGAGAAGGGTTACGTTGAGGTCAAGAGAGTCGACTTCATAGATAATGCAGTGGACCCACTCACAAAGTCGTTGGGCCAGCAGAAGATTGAAGCCCACGTTGAGAAGATGTGACATTGATTTGTAGCCAATTTGCTTTAGATCAAGTGGGAGTTTGTTAGATATATGTGCCTTAGAAGCCAGAATTGGCTGACACTTGTTGTATAATTCTAAGGGCAAAATTATAATTTTGACTATAAATAATAAAATAGATTATTTTCTATCATAATGTGTATTTAGTGTCTATGATGCATTCCTTGAGTTAATGATAATGATAATTCTTATTTTCAAGAGTTGAAAATTTAAGACATGAATTTTCATTATTAAATCATAAAATACTTTCGACCGTAGGATCATCCCAAGGATAGTGATTGATCTAGAAGGTTGGTGTACAATTACTTTTTTGTAGTAGATAAGTCTTAAGTCTATGGTGTAGAGACACTGGAGCAAGAGTACAGGTACTCGTTAGAGAATAAGGGCACTGAGCGTGACCACCTTGAGCAATCATAAGGAAGTCTACCTTCTCGTCGATGACTAGCTCAAAGCTGTAGTGGTGTGTCTAGTTCTTTGATCTAAGGTGCATCGACAGTTCACCTTGAGGGTGTTATAGTCGACTACATCACGACTCAATCTCCTAGCCATTTAGAATCCTGAGGTGTATGTTGGCTATAGCATGTTCATTGTAGGAATTGGATTGCACGAAGAGGAAATCTATCTACCTCGGTAGATGAGGAGTAGCCCTACAATGATCATGAGAATCAAGTCCATAAGTCCATGGCCATGGTAGAGTGAAATAATAGAAAGGGTTTCTATTAAGATTTTCACATCAAACTTGAATCAAATGATTAAATCATATGATAGAAATTAGGGTTTGACGAGTTCACCTTAACCCTAATCTGATCAGGGCTCAAGATAGAAGAACTTAATCACACATGTAACTGCACCAAGAGGTTCGTTTTCAATTTTGATGGGTTGCCACCGTATACTGCTAGGTGTCACTAGTGAATTTTGGGAGCAATTAGAATGATTTGGATGATCGATCATTCTAGTTGTCTAAATCAGAAAAGTTCTGATCCATCAGAAGGTATTTCGATGATGTCGATGATAGAGATCATGACATATCCTATTACCATATAGAATTGAACCTAACTGGATTACACTAATAAGGGTTTGGATTTGGATATCATCAATTAGACTAACCCAGTTCAACTGATTTGAATTAGATTCAATTAGGTTCAAGAAAATCGTGCTAGCACATGATTGAGCCTAATGTTCTCCTTTTACAATCATCAAAAGTTATCTCGACTGAGCCAAATGTATTTGGGCTAACTTAAGTATCTTTACTTGATCTGACTGGAGCTTGTCCAGATCAGAAAAGGGTTGTCTTAATTTATGAGATAAATTTGAGACAACACCTACCATTTTTCGTCATCTGCTAATTCTTGTCTTTTGACTTTGGTCAAACGTTGATCTTTGACACTTAGACATCTGCCCATGTGTCATGCACCCATAAGAGAGCAGATAGGGGCTTGTCCCCTTGCTAGAAAGAGGAAAGGAGGGGGTGCACGCCTAGGGAGGCATGCGCCCAAGGATAGGGACGCTTGGAGTCCCATATAGATGGGACTCCATGTTGCTTCTTAGAATCAAACTAGGTGGCACCAAGGACTCTGCTTTGACCAATCTTAGTGCCACCTAAGGATGTTGGAGAGAGGCTCTCATCTGATTAGATCTGGTGATGTCATCCCATTAGTTAGATTTAGATCTAATTGCATGAAGAGACATGATTGATTAGTATGATGTGGCACTGCATGGCGCAGTAGGGTCTATATAAACCCTATCTGCACCTAGCTTAAGAAGATCTCTCCCTTTGCCCATGACACATAGATATCTCCCTCTCTTCTCCATGCTTACCTCTGATCCTCTCTCTGCTCTCCATGCCCAAGGGGCTTTGGGTTTCAGTTTGGTGCGATCTAGGCAAGAAAAAGGCGACAAGAATGGAAGAAGGCAGCACTGCTGCAAGAGACGACATCGGATCTTCAAAAGTTATTTTTGAAGACCTTCAAGATCAGATCCAGATCTGATCTTTGGAGAAAAGATTTAAAAGGAGGAGATATCTAGATCCTGCCCGAGTGGATACCGATAGAGGTCAGGCGATTGCATGGCTGCATCCAGAACCTCAAGCAATTAGTAGGATCATCATAGGATAATTAGATTACCCAAGAATAAGGTATAAATTAAATCTGATTTAATTAATTTAATTTTACTTTATTTTTAGATCTATCAAATCAGATCTCAAAAGTATCAAATTTCATTTAGATCTAAGAATTTTTTTTTTGAAATATTCTTCTTGATCAAATCATATCTGAACGAACTTGACCTAGGAAATAGGTTTTTTCCTTCATGGACCACCAGCTCAGTAGAAATCGGCGAATCACGAAGTGACACGTAGTGGACCTAGACCCTTAAAGGGTTTATAGAAAATCTATCATGGCTCACAGGGCATTTTGGACTTTTTACTCGATGATAGAAGGTGCTGATTCATTGCGGTGTGCAGTACAGTCGGTCCATGCGGTCTATGGGAATAGTAAAGGCGTGATCGGATGGATATGATTGATTGCGGCTAAGATCGAACGACGGTGGTTATTTCTGAATTTGATTCAAATTCCATCAACTTCCAGCACACCATCCAATGGCAATGCTCGATCCAGGGGGTGATCCAATGACAGAGGGAGCTCCCGACTATGATTAAGCTCCCAGATCATGATCTAACGGCCAAAACTCATTCATCAGGCGATAATTAGATGGCCAGAATCTATTCTGACTGAAATTGGGCTAATAAAACTTTATTTTTGATGGTTTTTAGGTATTTTGATCTAAATCTGATGACCAGAATATAGGGAACTCAGCAGAATTCAACCAGGACTCCTTTTAATCCAATTTTCACTCGGATTTCTCTATATTTTGATGATCAAAGACCTCCTTAGTCCTACATTGCCTGCGGAAAAAATTTTCAGTCCTTTTAGCTCTATAAATAAGATCTCAAACTTTTAGAATTCAGAATCTTCAGTCAAGATGAAGCTTTGGTATAGGATAGAGCCAGGCTTTGGATTAGAGGCTGCTACAAAGCAATGGATGTCGAGAAGAAGAGCTGAGCTTCTACACCATCTTTCTACCGATACCGATCCAAAATCAGAGATTAGCCTATTTAATTTCTTTTTTTTATGTATTTAAATTATAAACTTTTTAATTAATGCAATATTTATTTTGATGCTCTTTAATTTCATACTCTTTATTTTATTATTATTTAATTTCTATACTTTAATTATTATTTTTTATTTTATTCAAGTAGATGCTAAGATCTAATTAGTAGATCATAGTATCAAATTTAAATCTCTACATCTTTTAATTTTTGATTTTTATTTTCTAACTTTACTTTTGATTTTAAAATTTTTTTTTCTTTTTTTTTTTCAAAAATCAAAGATTTTAAAACTAAGATACTACCTTTCCTATGGATTCGATCCGACTCATTGCTATCTACGTATTTTTAATTATTTTAAAAAATTAAATTAAACTAATAAATACGGTATCTTAACAACAACATCCTGTTCTTATCAAAGTATCATCTGAATGAAGAGCTCAAAAAAATCAAGAAACGTGCAAGTGAGAAGTCTTGGACTTTGATAGATAAGGCTAGCTCCCTTGAGATTGAATCAAAAGCAGCAAAGGAGAGGATTCAGTTACTTGAAAGGAGTTTGACATGGTCTATCGATCGGAAAGATTATGGTTGGGAGTGGTCGAAGAGATTTTTCAAACTTCAAAGCAAATTGAAGGTAGTCGAAGACTTGTACAATGAATATAGATGTGGTTGGTGTGATCAAGTCATCGATCTCCAAAGAAAGCTTCGAAAGGCTGATGACGAGGTCGCTCGACTTTGATAGTGATTGTCTGATAAAGCCCAGGCTAGCTTAAGAAAAGATTCAAAAGAGGTTCTATCTTTAAGGAGCATCTTGGAGTGCTTGTCTGCAGTGCATGATAAGGATAGGATCGAGTTGCAAAAACTAAAGTTCAGATGGTTTATCAGAAGGATGCCATGAAAGATGCTGAGGCAAAATTAGCCATAATGAGGAAGAGGTTGAGAGAGGTGGAAGAAGTCTCTCATAGGTTTGAGAAATTATTGAGAGAGAGCTTGGCGGCGAGGCGAGAGCTCGAAGAGAAGGTAAACAACCTGAAGCTCTCCCTTGTATTATCTGGAGCTGGTAGTCCAAAGTTTGATTTTGAGTAGGACTTCATCCTCTTCTTCTTTTTTGTAATCAGACTTGATGTCCCATGTAATAAACTTTTCTAAGTATAATAAAAGGACATTTCTTTTAGTTACCTTCACGTGTTGTCTCCATTTCATGCCTATTGGGCTCTCTTCTTTTTCATTTTTGATGCCATCTTGGAATGATTGTTTCTGCTCCATGGCTTGTATGTTTGTCCCCTAGCTTATGAATAGGGATCTTTGAACTTAGCCAGAGGTAAATACATTCTTGTCTTGGCACCGAAAGTTAATTGTATCCATAGCCAACTTTTTATTTCTAAAATTTAGAGCTTTTAATTTACAAGGGAACGAGGTCCTTTGGTTTTCGTTGCAGTCGATCATGGCCCTCATTTGGACGGAATCAACCTCCTATCTTGAATAACCAGAGGTCTTTATCCATGTTAGGATAAGGTTCTTCTATTTCTAACATGATCGTTAGGGCATAAAAGGGGCCATTAACAGGGCCTCTCCCCCTTTTTTTTATGTCAAGATGAGGTCCTCCTCCTATTTTAGATATAGTAGGCTTTTATCCTTATTAGGACGAGGTTCTCCTCTTGTTCCTAACAAAGACATCAAGACATAAAAGGATCATTGAAAAGACTTCTCTTTTTTTTATGTCAAGATGAGGTCCTCCTTCTGTTCTTGACATAGTGGGCTATTACTCTTGTTAGGATGATTTTCTTCTTCTGTTTCTAACAAGATCGTCATGACACAAAAATGCTGTTGAAAGGATCTCTCTTCTTTTTTTCATGTCAGGACGAGGTCCTCCTCTTGTTCTTGACATGGTGCGCTTTTATCTTTGTTTGGATGAGGTTCTCTTCCTATTTCTAATAAGATCACTAGGGCACAAAAGGGCCACTAAAAAGACCTCACCACTTTCTTTTCATATCAGGATAAGGTCCTCCTCTTACTCCTAACATGGCAATCTTTTATCCTTATTAGGATGAGGTTCTCCTCCTATTCCTAACATGATTACCGGAGCACAAAAGATCCGTTGAAAGGGCCTCTCCTCTTTTCTCAATGTTAAAATGAGATCCTCCTCTTATTTTTGACATGGTGGACTTTATTCTTGTTAGGATGAGGTTCTCCTTCTACTCTTAACAAGGTCATCAGGGTACAAAAGGACCATTGAAAGGATCTCTTCCCCTTTTTTCATGTCAGGATGAGGTCTTTCTATTTCTGACATGGTGGGCTTTTATCTTCGTTAAGATGAGGTTCTCCTTCCATTCCTAACAAGGTCGCCAGGGCACAAGAGGGCCGTTGAAGGGCCTCTCTGCATCACCTCCTGCCTTAAATGACCAAAGATTTTCTACCTTGTTTAGAAATGAAGCTCGATTGGATCACTTTCTGTCATTACAAATTCACACCAAGAATAAGAATTGTTAAAGAAAATTTTATTGAAATGGTCATTGATAGTACATTTGTAGGTTTTCTGAATTCTAAGGTTGCGAGAATGTCGACCCTCTAAGCTCTTTTAGATAATAAGTTTTTGGTCGGACAATTTTCACGACCTCATAAGGACCTTCTTAGTTTGGAGTGAGCTTTTCTTAGCTTTGGGGCTATGAAACATCTGCTCGTGGAACCACTAGATCTTCCATCTTGAATGTTTTGCTCCTGACCTTAGAGTTGTAGTAGCAGGCTATCCTTTGCTTGTAAGCTGCCATCCAAATTTGAGCTTTCTCCCATTTTTCTTTCAATAGATCAAGATTTGCTCTGAGGTCTTATGAATTATTTTGTTTGTTAAAAGCTTTGACCCATGCTGAAGAAAGTTCGAGTTCAATTAGGATAACTGCCTCTGTTGCAAAAGCTAATGCGAAGGGGATTTCTCTAGTGGGCAATCTTTGGATGGTTCTGTAAGCATAGAGCACATGGTAGAGTTCATCCACCCATGTGCCTTTCATCCTTTTAAGTCTTGCTTTTATCCCCTGAAATAGAATTCTATTGGTTACCTCTGCTTCATCATTTACTTGAGGATGTGCCATAGATGTAAAATGATGGAAAATATTTAGATCTTCATAGAACTCGATGAACTTTGCTCCTATAAATTGGTGGCTATTATCAGTGATTAGCATTTGAGGTAGGCAAAATTTGTAAAGTATCAATTTTCAAATGGAGTCCTGCACCTTGACTTCAGTTATTTTTGCCAGAGGTTCGGCCTCTATCCACTTAGTAAAATAATCCACTACTACTAAAAAAAAATTTTGCTATCCAGATGCCATGTGAAAAGGCCCAAGTATATCAATCCTCTACTATACAAACGGTCAAGGAGCACTTAAGGTTGTGAGTGGTGAAGCTAGTTGTCTCTAAATACTTGCATTTCTCTGGCATCAATCATATTTTCTTACATATTCTATGGCATCTTGATGCATAATTGGCCAATAATATTCTAACTGAAGCAGTTCATAAGATAAAGATCTAGCTCCCAGATGGTTTCCACATATCCCTTCATAAACTTTTCTTAAAGCATAATCTGCTTTGGAAGGCTGGAGGCATTTGAGGAGCGATAAAGAAAACGACCTCTTGTATAACTTATTTTCATATAAAGCATAGCGGAAGGTCTGGTTTCTCAATTTTCAAGCTTCTTTAGGATCTCTAGGAAGGACTCCATCTTTAAGATATGATATTAGAGGGTCAATCCAGTTGGGCTCATAGTCAACCTACAATATTGCTGAGGATTCCTCCAAACTTGGATGCTACAAAACTTCAAAGAAAACTTCTTTTGGCAATTCATTTGGGGCCAAAGTAGCCAACTTAGAAAGAAGATTGGCTTTAGTAATTTCTGCCCTACCGATCTGCTGAATTTCAAAATTGGTAAAGGTCAAAATTTAGCTTTTCACTTTTTTCAAGTATTTCTTCATGCTTTCCTCCCAAGCTTCATAAGTGTTGCTAACCTAGCCTACCACTAATTGAGAATCACTATAAACCTTCAAGTGTCCTACTTTCAGTTCTTTAGCTATCCTCAATCCCAAGATTAGAGCTTCATATTCAGCTCCATTGTTAGTGGTGGAAAACTCAAAGCATAAAGCATACTTGATAATAATTCCCTTTGGATTAATTAAAATTAGTCCCGTGCCTGCCCCTAAGGCATTGGATGAGCCATCTACATATAAAGCCCAAAGATCTACAAGAAGATCAACTTTTTCTTCAGGAGAACTAGGAGTATAAACTTCTTAGTGCTCGGTTTGGCCACATCTAGGATGGTGCACTCTACTACAAAGTCAGCTAGTATCTGAGCTTTAATGGATGGTCGAGGCTAGAAATTGATGTCGAATTTAGTTAGCTCAATCTCCCATTTTGCTATTCTTCTAGAGGTATCAGGTCAGTGAAGAATTGCTTTAATATGCTAATCAGTGAGAAGCGTGACCGTATATCCTTGAAAAAAAGGTCGGAGCCTCTTGGCTACAATCAACAAGGCATATTTCTAATTTTGTATACCTTATTCTGCATCCTTCAGAACTTGGCTTATATAATAGATCAGTTTCTAAATTTGAGCCTCTTCTCTAACCAAGACTACTCCAATAGCTACTGGAGACACCGCTAAATACAAAAATAATTCTTCTTCGGGTTTGGGCTTGGCAAGGAGAGGAGGTGAACCCAAAGGCCTACTAACACTTAGGAGTCCAATAGAAATTCTTAGGCTATTTGAGTACTTGGAAAAAAGGTATGCAATGCTCCACCGATCTCAAGATGAAATCATTCAAAGCTGCAACTTTGCTTGTAAGGCATTGGACTTCTTTTATTATTTTTGGGGCAGTCAATTTTTGAATGGCTCGAATCTTCTCTAGGTTTGCTTCGATGCCACATCTTGACACCATAAATCCTAAAAACTATCCCGAAGTTACTCCAAAAGCATATTTAGTTGGACTCAGCTTTATCTTATACTTTCGAAGGATGCTGAAGGTCTCTTCAAGATTAGCAATATGATTTGATCAAGATCGGCTTTTAATAAGTATATCATCTACATAGACCTCCATATTGTAGCCTGTCTGCTTCTTGAAGATCTTATTCACTAGATGCTGATAGGTGGCACCTGCATTCTTTAGTCTAAATGGCATAACCCTGTAACAATAGAGACTACAGTTAGTAATAAAAGTAGTTTTCTTCTCATCTTCTGGTGCTATCCAAATTTGATTGTAGCTGAAGAAGGCATCCATGAAAGTGAGGAGCTCATAGCTCGAAGCCGCGTCCATCAGTTGATCAATTCTCAACAAAGGGTAGCTATCCTTTAGATAGGCTTTATTCAAATATGTGAAGTCTATGCACATCCTCCACTTGCTGTTTGCATTTTTGATGAGGACAATGTTGGCAATTCAGTCTGGGTAGGATACTTTCCTGATGAACTTTGCTTTGAAGAGTTTGTCGACCTCATCCGCCATGGCTTTTTGTCGCTCCGATGCAAAGCTGTGCTTCTTTTACTTTATTAGCTGACATTTGAGATCTACAGCCAGATGATGTTCTATCATCTCTACATCAATCCTAGGCATATCTGCACCTACCCAGGTGAAATCGTCAATATTTTTTTGCAAGAATGTGATGAGTTATTTCCTAGGTTCTTCCCCTAGGTTGGAGCCAATTTGCATAGTATGGTCTTCATGTCCATCATCTAAAGGAACTATAGCAAGATCTTTAATTGATTCTCCTCATTCTTCCATCAAATCATCATGGGCATCAAGCCCATCTACTAGATAAGATTCCATTTGCCTTCCCTCTTGTAAAGCAATAGTTTAACAGTGTTGCACAAGAGCTTGAACTCCTCTGACTTCTCCAACCGCATAACTTATTGGGAACTTCATCTTCAAGTAATAGATCAAGACTACTACCCAAGGTGCATTCAAGCCAAGTCGACCAAGAATGACATTGTAAGCTGAGAGAGCCTTTTGAAGGAAAAATCCTATTTTTTCGGCATAGGATTGTTCAGATCTAATTAAATTTAAAAAAATATTTCAAAAAAAAAATTTTATGATCCTAATCAGACCTGAGACATCTCGAATGTGATCCTAAAGATCTAATATTATAAAATTAAAAAAAGATTTAATTTAATTTTATTTCATATTTTGTTTTGGATAATTAGATTATCCTGTGATGATATTGATTGATCTTGTGATTCTGGAAGGAGCAATGCATGCACCTGGCCTCTTCCAGTGTCCACTCGGGTAGGATCTAGAGGTCTTCTCCTTTTAAATCAACTTTTCAAAAATCAGATCTGGATTTGATCTTGAAGTTCTTCAAAACTTCTTTTAAAGAAGCAGTAGTCATCTCTTTCAGCAATGCTGCCTTCTTCCTGATCTGGGCGTCTTTCTTCCTTGGATGGCATTTGAACCCATGCCCAAATCCTTGTGCACGGAGAGGGGAGAGAGAGGATCAAATGGGGAGTGGAAGAGGGATAGAGGCAGCCTTGGGGCATGGAAATTATGCAAGACTTGTAAACCCTAGGCGTAGATAGGGTTTAAAAAGATCCTGCTATGCCATGCAGTGCCATATCATCCCGGCCAATCAAAGGCCTTCATTCAATCAAATCTAAATCTAATTGGTGGGATGATGTCATCTGATCCAATTAGATGAAAGTCCCTCAAAAATCCACATAGGTGGTGCCAAGACTGGATAAAACAAAAAATCTTAGGCGCTTAGGTATTTAAACCAATCAAGAAACCCTGGAGTCCCATCTGTATGGGACTCCATCCCTTATCCATATGGGGTGCACGCCTAGGGTGGTGTTCACCCTCTCTCTTGCCTCTTTTAGCAGGGGGACAATAGCCCCAGGTGCACTCCTATTGGTGCATGACATATGGCCCTATGTCCAAGTATCCAGGGTCAACTGTTGACCTATGTCCAAAAATAGGAATTAGCAGATGATAGAAATTGGTAGGTGTTATCTTAAATCCATCTAATAAATTAAGATAACCCTTTTTTGATCTGGATAAGCTCTAGTCAGACTAAGACAAGTTTCATGAGTGAGTCCAAATAAATTTGGCTAAGCTGAGATGAACCAAAATGATTACAAAAGGAGAATGTTAGGCTCAATCATGTGCTAGCATGATTTTCTTAAACCTAATTGGATCAAATCCAAATGAATTAAATTGGGTTAGTCCAATTGATGACATTTAGACTTAAATTCTTATTTGTATGATCTAGTTAGCTTTAGTTCCATATGGTAATGAGACATTTCATGATCTCTATCATCGACATCATCGAAACATCTTTCGATGGATCAGAACTTTTTTGATTCACATAATTAAAATGATCGATCATCTAAATTATTCTAACTGCTCCCAAAATCCACCAGTGACACCTAGAAGTATATGATAGCAATCCATCAGAATCGAAAGTGAATCTCTCGGTGCAGCTATCTGTGTGATTGGATTCTTCTATCTTGAGCTCCAACGGGATTAGGGTTAAGGTGAACTCGTCAAAACCAATATCGGTCATATGAATTAGTCATTCGATTTGAGTCCAATATGAAACTCTAATAGAAACTCTTTCTATCATCTTCACCCTACCATGGCCATGGGCTTAAGGACTTAATCTCATGACTATCATAAGGCTACTCCTCATCTACCGAGATAGATAGATCTCCTATTGATACAATCCAATTCCTACAATGAACATGCTATAGCCAACATACACCGCAGAATTTTGAATGGCTAGGAGATCGAGTTATGGTGTAGTCAAACTATAACACCCTCAAGGTGAACTGCCAATGCACTTCAGGTCAAAGAACCTGACACACCACTGCAGCATCGAGTCAATCATCGACGAGAAGGTAGACTTTCTTATGACTGCTTGAGGTGGTCACACTTAGTGCCCTCATTCTCTAATGAGTACCTATACTCTCGCTCTGGTGTCTCCACATCGTAAACTCAATACACATCTATCCTAAGAAAATGATCGTATACTAACTTTCTGGATCAATCACCATCCTCGTGATGATCCTACGGTCAGGAGCTATTTATGAGTTAATTATGAAAATTCATGTTTTCAATTTTCAACTCTCAAAAATATGAATTGTCATTACCATTAACTCAAAAGATGTATCATAGATACTTTAAATACACACTATGATAGAAAATAATTCTTTTATTAATTTATAGTTAAAATTAAAACATTATCTTTAGAAGTGTATTATAAGTGTTTAGCCAATCTGGCTTCTAGGGCACACATCTAACAAACTCCTAAATCATCTAAAGTCAATTGGCTATAAATCTAAGTTCCATCTTCTCAAGATGGGCTTCGATCTTCTACTGGCTCAATGGCTATGTCAACAGGTCAGTCGTATTGTTTGTAGTGTTGATTCTCTTGACCTCAACGTATCCCTTCTCAAGGTAATCATGGATGAGATGGTATCGTCGCTCGATGTGCTTGAATTTTTGGTGAGACCTCGGCTCCTTAGCTAGGGCTATGGCACCATTGTTATTGCAGTATAGAGGAATGACATCTGATGGCATCACTACGAACTCTATGGCAAACTTCTTGTATCAGAATACCTCCTTTGCAGCCTCCGAAGCAGTAATATACTATGCTTCCATGGTGGAGTCTACTATTATCGTTTATTTGGAACTCTTTCAACTAATAGCTCCACCATTATAAATAAACAGATTTTCATATGTCAACTTTCGATCATCTATGTTGGATATAAAATTCGAGTCTGTATTATCCTAGACCTGGAGTTCTCCATTACCAAAGACTAGAAACATATCCTTAGTCATTCTTAAGTACTTTAGGATACATTTCATAGAAGTCCAGTGCTCTTCATCTAGATTTGACTGATACCTACTCGTGATACTCACAGCATAGACAATATCAGGTCGTGTACATAGCATGGCATACATGAGGCTCCCTATTGCTGAAGCATAAGGGATCTTGCTCATGCATTCAATCTTCTCAGGTGTGCTAGGGCACATCTTCTTAGAGAGATGAATGCCATGTCTGAAGGATACTAATCCCCTCTTGCAATTTTTCATGCTAAACCTCTTCCGCACCTCCTCTATGTACATTTTCTATGAGAGACCCAGCATCCTATTTGATCTATCCCTATAGACCTTAATTTTTAGAATAAAGGATGCCTCTCCTAGATCTTTCATAGAGAACTCCTTAGATAACCATATTTTGACTATAGTCAATATGAAAATATCATTTCCAATTAGGAGGATGTTATCCATATACAATATAAGAAAGACAATAGCGCTCCCACTAACCTTTTAGAAAATATAGGGCTCCTCCTCATTCTTGATGAATCCAAATGATTTGACTACATCATTGAAATGAGCATTCCAGCTCTGAGATGCTTGCTTAAGTCCATATATGGACCTTTACAACTTGCATACCTTATGATCATTATCACTAAAAGTGAAACCTAGCGGTTGTTCCATATAAATATCTTTCTCAAGATATCCATTTAAGAATATCATTTTCACATCCATCTGTCATATTTCATAATCAAAATAGGCTGCAACAACAAGCAATGTGCAGATGGATTTCAGCATAGCTACTAGCAAAAAAGTGTCTTGATAGTCAATGCCTTTGCGCTGACTATACCCTTTCGCTATGAGCCTTGCTTTGAATGTCTCTATATTTCCATCGGCACCTATCATTCTCTTGAAGATCCATTTACACCCAATAGGTACTATACCTTCAGGTGGATCTACCAAGGTCCAAACATGGATCGAATGCATTAAGTCAATCTTTGACTTCATTGCCTCTAACCATTTCTCAAAGTCGATATCTGATATCGCCTTGTCATAAGTTTTGGGATCATCACCATGAATCCCATTTCTTGTGAGGAATATTTCTTCTGCATCTTCTGATATAGTATCTAAGTATCTTTTAGGAGGATGAAAAATTCTACTTGATCTATGAGGTAGAGGAGGTAGCATCTGGGTTGGCTTAATTTGACTGGATTCCATAGGTTCCTTAGCTCCCTTCTAATCGGAGACTTTCTCCTCAAGTCTAATCTATCTTTCGATGCCACCATCTAGAATAAACTATTTTTTAGGAAAGATGGTGTGTCGACTCACAATCACATTATGATCTTTCGGAAGATAAAATTAATATTCTAATGACTCTTTAGAATATCCTATAAATCGAGCTTTAAAGAACCTAGACTCTAATTTACTCGCTTGTTATCTTCTGACACGGGTTAGATAACCTCAAATTCTGAGATGACTCAGACTTAATTTCTTACCATGCCATATCTCATACGGTATGGTAGGAATGATTTTAGAGGGATCCTATTCAGTAAATATATAGCAGTCATCAGACTATATCTCCAAAAAAACTTAGGAAGGTTCATGAAACTCATCATGGATCGGATCATATCTAATTTGATCTGATTTCTCCATTCTAAAACCCCATTGAGTTGAGATGTTCCAGGTGGAGTCCATGGAGAGATTATGCCATTATCCTTAAGATAGTCTAGGAATTTTCAGCTAAGATTTTCACCTCCTCGATCTGATCGAAGAACCTTAATAGATTTTTTTATTTGCTTTTCTATTTTGAGTATGAATTTCTTATACTTTTCAAAAGCTTCAAACTTGTATCGCATCAACTACACATACTCATACCAAGATAAATCATCAGTAAGGATGATGAAGTAGATAAAATTGACCCTAGCCGACACATCAAATGGACTGCATACATCAGTATGTACTAGGACAAGCAGGTCTGTGGCCCTTTCCCCATGTCCTATAAAAGGGAGCTTGGTCATTTTGCCATGAAGGCATGATTCACAAATCAGATATGACTCGAAAGTCAATGGACTCAATAGTTCGAATTTCTTCAATTTGTTAACCCTATCTCTAGCTATATGACCTAACCTAAGGTGCCAAAGATACCTATCATTTAGACTATCCCTAAGTCGCTTTGATCCTTTAGCATTCACGTGTTGCTCGATATTAAAAATAGAAATATAAATATGTAACGGGTAGAGACCATTTATAAGAAAACTACTTGCAATTTTATTTCTTTCATAAAGAATATTACAATGGTCCTTAAGAAAACTAATTACATAGCCTTCTTATGCCAAACATGAAATAGAAATTAAATTCCTACTTGCTGTAGGCACATAAAAATAGTCCCTAAGAACTAAATCTAATCCTGATGGTAATCATAGAGGATATATTTCTACGGCCACAGTAGCAATTCTTACTTTATTTCTGATGTATAGGATCGTTTCACCATCCCTCAGCCTCCTGCTACCCTTAAGACCCTACATAGAAGTGCACAAGTGAGCACTAGAACCAGAGTCAAGCACCCAATTGGATGCAGAAGAAATTATAAGGTTAGATTCTATAACAAGCATACCTCCAGAAGGATCTATCTCCTTATTCTTTAGGCTGGCTAGGTACAAAGGGCAGTTCCGCTTTCAATAGCCATCAATATTGCAATAGAAACATTTTTTCTTATCGACCTTCTTCTTCGGCTCTACCTTCTTCTTCCCACCATCCACCTTCTACTTCTTCATAGACTTCTTCTTCTTTCTAAAAGACTTTTTCTTGAAAGAAGTCCGCTCCACAGTAAGTGCTCAGCCTTTAGAATCTTTCATAGAAAGCTCAGTAGTAACTAGCATGTTTATGAGTTCATCCAAGGTATTCTGAAGTTTATGCATATGATAGTTCATGATGAACTACCCATACGCATCAATCAAGGATTATAGAATTATATCAATCTGCAGATCCTGATCTAACTTGATATCGAGCTTCTCAAGCTCTTCTAAGTTCTTGATCATCATCAAATAATGATCTTGGACCGACTGCCCATCATGCATCTGAGCTTTACACAGTCTCTTAGTGACTTGATATTTGGCTGCGCGACTTTATTCACCAAACAACTCTTATAGGTGTGCCAACATTTGGTGGCTAGTTTTAATGTCTTCATGTTGGCGCTGGAGCTCATCAGACATCGAGTCCAACATGTAATACCGGACTTTGTTATCTTCATCCATCCACTTTTCAAGAGATGCTATCTAATCAACGGATGGATGGGCTGGTAAGGAGGGAGGATCCTATTCCAACATATGAGTCAACTTCTCGAAATCCAAAATAATTTTAAAATTTTAGAGTCAATCTTTGTAGTTAGATCCGATCAGTCTATGGGTGTCCAAGATACGGGCTTGTGGGTTAGAAGTAGACATCTTCCTATAGAGAGTCAAAATTTCTAATTAGATTTTTATAATTAGACTTAATCAATTTATCTAGGAGTTTTATTTTTAAATAAATTAGGCTGCCACTATTTACTTGGATCGCTACACTCCCTTGGTAGAGATGCGAAAATCTTTGTGATTATTGATTTCTAGTGGGTAGTGCAGTCCTACCAACTGGCTCATCACCTCACCTAACAGTTATTGATGTTGGGTCAATTGATGAGTGGACAATTCTTATCGAATGATTTTTTAATCATGGTGCATCCAAACCTGATCTCTAATTCATGAATCTCACCATGTCCAAAATATTGCTCCACTTCTTAGTTAAGTCAGACCCACCATTTGTACAAATTGGATTTTTGATTGGGTCCCTTATCGTATCCAGAATATTGAGCCCAACCCATCCTCCAATCCATAGCATTCAATGCCTAATAGACATAGTTGAATCTATTTGGTGTAACTAAACCACTATATCTAGCCGAGAACAATCAATCTCGAAAAGGGCCCGCACATCTACAATGGTGGAAGATCTTAGACTTAATATTTTCTTAGGAAGATTTAATTTAGGTCTCTTTAAACTTGACTTGACTTAGTCATAAAAATTATGACTAACTTAGTGGCATGGGTTGGCTTGAATTGTTAGCCACCTCAAATCAGAACTGGATCGACATAAGTGGATAGATAAGTGAGACCGGTGGAAGTGATATGCCATTAACTCGATAAGAATGCATTCAAATCAAGTAGCTCCTAATTAAAAACTTGTCGATCGTATCTGTCAGACTTACCTTAGGCACCAAATTATCGAATCAAAATCAATTGGGTTAGCCTACAATCTAGACTTGAACCATATAGCCAAATTAGATCTTGACTTGATTGAGTCACATCTCAATGTTATTCGATCTTGATCCAGACTTAATCCTATTAGGCTGGACAAATCTAAGCTTTCTTTGATCCCACCTAACCAACTTTTGATTTGATTTGATCAACCGCTAAACCTAATTGAGCTACCCAAGTCCGAATCCAATTTTATGAATATATCTTAGATCTAAAAATTCATAATTTTTAGATCTAATTAATTTTATAATCTTAATTTTTAATTAAGTTTTGGATTCATGAACAAAACATGTAACAAAATCTTAGGGTTTTAGGATCTAGGATTTTATAGAAAAATAAATTTTAATTTTTGATTAAGGACGAACGTTCAGCACCCCTACATGTCATAAGAACATCCCATCGAATGGAAGGAGAGGGCCTTTAAATCCTACTTTATTCTTATGACCAAACATCCAAGGAGAACTTCTTAATCAGAAATACAATTTCTACGACAAAATTAGTTAGATCTAAATTATATATCGCATATACCATTAATCATCTAACTTATACATGTTTTGTATAAATCTCATGTATCATAACTAAATTAAATATGCATTCCTTTAGATCTGATATATCATATATAATATCTAAAAAATAGAATTTAAATTTGATCACATCAAACAAAACTATTTTAGATATTTTATAGAACTATTCTATAACTAGTCTAAGCATGCATCTTTCATATCTCATATGAAAAAAAATTAAAAATCTATTTTCTATTTTTCAGATCTTGTTATAACAATTATAACTTCAAAAAAATAGAAATTAAATAGATCTAAAATCATTTTTAATTAAATTAAAAATATGATTATGCTAGACTATACATAGAACTATTCTATACCTAGTCTAGTCATGCATCTCATACATTATAGATCTAAATCATTCTAATTTTAATTTTTTGATTTTAGATCTAATCACATCTAATATGATATCTAAAATCATTTAGTATTAGATCATAAATAAAAATAAATTAGATCTAAAATAGATTTTTTAGATCTGATGAACTGCTAATGCAGCTCTGATACCATTTTGAAGGAAAAACCTTATTTTCCAGCACAAGATCATTCAGATCTAATTGGATCTAAAGAAATATTTAAATTTTTTTTTATGATCCTAATCAGATATGAGACATCTCAAATTTGATCTTAAATATCTAATATTATAAAATAAAAATAAAATTAAATCTAATTTAATTTCGTACCTTACTTTGGGTAATCAGATTATCCTATGATGATACTGATTAATCTTAAGATTTTGAAAGGAGCCATGCACGCACCTGGCCTCCACCAATATTCACTGAGGTAAGATTTGGAGGTCTTCTCCTTTTGAATTAACTCTTCAAAAATCAGATCTGGATCTGATCTTGAAGTTCTTCAAAACTTCTTTTGAAGAAGCAGCAGTCGTCTCTTTTAGCAATGTTGCCTTCTTCCTAATCAGGGCACCTTTCTTCCTTGGATACCACTTGAACCCATGCCCAACTCCTTGGGCATGGAGAGGGGAGAGAGAGGATCAAATGGGGCATGGAAGAGAAAGAGAGGTAGCCTTGGGGCATGAAAATTATGCAAGCTTCTAAATCCTAGGCATAGACATGGCTTAAATAGATCCTACTGCACCATGTAGTGCCACATCATACTAGCCAATCATAGGCCTTCATTCAATCAGATCTAAATCTGATAGGTGGGATGATGTCATCTAATTCAATCAGATGAGAGTCCCTTAAAAATCTACATAGGTGGCACCAAGACTGGATAAAATTAAAAATCATTAGCGCCAGATATTTAAACCCATCAAGAAACCCTGGAGTCCCATCTGTATGGGACTCCATCCCCTAGGTGTGCACCCTCTCTCTTGCCTCATTTAGCAGGAGGACAAGAGCCCCAGGTGCTCTCCTATAGGCGTATGACACATGGCCCTATGTCCAAATGTCCAGGGTCAACTGTTGACCTATGTCCAAAAATAGGAATTAGTAGATGATAGAAATTGGTAGGTGTTATCTTAAATCCATCTAATGAATTAAGACAATCCTTTTCTAATCTGGACAAGCTCCAGTCAGACTAGGATAAGGTTCCTGAGTGAGTTCAAACAAAATTGGCTCGGTCGAGATGAACCAAAATGATTACAAAAGGAGAATGTTAGGCTCAATCATGTGCTAGCAACGATTTTCTTGAACCTAATTGAATCTAATCCAAATCAATTGAACCGAGTTAGTTCAATTGATGACATCCAGATCCAAATCCTTGTTTGTGTGATCTAGTTAGGTTTAGTTCCATATGGTAATGAGACATGTCGTAATCTCTATCATCGACATCATTGAAATATCTTTCGATGGATCAGAACTTTCCTGATTCATATAATTAGAATGATCGATCATCTAACTCATTCTAATTGCTTCCAAAATCCACCAGTGACACCTAGCAGTATATGGTAGCAATCCATTAGAACCAAAAGCAAACCTCTCAGTGCAGCTATCTATGTGATTGGGTTTTCTATCTTGAGCCCCAACTGGATTAGGGTTAAGGTGAACTCGTCAAACTCAATATCCATCATATGGATTAATCATTCAATTTGAGTTTAATGTGAAATCCTAATAGAAACTCTTTCTATCATCTTCACTCTGCCATGGCCATGGGCTTAAGGACTCAATCTCATGATAATCATAGGGCTACTCCTCATCTACCAAGGTAGACAGATCCTCTATTGGTGCAATCCAATTCCTACAATGAACCTACTATAGCCAACATACACTTCAGATTTTTGAATGACTAGAAGATTGAGTTATGGTGTAGTTAAACTATAACACCCTCAAGGTGAACTACCGATGCACCTTAGGTCAAAGAACCAGACACACCACTATAGCATTGAGTCAATCATTGATGGAAAGGTAGACTTTCTTATGACTGCTTGAGGTGGTCATGCTTAGTGCCCTCGTTCTCTAATGAGTACTTATACTCTCACTCTAGTATCTCTACACCATAGACTCAAGATACATCTATCCTAAGAAAATGATCATACACCAATCTTTCAGATCGATCACCATCCTCATGATGATCCTACGGTCGGAAGCTGTTTATAAGTTAATTATGAAAACTCATGTCTCAAATTTTCAACTTTTGAAAATATGAATTATCATTACAATTAACTCAAAGGATGTATCATAGACACTTTAAATACACACTATGATAGAAAACAATCCTTTTATTAATTTATAGTCAAAATTACAATGTTGCCCTTAGAAGTGTATTACAAGTGTTTGGCCAATCTAGCTTCTAGGGCATACATCTAACACCTTCATCACCAAAAAATTCACTTGAATCTTTGACTGTCTTGGGTATCGACCTGTCATGATAGATAAGGTTATTATTTTCTCAATCGACACTGCATCAGCTATGAATCCTACTAGTGGAAAACATATTGGCCCCATTCTATTGTCAGGTATGGATATTTGAGAGAATGCATCATAAAATAAAATATTAGTAAAGCTTTCATTATCAATTAAAACACGGCGTACATCATAGTCAGCAATATTTAAAATAACTACAACTGCATCATTATGCGAAAATTAAACCCCTTCAGCATCTTCTTTAGTTAAAGTGATGGGTTCTTTAGTCTATTGCTTCTTTACCGATTCTGCCGATCTGCTTGCCTCCTCCCATTGATGTCCCTCAGCAACGGTGTTGATGATTTTGAGCGGAGGTCAATCTCTCTATGACTTATCTCCCTGAGATGGTTCAGGCTATGGTAGGGCTCTTGACTGATCTTCTCTTCTTTCTGGCTGGTGCCTGACGAATAGATCAAGCCAACCTCTTCTTATCAGCCCCTTGATCTCATCTTAGAGCTGGATGCATTCTTCAATATCATGATCATGGTCACGATGGTAGAGATAGTACTAGTTGGGGTTGCGCCTGGCTGGGTGACTCCTCATCCTCTTCGACTTTGGCAACTGCTCCTTTATCTCCATCAGCACTAGAGTTTTCTAGGCATTCAGAGAAGCATATTTGTTAAATCTTCTGGGAGGGAAGCTCCACCAGATTTTTTGATCCGAGCTTTTTTTGTCGACAAGCTCGAGTAGTAGTTCAAGCTCGTCTGCACTCAAAAGGAGTTTCGGAGCTTGGTCGAGCTTCTCATGGCCTATTTTCAGTCGCAGGTTTGCTTGATTCATCCGCTTGCCACTCTTTCGTAGCTTCATCATCTTTTCATTTGAAGGCTTCCTCCGCTCGAGAGTAGCCTTTGGCCTGGGCCAATATGTCAGCAAAGTCCGGAGGATACTTCTTCTCTAGGGAGAAAAGGAGATTATTTTTCTGAAGGCCGCCCTTAAGCACGACCATAGCAATAGATGGTCTAGATTGCAGATCACCAGAGTAGCAGCATTGAAGCAGTTGACATAAGCTCATATGGACTCTCCTTCTTTTTACCTGATGTTAATAAGGGAGTTAGAACCTCTCCTCTAGTGTCGACTGCTGATAAAATGAGCCATGAATTCATGGCTCAACTAATTAAAAGAGAAAATGGTACTCAATTTAAGGCTCGAGTATCAATTTTTTGCTGCTCTCTTCAGAGTAGAGCAAAAAGCTCGGTAGAGAATGGCATCAGGTACGCCATGGAGTAGCATCACGATTCTAAAGGCTTCGAGGTGGTTGATAGGGTTGGTGGTCCCATCATAACATTCAAACTAAGGAAGCTTAAAGTTTGGTGGGATGGATTCCTGCATGATTCGGATAGAGAATGGATGATCAGTGCAGATGTTGTCGTTATGGACTGGGACGGCATGGCAGAGTTCCTCAATCCATCAATTTATTTCTTAAAGCTTTTGATTGAGAGTATCATCTCGATCATGGATCTCAGAGGGCTGTCGATTGTAGATGGGGAGAGTCTCTTCAGGAGAAGAATCATGATTGGAATAAGGACTCTCTGCTTGCCCAGATGGGCCTTCTTTCTAGCGGGGGTCCCTTCGACTAAACCAGTACCGGAGGCTCTTGCATGACCTGCACCATCATGGTGAGGCCTCTAATCTACTGCATCAGCTGGTTGAACTACTCCAAATCCACCATGGCTACTGGTGGAGGGGGTTGAGGTGCCAGAGATGGGGTCGAAGCAAGCGGATCTAGGTTAGATCGAGCAACGAAGGTAGTAGATCATCGGGTTGTAGCCTTCTTTGGTAGCATCTCATAGGAACAAGAAGAGATTAGAGGAAAACGAGCTAAGAAATTGAAGATGAAAGAAAGAAGATGAACTCGACTGAGCATCCCTTTTTGAACAAGGGCTCAAGGGTCCCTTTCTCTAGCACCAATCCTGTTGGTATAGAAAATGGTGTTGACGTCGAAGATTGCTGGATCTGAAAAAGTTAGGATCATTGATGAGACCTACAAGATGAAGTCCTGGTTGGAGTTGGCTCTAACAGGATCCTCCAACAGTCAAGTTAGTGCTTCACCCAATAAGAATGGAGTACTAAGAAAGAAAATGAGTAGAGTAGGAAATAGTGTTAGAGCTTAAAGAGGAGAAGCATATCTGGAGGGTTCCTTAAATAGATAAAATTTGTAAAAGATTGATGGTGATAGTCGTAACCACCTGATAGTGGGCCGTTCGGACCACGTGGAGTTTGTTATAGAGAGTGTGTTGTCATTTATCATGATTCACTAGTTTGTTAGAGATCCATAATAGGAGTTTGGGCAGGACCCCTGATAGGCCCGATTATAGTCCGTTGGTGCTTCTTTCAATGACTTGGAGAAGTTCAGTCATCTAACCAAGGGCAGATTTTCATGGAGGAGTTCGGTCAGGGCAATGAAGATTTTGAGGTCACTTGGGAGCTGAGACAGGTGAGTGCCGAGATTCAAAGACTTATTGATGACTTCATTTTAATTATCCTAAGTAGTTCATCCAATTTTCTGGATCAGCTTGAGGTAGGTCAAAGAAGCACTGAGGTTCACAGCCCGTAAATTAGCTACCATGTGTTTCAAATTAGGAAGTGAACATGCATTGATGATGAGGTCCTTTTAAACCAATTCAGCTGACGGGTGCAACATAGACTGAGCATATCCATGACCAACTAGGATGAGTTCATCCTAAATGGAGTTCGACTGAAAAAAATTCGACTAGAAGAAGTACGACTGGAAGGAGTTCGATTAGAAAAAGTTCAACTGGAAGAAGCTCAACTGAAAGGAGTTAGTTTGGAAGAAGCACGACTGGAAGGAGTCCGTCTGAAAGAAGTTTGACTGGAAGGAGTTAGTCTAGAAGGAGTATGACTGAAAGGAGTCCATCTATCCTCAAAATCTATTGTTTGTCCTGGTTGGATGGGTTGGGGCTTCAATACTAAAAATCATGTTATTCATCCCAAGCTAAGAAGCAGAGTTGATGAAATAGTACTTCTTTTTATTATTCAAGATCATTCGGTCAGACATTAGTATGCCCTTGAGAAGTTCTACAGTCAGAAATTGTTGCTGAGAAGATCGGCAGATTCTTATAAAGTGGAGGTTAGCCGTCAAGGACTTTGGCAAGAACTAATTTTACCCCGAATACTCTTTATCTTTATTTCTTTATTTTCTTGCATGTTTGCATTTTATTTCTCCACTTTGCTTAAATCAACCACTGCACATTACTTGTTTATCTTTTCATAATCTTTGTGGTTCATATTCACTTAAAAATTTTAAAAGCCCAATTCATTTCCCCCCTCTTGGATTGCATAACTAGACAACAAGTGGTATTAAAGTTTGGTGCTCTAGCCCTTTCTTGATTTAACCATCAAGAGCTAAAGATCTATGGCAACTCAAGTTGGTGCTTCACTAGCAAAGGGACAATCCATAAATTGACCTCTACTTTTCAATGGATCGAACTATATCTATTGGAAAGCTCGGATGAAAATCTTTATTCAAGCACCTGACTATGATATGTTGAGTATCATAGTAAATAGACCACACACACCCACTAAATTTATTGATGGTGTGGAATCATCCAAACCCAAAAGAGAATGGGATGAGGTTGATAAGAAAATAGTCAGCCAATGATAAGCATCGATTTTTGTATTGATACAGTTTGAAGATGATGAATGGAATTTAATCATATTTGAACATGCAGATGTTCAGTTAAGAAAATGGAGGTTGATAAATATAGAAGTTACACATACAGGCACTACTGCAAGTCGAATAATGTCATAAAATCAACATGCTTGTACACACAATATGAATTTTGTAAAATAGAGCATGATCAATCAAGAACTGAAATGTTTGCTGTGCTTCACGGATAATTTATAATTGGTGTTAAAAAGTTTTTGATAAGTCTGAAGAAAATCCGCGATGGATTTTTAGGTCATGCTTTTGTATGAAATATTTTGTGATATGTTGATTTATGTAGATGGAAGAAAGTATTAATCTAAAATTTAATAATTCATAATGGTACATGTTGGATTTATACATAAAGAACCTTTGACGATGCTAGATTTGAAGGTGTTGAATATGTGGTAATGATGTAAAACGTGTTAATATTGGATATCGAATCGAGCGATGGAGATCATATTTATTTGACCGATTTGAGTTCAGAACTACGATATAATATGAGCAAAGAGGTGATCCTGTCTCAGATTCTGATCAATACGTCAAGATTATGCTCTAGCCGAATCATACATATGTTCGCAGGAATACGTTATTATAGCTAACTCCTGGTTGGTCACACAGAAGACTCTGGTTGGACTAGCTCAATCGGAGTGTATGCTTCGTCACGCGGAGCTTCGATCGGCTGATCTATAATTATGATTGCACGACGTACCGAATGTGCGAGGAGGTGTAGTACTCAGGATGCGAAGAGATCGCGTGGGAGGTAGAGGTGCGTGCAGGGCGAAGGTAGCCAGCACTCGGATGACGGGCGCGGCTGAGTTGGCGGCGTGAGGGCAAAGCGCGGGAAAACCGATCCCGCCGGTAGCGAAGGTCGGACCCTGTAGCAGAGTGGAATGATTAATCCTGCGAACTGTGGTGGAGGTCGTAGGACGAGGAGGCGGGGGCCAAATCGATTGTCTTCTTTTGATCTCCTGAATACTCAAGAAAATTAGACATGTGCTTAAGAGGATGATGAAGTGGTGTTTCAAATTTGGTGGTGATCTGATGCTCACAGCACTCGATCACTCCACTCGAACCCTGAGTCCCAACTCTAGGGTTTTGAACACTCAAAAACCCTGATGGCCAAAAATCCTCTCACACCCTTTCTATTTGGAATTTTTTCATGAAACAAATTTTTATGAGAGAAGAACTCTCCTATGTATTGTACACCCACTCCCAAAAAAAATTTGAATGGGCATCCAAAGAGAAATAAAAAGAGAAAGGTGTAGGGAAAGAAATCTAGCATAGGAAACTCGTGTTTGACTTTTCCACCCTAGATGGATGCGGCCCCCTCAGATTCTCTCTCTAAGAAACCTTCCCATGCCCCTCTTAGATGCCTCTCACAAAACCCCATGCACACCCAGGGAAAACATCTTTTAAATGGGCTCAACCAAGGGGAATTCTTGGGCTTGAGTAAGATATGGGGTATGTTGTTATCTTCTGCTCTCTCTCTTAGATTTGAAATTCAAAATGTCTTCTTATCCCTTTCAATGCCAAGCCCTCATGAGAAATATGAAGAGGATTTTCATAGCGCCCGCTCTTTGAACCATTCAAAGTTGGGTGACAAAACCAAAATGGCATGGGGAGTGGATAAGGATGGAAGTCAGAGTGCTAACAAAACACTTTGAATTTGAAATTCAAGAGAACCTATCTAATCCATCACATGGCACTGGTCAAAGGCATAAGAGAGGAGGGGTGACAACTCATTTCTGCAGAGTGAGAATCTCATGCAAACAAACAAGGAGGGTGTGGAGACATGATGGGTCAAAATAGGGTGGGGGTAGGGAGAACAAGCTTTTGAAATTCAAACTTATTTGACTTTTTCAAATTGGTTTCAAAACCAAAATAAATTTTTAGAACCAATGGATCAAGTAAATCCACCAAATTAAGCTTACCAACTAATAACTTCTAATCAAATTAGAAATTAATTAGGTCTAGCCCTAATCAAATCAGAGATTGAATCTTCCATAGCTATTAGGTCATCATATAACCTAATCGGGTCAAATCCAATCGAATCCAATTCAATCAGACTTGATCGAATTCTCATCGCTCAATCAAATTAAGCTAATAATTAATCAAATTACTAATTAATCCTTCAATAAATATAGAGTCCCAATCAGATGGGTGTCTGAGCAATAGAGTCCCATCAATATGGAACTTCTGAAGAGTCCTAAACCAGTAGGACTCTTGAACCCAGTATTCCAAACAAATGAAACTTGCAATCACAGAGTTCCAGGCCAGTGAAACTCTGATCAGAGAGTCTCATTCAAGTAGGACTCAGAGTTTCAATCCAATGGGACTCTTGATCATAGAGTCCCAGGTCAATAGGACTCTTGATCAGCCATTAGATCAAGTAGAAACTCCTATTGTGTGTGACCCTATAGTTTCAAATCCTAAGTTGATAGCAGAAGAATTAATTTTCTATACCAATCGATGTGACCATCTAGCAATGGTACCTGATGTTTGGATAGGTCAAAAAGTCAGAACATAATAATGATGAATCTGTGGCATATGGTTACCGTATAATTCATTTTCTTGACCTCGATGCTCGAAGAATAATTTAAGATTTACTGCCAATCCTAAAATTCATCCATAATATATTTCAAAATTCATTGTCCATCACATGGACCACCCCGACTGAGATTTTTCTAAATTGAAATATAGTGATGCATCTATTCTAACACTTGAAGGGATCAATCCCATCTTGACTCACACACTAACTTCACAAGTACTTGACTACACCCAGTAGCCTTGCGTCACTGAATTAGAAATTCAAGTAGTCGAGTACCTAAGTGCAATGAGTTGCTTGCAAGTCATCATGGTGATCTAAGTTCTAATGGACATTTATACCCATATCCTTCATGAGCAACTCTTGACAATAGAGGCTACATAGTTGGATCATGTTCAGTGAAATGTATCCCTATACTTCACCTATATGCCATAATAGTATCTCCATACTTTTTAGTTAAGAGGACAATCAACACTTATAGCACACAATGATCTATACTCGATACATTATTATCTTGGATAACAATGAATCATTTGATCGTGAACTGGTTTAAGGACTAAATAACAAATCCTCCTTTTTCAAGTCTAAATAGTCCTTAGAACTTTATCACAGAAGAGTTCATTATAGAAAGATGCACAAGAGTGATGAAATACCAAAATAATAATTTTATTTATTTAAAATTTAAGTATAAATTATATTCAGCTCAATCATGTACAACCTAGATGATTGACTTTAGAATATATTTTTCAACAACTCCCACTTAGACTAAAGCCACTCAGAATAGTATCGAATACCCATCTTCCATTTGTGATTATTGAACTCTTTGACTTTGAGGGCTTTTATAAAGGGGTCGGCCACATTCTCCTTTTCATCGATCTTTTAAAGCTCGACATCACCTTATTCCATGATCTCTCGTGCAAGGTGGTAGCGATGCAAAATGTGCATTGTGCGCTGATGTGCCTTCGACTCCTTCGCTTGAGCTATGGCTCTAGTACTATCATAGTATAGTAGAACCAGACCATCCAAGAAGAATGCCACTCTTAGCTCATTGATGAACTTCTATAGTCACATAGCTTCCTTCGCAGCATCAGATGCTGTGACATACTCCTGCTCGTATATAGAATCGGCCATAGTATACTGCTTGAAACTCTTCCAGCAGACCGCTTCTCCATTCAAGATAAACTCACAACCTGACACACTCTTACTATCATCATGATCTAACTGAAAACTAGAATCAATGTATCCCACAAGTTTCAAGTCAGTATCTCTATAGATGAGTCATTGGTTCTTGGATTTCTCAAATTTTCAGGATTGTCTCAAACCTTCCAGTGATTCTCACCTAGATAAGACTGATATCTACTCCACTACCTCAGTGAGTATGCGCATGTCTGGTCGCTAAGTTAATGTCATGAAAGCCACATTAGAAGAACCCACTATCGAAGCATACTTGGTATTCATCATATGCTCTCTTCTGAGAGTTGTCGGATAGATTCCTCTCTTCGAGAGAAATAATTTATGGTTTCGAAGATAAGCCTCTTTTGGAAATTTCCTCAATGTCTTGAAAGCACTTAACACGAGTATCCGATGTGTACGTGGACTGGGACAAATCAAACAACCTTTAGATCTATTCCTATAGATTCTTCATCCCAAGATGTAGAAATCTCTCCCAAGTCCTTCATGAAGAATTTGCGATGACAATCAAACATTATTCCTTAAATGCAGGGATGTCATTGTTCCTAAAATTAAGAAGAATCATCCATACATTAGTACAAAAAATACTACAATGAGACCGTTAGCCATTTTGTATACGCAGGGTTCTCTCCATCTTAATGAAGTCATATACATTCTGATCACTTTATCAAAATGCAGTCTCAAACTCTAAGATGCCTGCTTACAAGACTAGATTATGAAGCTGCAACCTTAAACTTGTCTATGGATGTGACCCTCAAGCTGTATCAATACACACTCTTTGTCTAACTCTTCATTTAGGGAGTTGTTTCACATCCATTTATCAGATCTCATAATCTAGGTATGCTCTGATTGCAAGCATGATCCAATAGACTGAGCATTGCCATCAGAAAATATCTCATAAATCAATACAATATGTTGATGGATATCCTTAGCATTAACGATCTTTATAGACTCCACATTTCCATCTGTGCTCTATTTTTTTTGAAAATTCACTTACACCTAATAGATTTAACCCCATCAGGTGGATCAACCAGTGTTCATACACTATTGACTTTCATGGACTCTATTTCAAACTTCATGACCTCTAGCCATTTATCGAAGTCAGAGCACTTCTCAATTTTATTTGATTGAGATTTTTATGAGAAAAATCTGAGGGTGTAATATCTAAAAAATTAGAAAAAAATCCAGAGGAGAAGGTCTCCTTTGAACCTAGCATAATAGATGTTTTTAGGACATCAATCCTTGACGTCCTGAAGGAGAAGATTTATCTTCTCCTAAGGTTTTTTCATATGTCTTTTTATTTTTTGATTTAGGGAAGATTCAAAGGTTGGATTCCTCCCTCATTCCTCCTTATGTTCTTCATCTCTTGGATTGTTCAAGAGATCTGAAGTACATGTATTTGATTAACCATCATGAGGGATCCACTAGAAGCTAGCACTTCGAGCGGATCTTCATTTGACGAACCTTCGATCTGTGTTGTAGGTTCGCATGGATCACCTATAAAGGTCAGACACATGTACAGCTCCATAGACAACAGTTGATTCAACCATAGATCTCAAGCCACGTAAGGTAGAGATCTGATCTCTTTGAGGTTGATGTGCTTAGATGTGATTAGGATAATGGCTCATTTACTAGATCTAGGTTATTGATATGATCAAATAACCACTATTGATTATTTAATTTTAGATTTATATTTACATTCATCACATGTTAGTAGTCCTGATGCGAAGTTTTTAAATTTGATTACATAATATTGTAGATTAAATAGTTTTATATATGTTTCCACTGCTCTATATTTCAAAAAATTTTGAAATCTACTAGCTGAACCTGCATGTTTTTATCAAATGGACAGAGCATCTAGGTTCTTTTATAACATATTTATGTATGCTTAGAGTTAAATATAAATTATAATTATAAAATCACACATACTACCATGTAGTGGGCTAGTTGTTAGGTTAACCTTCATAAAAGGTTGTAAGATATATGTGCCCTAGAAAGCCAAATGGCTTGACACTTGTAATACACTTCTAGGGGCAAAATTATAATTTTGACTATAATTAATGAAATGGGTTATTTTCTATCACACATGTGTATTTAGTGTCTGTGATACATCCTTTGAGTTAATGGTAATGATAATTCATATTTTCAAGAGTTGAAAATTTAAGACATGAATAATCATTATTAACTCATAAACAGCTCCCGACCATAGGATCATCACGAGGATGGTGATTGATCCGGAAGGTTGGTGTACGATCGCTTCTCTTTAGTAGATGAGTCTTGAGTCTACGGTGTGGAGACACCGGAGCGAGAGTACAGGTACTCGTTAGAGAACGAGGGCACTGAGCGTGACCACCTCGAGTAGTCATTAGGAAGTCTACCTTCTCGTCAATGACTGACTCGATGCTGCAGTAGTGTGTCTGGTTCTTTGACCTGAGATGCATCGGCAGTTCACCTTGAGGGTGTTATAGTTTGACTACACCATTACTCGGTCTCCTAGCCATATGGAACCCTGAGGTGTATGTTGGCTATAGCATGTTCATTGTAGGAACTGGATTGCATCAAGATGGGATCTATCTACCTCGGTGGTAGAGGAGTAGCCCTATGATGATCATGAGAATCAAGTCCAGAAAGCCCATGGCCATGGCAGAGTGAAATAATAGAAAGAGTTTCTATTTAGATTTTCACATTGGACTCGAATCGAATGATTACATCATATGACAGAGACTAGGGTTTGACGAGTTCACCTTAACCCTAATCTGATCGGGGCTCAAGATAGAAGAACTTAATCACACAGGTAGCTGCACCAAGAGGTTCGCATTCAGCTCTGATGGGTTGCCACCATATACTGCTAGGTGTCACTGGTGGATTTTGGGAGCAATTAGAATGATTTAGATGATCGATCATTCTAGCTGTTCGAATCAGAAGAGTTCTGATCCATCGAAAGGAGTTTCGATGATGTCTATGATAGAGATCATGACATATCCCATTACCATACAGAACTGAACCTAACTGGGTCACACAAACAAGGGTTTGAATCTGGTGATCATCAATTGAACTGATCTAGTTCAATTGATCTGAATGAGATTCAATTAGGTTCAAGGAAATCGTGCTAGCACTCGATTGAACCTAACGTTCTTCTTTTACTATCATAAATAAGTTGTCCTGACTGAGCCAAAGGAGTTTGTGCTCAATCAGAGGCCTTCATATGGTCTGACTGGAGGTTGTCCAAGTCAGAATAGGTTGTCTTATTTGTAAGACATTACCTGCCATTTTTGGTCACCTGCCATTTCTTGTTCTTTGACTTTGGTCAAAAGTCTACCTTTGACTGGTCAAACGTTGACCATTGACCCTTTGACTTTTGACCACATGTCATGCACGCTATTGGAGAGCTGGTGGGGGCCTGTCCCCCTGCCAGAACCTGGCAAGGAGAAGGGCGCACGCCAAGGGTGGCGTGAGCCCAAGTAGGAGGCGCCTAGGAGTCCTTGTTGGACAAGGACTCCACCTCCCTTTTGGATTCCAATCAGAGTTCTACTAAGAATCCAGTTTGACTGGTCTTAGGCGCCCTCTAAGGAGGAATCCAGGGGTCTCTATTCCAACCAATCAGATTTAGATCTGATTTCACAAAGGGTTGTGATTGGTTGAGAGGAAGAGGAGTTGGATCACAAGCTTAGGTCTATAAATAAGACCCTGCGCCCAACCCTAATTAATAATTCAATGAGATTTCCATGCCCCAAGGCTGCCTCTCCCCTCCTTCCTCCATGCCATAAGTCTCTTCTCCCTCTCCTCTCCACGTCCAAAAGGGTTTTGGACTTTGGTTGGTGCGATTCAGATCAAAGAAAGGCGATCAAAAAGCAAGAAGGCTGCGCTGCTGCAAAAGGACGACTGCAGATCTTCAAAAGAGTTTTGAAGATCCTCCAGATCAGATCCAGATCTAATTTTTGGAGGTGTGATAGAGAAGAAGAGGATCTCCAGATCCAACCCGAGTGGATACCGGTAGAGGCCAGGCGCTTGCGTGGCTAAGATCCAGAACCTTCCGCTGCAATCAGGATCATCTCAACAGGGTAATAGGATTACCCAAATCAGGTAAATTAAATTTGATTTAATTTATCTTATTTTATTTTATTTATTAAAATAATAAGAATTCAGATCTAAAATATATCAAGATCTGATTGAGATCAAGAGAAAATTTTTGAAATATATCTCTTGATCTAATCAGATCTGAACGAACCTGGACCGGGAAATCAGGATTTCCCTTCAACTGGTATCAGAGCCATGGTTCTAAATTGTTTAGATCTGATTTTAATTTTATTTTAATTAGAAAATAAAGTGATTTCAGATGTCACATGAGATGTGATCAGATCTGAAATCAAAAAAATTAAAATTAAATGATTTGGATCTAAGAATTATGAAGATATGCATGACTAGTTCTAGAATAGAATAGTTCTATAGAATAGTTTTGCATGTTTTTGATTTAATCTGATTAAATCATATTTTAGATCTTCTTATTTACTATTTTTTGATATTATAAGTGTTATAATAACATCTGAAAAATAGCAAATAAAAATTATTTAATTTTAAATATCATATGAGATATGATTGATGCATGTCTAGACTAGTTGTAGAATAGTTCTACATAATTGTCTAGATTAGAATTTATTTTGATTAGATCAATTTAAATCTAATTTTTTAGATTATTATGAGATAATTTAGATCTGAAAACATGCATGATTTGATACATGAGATGTATGCAAAATATGCCATGATTAGATCTAATTTGTATATGAGATATATGATATAGATCTGATAACTGTTTTGTAGTATTTACATGTTCCTGATTAAGGCGTTCCTCTTGGCCGTCCGGTCATAAGAACGAAGAAGGGTTTAAAGGCCCTCTCTTCCCATTCGATGGGGTGTTCTTATGATGTGTAGGGGTGCTGCGTGTTCGTCCTTAATCAGAAACCCAAAACTTACTTTCTGCAAAACCCTAGATCCTGAAACCCTAGGATTTATTGTGCATATTTTGTTTATGAACCCTACTTAATTAAGAATTAAGTTTATGGAATATTAATTAGGTCTAAAATTGAGAATTTCAGATCTAAGACATATTCATAATACTGGGTTCGGGCTTGGGTAGCTCAATTAGGTCTAAGCGGTTGATCAAACCGAATCAAGAGTTGGTTAGATGGGATCAACAATGCTTAAATTGACCAGCCTAATAGGATTAAGTCTGGGTCAAGATCGAGTCACGATCAAGCAAGACCTAATTAGGCTCAGAGGTTAGAGTCTGGATTGTAGGCTAACCCAATTGGTTCTGACTCAACAATTTGGTGTCTAAGGTAAGTTTGGCACATAGACGACCGACTGGTTTTTAATTGGAAGCTACTCGACCTGAATGCGTTCTTGTACGAGTTAATGGCATATTCCTTCCACCGGTCTCACTTACCTGGCCATATCTGTTGACACAGTTCTGATCTGAGGTGGTCAATAATCCGAGCTAACCCATGCCACTAGGTTAGTCATAATTGTTATGACTAAGCCAAGTCTAGTTTAATGAGACCTGAATCAATTCTCCCTAAGAAAAGATTAAGTCTGAGGTCTTCCACCATTGTAGATGTGCGGGCCCTTCCCGGGGTTGATTGTTCTCGGCTGGATACAGTGGCTCAGTTGCACCGGGAAAGATGCAACCATGTCTATTAGGCATTGGATGCTATGGGCTGGAGGATGAGTTGGGCTCAATATTTCGGATACGGTGAGAGACTCAATTAGGAACCCAGTCTATGCAAATGGTGGGTCTGACTTAACTAAGGAGTGGATCAATATTTCCGGATACGGTGAGATTCATGAATTAGAGACCAAGTTTGGGTGCACCATGATTAGAGAATCATTGAACAAGAGTTGTTCACTCATTGGCTAACCCATCACCAATAACTGTTAGGTGAGGTGATGAGTCAGTTGGTGAGACCGCACCACCCACTAGAAATCATTAATCATGGAGATTTTTCGCATCTCTACAGAGGGAGTGTAGGGATCCGAGAAAATAGTGGGAGCTAATTTGTTTAAAAATAAAATCCCTAAACAAATTGGTCAAGTCAAAATTACAGTATCTAACTAGAATCTTTGACTCTCTACAGGAAAAATGTCTGCGTCCAACCCATTGGCACGTATCCTGGACACACATAGACTGACTGGACCCAATTATAAAGATTGGCTCAGGAACTACAAAATTGTTTTGGGTTCAGAGAAGTTAACACATGTTTTGGACCAGGACCCTCCCACCTTACCAGCCTCGTCCATCCACTGAACAGAGAGCGTCTCTGGAAAAATGGATTGACGAAGATAATAAGGCCAGATATTACATGTTGGGCTCGATGTCTGATGAGCTCCAGCGCCAACATGAAGATATCGGGACTGCTCGCCAAATGTTGGCTCACCTGCAGGAGATGTTTGGTGAACAGAGTCGCGCAGCCAAATATCAAGTCACGAAATGACTTTTTAAGGCTAAGATGCGTGATGGGCAGTCAGTCCAAGATCACTGTCTGACAATGATCAAGGACATGGAAGAGCTTGAGAAGCTCGGTGTGAAGTTGGACTTGGATCTGCAGAACGATATTATTCTGCAATCCTTGACTGATGCATATGGGCAATTCATCATGAATTACCACATGCATAAACTTCAAAATTCCTTGGCCGAGTTAATGAATATGCTGGTTACCGCTGAGCTTTCTATGAAAGGTTCTAAAGGCTCAGTTCTTGCTATGGAACGGACTTCTTCCAAAAGAAAGTCTTATGGAAAGAAAAAGAAGTCTGTGAAAAAGCAAAAGGTGGAAGGATCAAAGAAGAAGAAGGCAGAACCGAAGAAGAAGGTCGATGGCAAAGGAAAGTGTTTCCATTGCAACAGCGACGGCCATTGGAAGCGGAACTGCCCTACTTACCTGGCCACCCTGAAGAACAAGAAGGAAGGTCCTTCTGGAGGTATGCTCATTATTCGAGCAAAACGTGAATGCCAAACGACCTAGGGATAGTCCAAACGACAGATATCTATGGCACCTGAGATTAGGTCATATAGCAGAAGATAGGATTCAACAAATTGGAGAAAAATGGGCTATTGAGTCCATTGACTTTTGAGTCATATCCAACTTGTGAATCTTGTCTTCAAGGCAAAATGACTAAACTCCCTTTTGTTGGACATGGGGAGAGGGCCACAGATCTCCTTGCCCTAGTACATACTGATGTGTGCGGCCCATTTCGATGTGCCGGCTAGAGGCAATTTTGTCTACTTCATTACCTTTACCGATGATCTGTCTAGGTATGGGTATGTGTATCTTATGAGACACAAGTCTGAAGCCTTTTGAAAAGTTCAAAGAATTCAGACATGAAGTAGAAAAACAAACTGGAAAAACCCATTAAGGTTCTTCGATCAGATCGAGGAGGTGAATACCTTAGCCGGGAATTCCTAGACTATCTTAAGGAAAATGGCATAGTCTCTCAATGGACTCCACCAGGAACACCTCAACTCAACGGGGTTTCAGAACGGAGAAATCGGACTCTATTGGATATGGTTCGATCCATGATGAGCTTCACAGACCTCCCTGATTTTCTTTGGGGACATTCATTATTAACTTCAATTCTATTCTACTGAATAGGGTTCCCTCTAAAACCGTTCCTACCACACCGTATGAGATATGGCACGGTAAGAAACCAAGTCTGAGTCATCTCAGAATTTGGGGTTGTCCGGCTCATGTCAAAAGACAACAAGCGGACAAGTTAGAGTTTAGGTCCTTTAGAGCTCGATTCATAGGATATCCTAAAGAGTCATTAGGATACTATTTCTACATTCCAGAAGACCACAATGTGATTGTGAGTCGACATGCCATATTTCTTGAAAAATAGTTTATTCAAGATAGTGGCATTGGAAAGCAGATTAAGCTTGATGAGAAAGTCTCACAAGCAGAAACGAGCTAAGGACCAAGTGGAACCAAATCAGGTTGAGCCAATAAGAACACTACCTCCTCCACCTCGTAGATCGGAAAGAGTTTCCCGTCCCCCTGAAAGATACTTAGGTATTATTTCAGAGGACGTAGAGGAAATGTTCCTCATAGGTAATGGTGCTCATGGTGATGATCCCAAAACCTACAACGAGGCGATATCAGATATCGACTCCGAGAAATGGCTTGAGGCAATGAAGTCAGAAATTGACTCGATGCACTCAAACCAAGTCTGGACCTTGGTAGATCCACCAGAAGGTATAGTACCTATTGGGTGTAAATGGATCTTCAAGAGAAAGATTGGTGCAGATGGGAATGTGGAGACATTCAAGGCTAGACTGGTGGCAAAAGGTTATAGTCAACGTGAAGGCATTGACTATCAGGATACCTTTTCCCCGGTAGCTATGCTAAAATCCATCCGCACATTGCTTGCTGTTGCAGCCTATTTCGATTATGAAATATGGCAAATGGACGTGAAAACGGCATTCCTAAATGGATATCTTGAGGAAGATATCTATATGGAACAGCCGCTAGGTTTCACATCCAGTGATACTGATCACAAGGTTTGCAAGCTGCAAAGGTCCATATATGGACTTAAGCAAGCATCTCGGAGCTGGAACACTCGTTTCAATGATGTGATCAAAAAGTTTGGTTTCATCAAAAATGAAGAGGAACCATGTGTTTTCAAAAGGGTCAGTGGGAGCGCTGTTGTCTTCCTCGTATTGTACGTGGATGACATCCTCCTTATTGGGAATGATATTCCCATGTTGACATCAGTCAAGATGTGGTTGTCCAAGGAATTCTCCATGAAAGACCTAGGTGAAGCATCCTTTATTCTAGGAATTAAGGTCTATAGGGATAGACCGAATAGGATGCTAGGACTTTCACAGAAGATGTACATAGAGGAAGTACTAAAGAGGTTTAGTATGGAAAACTCTAAGAGGGGAATTAATACCCTTCAGACATGGTATTCATCTTTCCAAGAAGATGTGCCCCAGCACACCTGAGGAAATAGAACGCATGAGCAAGATCCCTTATGCTTCTGCAATAGGGAGCCTCATGTATGCCATGCTATGTACACGACCTGATATAGCCCATGCTGTGAGTGTCACAAGCAGATATCAGTCAAATCCAGGTGAAGAACACTGGACTTCTGTGAAATGTATCCTTAAGTACTTGAGAAGAACTAAGGATATGATGTTGGTCTTTGGTAATGGAGAACTCCAAGTTCCAGGGATACACAGACTCGGACTTCATGTCCGATATAGATGATCGAAAGTCGACATCTGGAAGTCTGTTTGTGTGCAATGGTGGAGCTGTCAGCTGGAAGAGTTCCAAGCAAACTGTGATAGCAGATTCCACCATGGAAGCAGAATATATAGCTGCATCAGAGGCTGCAAAGGAAGCATTCTGGTACAAGAAGTTTGCTGCAGAAATTGGAGTAATGCCATCAGATGCCATTCCTCTTTACTGCGACAACAATGGCGCCATAGCCCTTGCTAAGGAGCCGAGGTCTCACCAGAAGTCCAAGCACATTGAGCGGCGATATCATCTCATCCGCGATTACCTTGAGAAAGGTTACGTTGAGGTCAAGAGAGTCAACTCCACAGATAATGTGGCAGACCCACTTACAAAGCCGTTGGGCCAGCAGAAGATCGAAGCCCACCTTGAGAAGATGGGACTTAGACTTGTAGCCAATTGGCTTTAGGACAAGTGGGAGATTGTTAGATATATGTGCCCTAGAAGCCAGAATTGGCTGACACTTGTAATACACTTCTAGGGGCAAAATTATAATTTTGACTATAATTAATAAAATGGGTTATTTTCTATCACATATGTGTATTTAGTGTCTGTGATACATCCTTTGAGTTAATGGTAATGATAATTCATATTTTCAAGAGTTGAAAATTTAAGACATGAATAATCATTATTAACTCATAAAACAGCTCCCGACCATAGGATCATCACGAGGATGGTGATTGATCCGGAAGGTTGGTGTACGATCGCTTCTCTTTAGTAGATGAGTCTTGAGTCTACGGTGTGGAGACACCGGAGCGAGAGTACAGGTACTCGTTAGAGAACGAGGGCACTGAGCGTGACCACCTCGAGTAGTCATTAGGGAAGTCTACCTTCTCGTCAATGACTGACTCGATGCTGCAGTAGTGTGTCTGGTTCTTTGACCTGAGATGCATCGGCAGTTCACCTTGAGGGTGTTATAGTTTGACTACACCATTACTCGGTCTCCTAGCCATATGGAACCCTGAGGTGTATGTTGGCTATAGCATGTTCATTGTAGGAACTGGATTGCATCAAGATGGGAATCTATCTACCTCGGTGGTAGAGGAGCAGCCCTATGATGATCATGAGAATCAAGTCCAGAAGCCCATGGCCATGGCAGAGTGAAATAATAGAAAGAGTTTCTATTTAGATTTTCACATTGGACTCGAATCGAATGATTACATCATATGACAGAGACTAGGGTTTGACGAGTTCACCTTAACCCTAATCTGATCGGGGCTCAAGATAGAAGAACTTAATCACACAGGTAGCTGCACCAAGAGGTTCGCATTCAGCTCTGATGGGTTGCCACCATATACTGCTAGGTGTCACTGGTGGATTTTGGGAGCAATTAGAATGATTTAGATGATCGATCATTCTAGCTGTTCGAATCAGAAGAGTTCTGATCCATCGAAAGGAGTTTCGATGATGTCTATGATAGAGATCATGACATATCCCATTACCATACAGAACTGAACCTAACTGGGTCACACAAACAAGGGTTTGAATCTGGTGATCATCAATTGAACTGATCTAGTTCAATTGATCTGAATGAGATTCAATTAGGTTCAAGGAAATCGTGCTAGCACTCGATTGAACCTAACGTTCTTCTTTTACTATCATAAATAAGTTGTCCTGACTGAGCCAAAGGAGTTTGTGCTCAATCAGAGGCCTTCATATGGTCTGACTGGAGGTTGTCCAAGTCAGAAATAGGTTGTCTTATTTGTAAGACATTACCTGCCATTTTTGGTCACCTGCCATTTCTTGTTCTTTGACTTTGGTCAAAAGTCTACCTTTGACTGGTCAAACGTTGACCATTGACCCTTTGACTTTTGACCACATGTCATGCACGCTATTGGAGAGCTGGTGGGGGCCTGTCCCCCTGCCAGAACCTGGCAAGGAGAAGGGCGCACGCCAAGGGTGGCGTGAGCCCAAGTAGGAGGCGCCTAGGAGTCCTTGTTGGACAAGGACTCCACCTCCCTTTTGGATTCCAATCAGAGTTCTACTAAGAATCCAGTTTGACTGGTCTTAGGCACCCTCTAAGGAGGAATCCAGGGGTCTCTATTCCAACCAATCAGATTTAGATCTGATTTCACAAAGGGTTGTGATTGGTTGAGAGGAAGAGGAGTTGGATCACAAGAGGTCTATAAATAAGACCCTGCGCCCAACCCTAATTCTATAGAGAGTTTTCCCATGCCCCAAGGCTGCCTCTCCCCTCTTCCTCCATGCCTAAACTTCTCCTCCTTCTCCTCTCCACGTCCAAAAGGGTTTTGGACTTTGGTTGGTGCGATTCAGATCAAGGAAAAGGCGATCAAAAGCAAGAAGGCTGCGCTGCTGCAAAAGGACGACTGCAGATCTTCAAAAGAGTTTTGAAGATCCTCCAGATCAGATCCAGATCTGATTTTTGGAGGTGTGATAGAGAAGAAGAGGATCTCCAGATCCAACCCGAGTGGATACCGGTAGAGGCCAGGCGCTTGCATGGCTAAGATCCAGAACCTTCCACTGCAATCAGGATCATCTACAGGGTAATAGGATTACCCAAATCAGATAAATTAAATTTGATTTAATTTATCTTATTTTATTTTATTTATTAAAGTAATAAGAATCAGATCTAAAACATATCAAGATCTGATTGAGATCAAGAGAAAATTTTTGAAATATATCTCTTGATCTAATCAGATCTGAACGAACCTATACCGGGAAATCAGGATTTCCCTTCAAAGGTTGTCCTAGTATGTGCTGATCTAAATCAAAATCATGAATTATTTAGATTAGATCTAAGAAAATTTATAATTTAATTTTTTAATTTTAATTTAAAATTTAATAGATAACAAATCTATTTTAGATTATTTATATTAGATATGTATATGTATGACATATTAAATTTAAATGGTTTATGATATTTATTTTATAAAAATTAAATCACATATGTTGGAACTTTTATTTTTACAGAATGAATATGTATGATATATTTGTTTTATAGAATTTTTTTGCACTTTTTGCAAAATCCTAGATTTGAAACTCTAGGACATGATCTAAATAATGAAATAAATTAGATCTAAAACTATATATTGAATATGATTCAATATAATTTGAAAATGTTTCAAACAATAAAATCAAAAACTAGTTTTGAGACTCCATAAATCTAAACCCATAAGACTTGAACTTAATTGAGAATTAAGTGATTGTTTAGGATCTAGGTTTGTGATTTGAAGATCCTAGGATAATTTCATAAAACATGGGTTAAAGAGAAATGGGTTAGCTTTGATCAGGTTCTTAACTAGGTTAGACCTAGGGTTAGATTAAATATGGATATAGTTAAGAAATTGATCAAACCTAATTAACAGTTAATTAGGATTAGATCATTTTTATAGATCATTTGAATAGTTGTAGTAGATCAAAGTCCATACATCTAACAAATGGATGCTGATCGTGGCTGAATGGTCAAGCTCGAGTCTTTACGCAGACCAAATCAAAACTGACAAACCAATTGGTATCTAAGGTAAGTTTGATATCCAATATTGATGGTTTTTAATTGGCAGCCTGCTTACCTAGCCATTTTTGATGGTGTCTAAGGCAAGCCTTGGCAGACCCTTCCACCGATCTCACTTACCTGGCCAATATGGTTAATCAAATTTTTGATTAGGTTGCTTATTGATTTGTGCTAACCCATGTCACATATAAAATCAGTGAGACTGATTTAGGTGCCCATGGACCATAATTGATCGTAGTCCTCATCAATGGCATATGAAGTCAGTGGTAGGACTTGACTCGATAAAGTTAGTGGGAGCAAATTGGTCCACATCCTTTCTATCCTTAAATCACTAATAATTTAAATTTTTTAAAATTATTAGATTCTTAAAATGATAAAGTTATGGGGATAATGGAGTCATAGCCTTCCACTAAGGTGTTTGATAATGGGTCCATTAACTCAATAATCATTGGAGGCCCAAAGGCCTGGTGCTTGTTGACTAATGGAATTATCATCCATCATATGATGACTTGGATGTATCTCTCTAATGATGGTTGGGTTGGCTAACCAAAGTTGGGCCTGATCATTCATTGGATGGATGCGCCAAGTATGGTCATGTTAATGATTGGACCTAACTAGACTATTTTCTAAGAAGGCCAAAGCCAACTGATCAGGGCCTAGGGCAAAATTAAAATTACTAGAAATTATTTGGAGAAATAATTGGTTATGAACCTACCCTTAGATGTACATGGGTGGGCCAACCAAAGTTGGGCTCGTGTACAGTCTATGTGAATTCTAGTACCTACTAGAGAATTAAAGTAATTCCTCGAATTGGAGGTAGAGGCTACCAGTTTGAATAAAATAGTGGGAGAACCTTTAGACTAAAGTTCAAGCTAGTCTTTAAGCTTAAAATGATTCATATACAATAGGTCATTATTCTCTATTAAGGCTAAATCCTAATTGCTCCTATCACTGTTAGACAGTGAAAACTTATGGACTCAACTTTGATAATCAGTATCGAAAGTTGAATATTAGTTTAGCAATATGAATGGGTTCGTATTGGGGTTTTTGAGTCCAGTCAAAATAATTAGTCCAAGATTAACTCAAATTAGGCATAGTACTTCTAATGTCTAAAATAGGATCATAGAAAGAAGATTTATCTTGCTTTTCTTGACTACAACAGACTGAACAAGAAAGGAGCAAAAGTTGCTCATTAAAGATATTATATGATTGAAGGAAAAACCTAGTTTTTTGGATCAGGTTCGTTTAGATCTGATTGGATCAAGAGAGATATTTCAAAAAAATAAATTTTAGATCTAGATCAGATCTGAGACTTTTCAAATCTAATGTTATTGATCTAATAAAAAAAATAAAAATAATAAATTAAATCTAATTTAATTTATCTTATTAAGGATAATCTGATTATCCTATGATGATCCTGATGTCTGCCTGAGGTTCTGGATCTAGCCAAACAAGTGCCTGACCTCCACTGGTATCCACTCAGATAGGATCTAGAGATGTTCTCCTTCTTTATTATCTCTCCAAAAATTAGATCTGGATTTGATTTTGAAGATCTTCAAAACTCTTTTTGAAGATGTGAGTTGTCTCTTGCAGCAGTGATGCCTTCTTCCTTTTCCTATCGTCTTTCTCTTGCTTGGATCGCACCAAACTGAAGCCCAAAAATTCTTGGACATGGGTAGGAGAGAGAAGACCTGAAGATGGCATGGAGGAGGGAGAGAGGCAGCCTTGTGGCATAGGCAATGGATCAAGCTGCTTAGATCTTGGTGCAGACAGGATTTTTATAGACTCTGTTGCGCCATGCAGTGCCACATCATCCCGATCAATCACCACCTTTTATACAATCAGATCTAAATTTGATTGGTAGGATGACATCATCTAATCCAGTTAGATGAAAGCCCTCTGAATCATCCCTAGATGGTGCCAAGACTGGTCAAAGACAAGTCTTCGGCGCTACCTAGGTACAATCCATGAAATAACCTGGAGTCCCATCTGTATGGGACTCCAAGCATCATTATCTTCGGGCACATGCCTCCTTAGGTGTGCACCCCCTCCCTTTCCACTTTTTAGTAGGGGGAGAAATCTCTATCTGCTCTCCTATGGGTGCATGACATATGGGCAGATGTCTAAGTGTCAAAGTTCAACGTTTGACTAAATGTCCGAAACAAGATTTAGCAGGTGATGAAAAATGGCAGATGTTCTCTCAAATTCATCTTATAAATTAAGACAATCCTTTTCTAACCTAGACAAGCTCCAGTCAGACCAAGTAAAGGTACCTGAGTGAGCCAAGACACATTTGGCTCAGTCGAGATAAACTTTAATGATAATTAAAGGAGAATATTAGGCTCAATCATGTGCTAGCATGATTTTCTTGAACCTAATTGAATCTAATTCAAATCAATTGAACTGGATTAGTCCAATTGATAATATCCAGATCAAAACCCTTATTTGTGTGATCCAGTTAGGTTCAGTTTCGTATGGTAATGAGATATGTCATGATTTTTATCATCGACATCATCGAAACACCTTTCGATGGATCAGAACTTTTTTGATTCAGACAACTAGTATGATTGATCATCTAAATCATTCTAATTGCTCTCAAAATCCACCAATGACACCTAGCAGCATATGGTGGCAACCCATCAAAATTGAAAACAAACCTCTTGGTGCAGTTACCTGTGTGATTAAGTTCTTTTATCTTGAGCCCCGACTGGATTAGGATTAAGGTAATCTCATCAAACCCTAATATCCATCATATGATTAATCATTCGATTCAAGTCCAATATGAAAACTTTAATAGAAACTCTTTCTATTATTTCACTCTGCCATGGCCATGGGCTTATGGAATTGATTCTCATGATCATCATAGGGCTTCTCCTCATCTACCGAGATAGATAGATCTCCTATTGGTGCAATCCAATTCCTATAATGAACATGCTATAGCCAACATATACCTCAGGATTCAAATGGCTAGAAGACGAGTAGGTGTATCAAACTATAACACCCTTAACAACTCCGATGCCCTTAAGTCAAAGAATCAGACACCTACTATAGCTTCGAGCCGTCATCGACAAGATGGTAGACTTCTAATGACTGCTGAGGTGGTCACATTCATGCCCTCGTTCTTTAACGAGTATTATACTCTCACTTTGGTATCTCTATACTGTAGACTCAAGACTTATCTACTATAAAGAAGTGATGTACACAACCTCCAGATCATCACCATCCTATGATGATCTACGTGGAGCATTTTATGAGTTAATAATGAAAATTCATATCTTAAATTTTTAACTCTTAAAAATATGAACTATCATTGCCATTAACTCAAGGGATGTATCACAGACACTAAATACACATTATGATAGAAAATAATTTATTTTATTATTTATAATCAAAATTATAATTTTACCTTTAGAAGTGTATAACAAGTATCAGCCAATTCTGACTTCTAGGGCATACATATCTAACAAACTTCTACTTGACCTAAAGCCAATTGGCTACAAATCTAAGTCCCATCTTCTCAAGATGGGTTTCGATCTTCTGTTGGTCCAATGGCTTTGTAAGTGGGTCTGCCACATTGTCTGTCGAGTCGACTCTCTTGACCTCGACGTATCCTTTCTCGAGGTAATCATGGATGAGGTGGTATCGCCGCTCGATGTGTTTGGATTTCTGATGAGACCTCGACTCCTTAGGAAGAACTATGGCACCATTACTATCACAGTACAAAGCAATGGCATCTTATGGCATCACTCTGATCTCTGTAGCGAACTTCTTATACCATAATGCCTCCTTTGCAGCTTCTGATGCAACGATGTATTTTGCTTTCATGATGGAATCTACTATTACTGTCTATTTAGAACTCTTCCAATTGATAGCACCACCATTACACACAAATAGATTCTCAGATGTCGACTTTCGATCATCTATATTGAACATAAAATCTGAGTCTGTATATCGTTGGACTTTGAGTTCTCCATTACTAAAACCAAGAACATATCCTTAGTTCTTCTTAAGTACTTAAGGATACATTTCATAGAAGTCCAGTGTTCTTCTCCTGGATTTGACTAATATCTGCTTGTGACACTCACAGCATGGGCTATATTAGGTCGTATACATAACATGGCATACATGAGGCTCTCTATTGCAGAAGCATAAGGGATCTTGCTTATACGTTTAATCTTCTCTAGTGTGTTGGGACATATTTTTTTGGAGAGATGAATACCATGTCTGAAGGATACCAATCCTCTTTTGGAGTTTTCCATGCTAAACCTTTTTAGCACTTCCTCTATGTACAACTTCTGTGAAAGATCTAGCATCCTATTCGGTCTATCTCTATAGACTTTGATTCCAAGAATGAAGGATGCTTCTCCTAGGTCTTTCATGGAGAATTTTTTAGATAACCACTTTTTAACTATGGTCAATATGGAAATATCATTCCCAATAAGGAGGATATTCATATATAGTACGAGAAAGACAATAATGCTCCCACTGACCTTTCTAAAAATACATGGTTCATCCTCGTTCTTGATGAAACCAAATAATTTGATCACATCATTAAAACGAGTATTCTAGCTTCGAGATGCTTGCTTGAGTCCATATATGGACATTTGTAGATTGCATACTTTATGATCAGTATCACTGGATGTGAAACCCAGCAGCTATTCCATATAAATATCTTCCTCAAGATATCCATTTAAGAATATCATTTTCACATCCATTTACCATATTTCATAATCAAAATAGGCTGCAATAGCAAGCAATGTGCGAATGAATTTAAGCATGGCTACTGGCGAAAAGGTATCTTGATAGTCAATGCCTTCACGCTAACTATAATCTTTTACCACTAATCTAGCTTTGAATGTCTCTATATTTCCATCTGCACCAATCTTTCTCTTATAGATCCATTTACACCCAATAGGTACTATACCTTCTAGTGGATCTACCAAGGTTCAGACTTAGTTTTAGTGCATCGAGTCAATTTCTGACTTCATTGCCTCTAACCATTTCTGGAAGTCGACACTTGATATTGCCTCGTTATAGGTTTTGGGATCATCACCATGAACTTCATTACCTACGAGGAACATTTTCTCTATTTTCTTTGAAATAGTACCTAAGTACCTCTCAGGAGGACGAGAAATTCTTTCCAATCTATGAGGTGGAGCAGGTAGTGATTGTATTAGCTCAACCTGATTTGGTTCCAAAGTGTCCTTAACTCTTTGCTCTTGGGAGACTTTCTCCTCTAGCTTGATCTACTTTCCAATGCCTCCTTCTTATTCTTTAGGATGGCTAGGTATGTAGGGCAGTTCCCCATCCAATGGTCGTCAATATTGCAACAAAAATATTTTTTTTGTCAGCAGCCTTCTTCTTCGACTCTACCTTCTTTTTCTCTCCCTTCCACCTTCTACTTTTTCACAGACTTCTTCTTCTGTTCAAAAGACTTTCTCTTGAAAAAAGTCTATTCAATAACAAATACTGAGCCTTTAGAACCTTTCATTGAAAGCTCAGCAGTAACCAGCATGTTCATAATGTCGGCTAGAGTATTTTGAAGTTTATGCATATGGTAGTTTATGATGAACTGCCTATATGCATCAGTTAAGGATTGCAGAATTATATCATTCTGCAGATCCAAGTCCAACTTCACTCCAAGCTTCTTAAGCTCTTCCAAGTCCTTGATCATCATCAGACAATGATCTTGGATTGACTATCTATCATGTATTTTAGCCTTGAATAGTCGTTTAGTGATCTAATATTTGGCTGTGCAACTCTGTTTACCAAACATCTCTTGTAGGTGAGCCAACATTTGACAAGCAGTCCTGATATCTTCATGTTGGTGCTAATGCTCATCAGACATCAAGCCCAATATGTAGTATCTAGCCTTGTTATCTTCGTCTGTCCACTTGTCAAGAGATGCTCTCTATTCAGCGGATGGACGAGCTGATAAGGTGGGGGGATCTTGATCCAATACATGAGTTAACTTCTCAAAATCCAAAATAATTTTAAAGTTTCGAAGCCAATCCTTGTAATTGAGTTTGGTCAGTCTATGGGTGTCCAGGATACATGCTAGTGGGTTGGATGTAGATATTTTGCTTTTTCTGTAGAGAGTCGAAGTTTTTAGTTAGATATTATAATTAAGACTTGACCAATTTATTTAGAAGTTTAATTTTTAAATAATTAGCTTTCACTATTTTCTCAGATCCCTATACTTTCTTGGTAGAGATGCAAAAATCTTCGTGATTACAGATTTCTAATGGATGGTGCAGTCCCACCAACTGACTCATCACCTCACCTAATAGTTATTGATGATGGGTTAGCTAATGAGTGGATAACTCTTGTCCAATGATTCTCTAATCATGGTGCACCCAAACATGATCTCTAATTCATGAATCTCATCGTGCCTGGAATATTGATCTCCTCCTTAGTTAAGTCAGACATACCATTTGCACAAATTGGATTCCTAATTGGATCTCTCACCGTATCCAAAATATTAAGCCCAATTTATCCTCTAGCCTATAGCATCCAATGCCTAATAGATATGGTTGTATCTTCTTGATGTAACTGAACTACTATGACTAGTCAAGAACAATCAACCCCGAGAAGGGCCCGCATATCTACAATGGTGGAAGACCTTAGACTTAATCTTTTCTTAGGAAGATTTGATTAAGGTCTCTTTAAACTTGACTTACAATAGCCATAACAATTATGACTAACCTAGTGGCATGGGTTAGCTCAGATTGTTAACCACCTTAGATCAGGATTGGGTTGACAAATATGGCCAGGTAAGTGAGATAGATGGAAGGAATATGCCATTAACTCGATAAGAATGCATTCGAGTCGAGTAGCTCTCAATTAAAAATCAGTCGATCGTATCTGCCAGACTTATCTTAAATACCAAATTATTGAGTCAGAACCTATCAGATTAGCCTACAATCCAGACTCCAATCATTGAGCCTAATTAGGCTTAGCTTGATTGATCACTCATGTGATTCGATCTTGATCCAAACTTAATATATTAGGCTGGTCAATTTAAGCACTCTTGATCCCATCTAACCAACTCTTGATTTGGTTTGATCAACCGCTAGACCTAATTGAGCTACCCAAGTTCGAACCCAATTTTATGAATATATCTTAAATTTAAAAATTCTTAATTTTTAGATTTAATATATTTCATAATCTTAATTCTTAATTAAGTTTTGAGTTTACAAATAAAATATATAAACAAAATCCTAGGGTTTCAGGATCTAGGGTTTTGCAAAAAATAAGTTTTAGATTTCTGATTAAGGACGAACATGCAGCATCCCTATACATCATAAGAACACCCCATCAAATGGAAGGAGAGGGCATCTAAATCCTACTTTGTTCTTATGATCGGACGGCCAAGTAGAATGCCTTAATTAGAAATATGAAAACTATAAAACTAGTTAGATCTACATCATATATCTCATATATAAAAATTGATCTAACTATAACATGGTTTGCATACATCTTTATGTATCATATCATGCATGTTTTTATATCTAAATTATCTCATAATTATCTAAAAAATTAAATTTAAATTAATCATGTTAAATTAAAATCTATTCTAGATAATTATGTAGAACTATTCTATAACTAGTCTAAACATGCATTCATCATATCTCATATGAACAAAAATTAAATAACTTTATTTTTTATTTTTTAGATCTTATTATAATATTTATAATATTAAAAAATAAAAAATAAATAGATCTAAAAATTATAACTTAATTAAATTAAATTATGATCATGCTAGACTACACAGAATAATTCTATTCTACAACTAGTCATGCATCTTGTACAACATAGATCTAAATTATTTAATTTTTAATTTTTTTAATTTTAGATCTAATCACATATTATGTGATATCTAAAATCATCTAATTATCAGATTAAAATTAAAAATAAATTAGATCTAACGAAAAATGCAACCTAGCTCTGATACCAGTTGAAAGAAAAACCTAATTTTTTGGGTCAGGTTCGCTCAGATCTGATTGGATCAAGAGAGATATTTCAAAAATTTTTCTCTTAGATCTAGATTAGATCTGAGACTTTTTAGATCTAATATTATTAATCTAATAAAAGAAAATAAAATAAAAAATAAATTAAATCTAATTTAATTTACCTTATTGAGGGTAATCTAATTATCCTATGATGATCCTGATGTCTGCCTGAGGTTCTGGATCTAGCCATGCAAGTGTCTGACCTCTATCGGTATCCACTCAGATAGGATCTGAAGATCTTTTCCTTCTTTATCACCTCTCCAAAAATTAAATCTAAATCTGATTTTGAAGATCTTCAAAACTCCTTTTGAAGATGTGAGTTGTCTCTTGCAGTAGTGCTACCTTCTTCCTTTTTCTGTCGCCTTTCTTTTGCTTGGATTGCAGCAAACTGAAGCCCAAAAATTCTTGGGCATGGGTAGGAGAGATAAGACCTAAAGATGGCATGGAGGAGAGAGAGGGGCAGCCTTGTGGCATGGGCAATGGATCAAGCTGCTTAGATCTTGGCGTAAATAGGGTTTTTATAGATCCTATTGCGCCATACAGTGCCACATCATCCTGATGAATCACGATCTTTTATATAATCAGATCTAAATTTGATTAATGGGATGACATCATCTGATCCAATCAGATGAGAGCCCCTCTGAATCATCCTTAGATGGCACCAAGATTGATCAAAGATAAGTCTTTGGTGCCACCTAGGTAGAGTCCCCGAAGTAACCTGGAGTCCCATCTATATGGGACTCCAGGCATCATTATCTTTGGGTGCACACCTCCCTAGGCATGCACCCCCTCCCTTTCCACTTTTTAGTTGGAGAATAAATCTCTATCTTCTCTCCTATATGTGCATGACACATGGGCAGATGTCTAAGTGTCAAGGGTCAATATTTGACCAAATGTCCGAAATAGGATTTAGTAGGTGATGGAAAATGACAGGTGTCATCTCAAATTCATCTCATAAATTAAGACAATCCTTTTCTAACCTAGACAAGCTCCAGTCAGACCAAGTAAAGGTACCTGAGTGAGCCAAGATATATTTGGCTCAATCGAGACAAACTTTAATGATAATTAAAGAAGAACATTGGCTCAATCATGTGCTAGCACGATTTTCTTGAACCTAATTGAATCTAATTCAAATCAATTAAATTGGGTTAGTCTAATTGATGATATCCAGATCAAAATTCTTGTTTGTGTGACTATGTTAGGTTCAGTTTTATATGATAATGAGATATGTCGCGATCTCTATCATCGACATCATTGAAACACCTTTCGATGGATCAAAACTTTTTTGATTTAGACAACTAGTATGATTGATCATCTAAATCATTCTAATTGCTCTCAAAATCTACCAGTGACACCTAGCAGCATATGGTGGCAACCCATCAGAACTGAAAATGAACCTCTCAGTGTAGTTACCTATGTGATTAAGTTCTTCTATCTTGAGCTCCGATTGGATTAGGATTAAGGTAATCTCGTCAAACCCTAATATCCATCATATGATTAATCATTCGATTCAAGTCCAATATGAAAATCTTAATAGAAACTCTTTCTATTATTTCACTCTACCATAACCATGGGCTTATGGACTTGATTCTCATGATCATCATAGGGCTTCTCCTCATCTACTGAGGTAGATAGATCCCCTATTGGTGCAATCTAATTCCTACAATGAACATGCTATAGCCAACATACACCTTAGGATTTTGAATGGCTAGAAGATCGAGTTATGATGTAGTCAAACTATAACACCCTCAAGGTGAACTATTGATGCACCTCAGATCAAAGAATCAGACACACAACTGTAGCTTCGAGCTAATCATCGATGAGAAGGTAGACTTCCTAATGATTGCTCGAGGTGGTCACGCTCAGTGCCCTCATTCTTTAATGAGTACCTATACTCTCCTTTTGGTGTCTCCACATCGTAGACTCAAGACTCATCTACTATAAAGAAGTGATTATATACCAACCTTTTGGATTAATCACCATCCTCATGATGATCCTACGGTTAGGAGCATTTTATGAGTTAATAATAAAAATTCATATCTTAAATTTTTAACTCTTGAAAATAAGAACTATTATTGCCATTAACTCAAAGAATGTATCACAAACACTAAATACACATTATGATAGAAAATAATTCATTTTATTATTTATAGTCAATATTATAATTTTACCCTTAGAAGACTATAATAAGTGTCATCCAATTCTGGCTTCTAGGGCACATATATCTAACAATGATAACACATTAAAACTTCTCTATATATAATTCTACTACCTGGGTATTAGATACTATTGGTCTTATGCAATTCATTACAAAGACTTAAGGTAAGTGGAATGTATACACCCTAGTTAGATTGTGTTATGGATGTCTATGTTTGGCATTGCAGGCTTGTCATATTGACAAGAACAGGATAAATAGATTAGCTTGAAAGAAAAATCTCGACATCAATAATTATGAATCTTGTCTTCTTGGGAAGATGACAAATTCATCTTTTACTAAAAAAGGTGAAGGAGCCGATAACGTTCTAAGTCTCATACGTAGTGATGTATGTGGACCTTGAACTTAAGTGCCAAAGGAAGATATTAATATTTCATTACAGATGACCTATCTGGGCATGGGTATGTCTGGGATAAATCATTTGAAATATTTAAATGATTCAATAATAAAAAAAAAAAATAAACTGGATAAGGTATTAAAACTCTTCGATCAGATCGAGGAGGCAAATACTTAATCAGTGAGTTTGTGACATATCTAGGAGAGAATAGGATTCTCTCTCAGTAGATTTCTTTTCAAAACACAGTATATCTAAAAGGAGAAATTAAACTTTGTTAGACATGGTTCAATCCACAATAGGGTATACTTATCTGCCTATTATAGGGTTATGCTCTCATGACTATTTTTTTACTCTAAAAATTTATACCAAGTTAATCTGTTGCATTGACTCCATATGAAATATGGATTGGGCATAGACCTAGACTCTCTTACTTTTGGATTTAGAGTTGATCAACCTATGTTGTATATTTACACATAGATAAACTTGGATCCTGGTCCAATAAGTGTTTAAGGGTTATTAATTCTGCTATACTAAAGAACATAAGATGTTCATCAACAGTAGGGCATTCCTTTTAGAAAGAAGTTCTTTAGAAAAGAAAATGATGCCTATCAAGTTGAACTTGTAAAAGTTTGACTGGTAGAAAAGAATCGATGTTATCTGATAAACCTACAAAACCAGATTTAATCAGATCAAATTCGAAGCCCATTAAAGTGTCATCTTTAAGAAGATCTAGTAGAGTACCTCGTTAGCTGGATAGATACTTTAGTGTCTAGATCCGAGATAGCGATCATGTTGAGCTCGATGAGAATAACAAGGATTCGATCACCTATAAGGATACAATGCAGTGGCCTGATTCTAAGAAGTGGCTTAGAGCCATATGATCCAAATTGAAGTCTATGAAAATCAATAGTATATGGACACTAGTTGATCACCTGAAGGGATAAAATCCATTGGGTGTGAATGAATTTTTAATAGGATCATAGTAGCGCAGACGGGAAGGTAAGGACATATAAAGCCTGTCTGAGTATCATCTTAGAGTTTGAACATATGTTCTGAACGTATATCTTAGTTATGAATAAAGACAAATCCTGCACTTATTATTAGGCAAAATATTTTATAGTGTTAGTTCTTGTGATGTTTGAGGATGAAATTCTTTTAATCCAAAATAGCATTCCAACATTGCAAGGAATAAAGGTTTAGCTGTCATCTTATTTATCCATATATGAGATTAGACATGGTATACTCACTAGAGATAGTGAGCAGATACCAGTCTGATCCAAGTAAGAGCTACTAGAGGATTGTATAGACAATTCCTAAGTATTTAAAAAATACTAAGGTCCAGTGACTCAAATATGAAAGTACTAACTTAAAATATATGGATGTTTTGATTTCAGTCAGAACAAGATGACAACAAGAAAATGTTGGCTCAAACCCTAATTGTAGGAGCAATCTGTTGGAAAGGTTCCAAGCAGGATACTTTAGCCTATTCAGTTAGTGATGTAGAGTACATCATGGTATATGATGCTGCCATGTAAGCTATGTAGTTACTGAGGTTTATTAGCAAGTTGGGAGTGGCACCCTCCACCCATGGTCTAGTCCTATCATAGCACTAGAGCCATAGCTCAGGCTAAAGAATCGAAGGACCAACATATTCTACATTATTTTCATCTTAGATATTTGATCTGGGAGACGTCGATCTTTAGAAGATCGATGTAAAAGGAGAACTTGAGCCACCCATTTGCTAAAGCCTCAAAACTAATAAGTTCTACGAACTCAAGTGGAAGATAGGATATTTGATATCATTCTAATTGGCTTTAGTCCAAGTGGGAGTTGTTGGAAAATGTATCCTAAAGCCAATCATTTAAGTAGTAGATGATTGGAATTAGTATATAAATTATCTAATAATAATAGTAGTTTGGTTGTTTCATCATAAAAGTTCTATCTTCCTTAAATGAACTTCTAAATTATAATGAAGTCCTTAGAACCACAATCAATTGATAAAGAAAGATTTATCGAATGGTTCTTAAATTATTCATGACCAAATGATAAATTACTAACAAGTATGATAACTTATCGAGTGTAGGTTGTTGTATGCCATATGCGTTGGTTGTCCTCGTAACTAAGTGGTGTGGAGACATTGGTATGGCATCCAGGAGAGATGTAGGAGTACATTTACATTGAACGTGACCAATGTAGCACTCTACTGTCAAGAGTAGCTAGCTAAGGCCAATGGGTATAAGTGTCCCTTCGACCAGAGATCGCCATGGTGACTTATGAGCAACTCACTATACTTTGGTGCTGGACTATCTGTATTTTTAAAATAGGTTTGCAAGATTTTTCGGTATAGTCAAGTACTTGTAAAGTCAATGTGTGAGTCAAAAAGAGATTGACCACTCCTGATTAACTTCAGGAAAAGAATGACTCGCTGTATTTTAATTTAGTAAAACCTAGGCCTAGGTAATCCTCGTGAGTTGTCATGGAATTTGCAAAATTTTGAGATATAATAAATGATTTGTATGAGTATTTGACAGCATACTCGAAGTTATCTTGAGCATTATTGATCATAGGGATGAATTATATGATAACCATAGGCCAGGGTTCTAAGAATATTGCTTTGCATATATTCGACCTATCTAGACATCGAAAATCATTGCTAGATGCCAACTTCGATTGGTACAGGAATTGATTTCTACACACATTAGAGCTTGTAATCTGATCAGATGGTTAATCGATGATTGAGAATTATTTCGAGATCAAACATTTAATGTGATTGATGTTTGACCTAATGCAAGTGTTGTAGGAGGATCGATTAGCAATTGGATTGCTAATTGGCTCAATTTGATTGAGCAATCAGGTTAAGATCAAGTCTAATTGAATTAGATTCAATTAGAATTGATTTGGATTTAATTAAATTAAGTCTAATTAGTTTATTAGATAAGCTAATTATAAGGAAAGAATAATTTCTTGTTTGACTAAGACTTGGGTGCACCTGATTGACCTAGAATTTAAATCAGATTTAAATCTTAATTTAACCTAATTAAATTAGGCTCCTAGTTGGATTAGGATCATCCTTAATTGGGTTATACTTAATCTAGTTTAAATAAGATTTAAATTAAATTTAAAATAATTTTAACCTAGTCAAACAAAAGGAGTCCCAGTTGGACTGGGACTCTCTCTCTTTCACTTGCGCCTAAGAAAGCCCATGCCATATTTTAATTTCAAATTTTTTTCTATGATTTTCATAACTAAGAAATGATTTTTCACACCCCATTATCTCAGGAATTAGATTTAAATTTGATTTGGTCAAAATTAGAAGGAAGTTGAAAATTGTTTCATACTTGGAAGAGTCCTCTTTGACCTAAACTCTTCCCTCCTCTTGTGCGCCCACTTTCCCCATGCCTCCAATATTATTTCTATCCTTTCTCCCTTTATTTAGGGCATTGGTTTTCTATTTCACACACCAAAAATCAAGGGAGGGGCATCCAAGAGTTGGACGCCCCATAGAAGTCCTCCTTTGACTAGGTTTTGACCTAGTCTTGTAATAAAATGTGAATGCCACTTATGAGATGGTTTTAGGATGTAAAAAATCCTTAAAAAATTATGAAAAATTAGATGAGAAGGAGTATAAGGCATGGAGGATTTGTGGTTCCAAGATTCTTGGAGAAGAGCCCTCAATTAAGACATCAAAGGTTGATATCTTGAAGAGATAAGGTAAGAAAGAAGATTGTCTTCTCTTGTGATTTTATTTAAAAGTCTTTATCCTTTATTTTTGTTTATGATTTTTATTTGATAAAAATTTGAGAGAGAGAGAGCAGAAGGGCTTGAGGAAAGATGGCACCAAGATCCTTAGAGAAAAGGTCTTCATCTGAACATCAAACATTGATGTCTTGAAAGGCACAAAGGTAAGAGAAGATGGTCTTCTCTTGTTGTTTTGATTTTAATCTTTCCTTCTTATTTTGTTTGTATGTTTTTATGTGATAAAAACCTGAGAGAGAAAGGATAAGGGCATGGGATATATGCTCAAAGGTTTTTGGGAATAGAGACTCTTTTTGGACATGATTTGATCATGTCCTGTTGCAAGAAGAAGAAGAGAAGAAAGTCTTCTCTTAGGATTTCCTTAAGAGCCCTTCTTCTTAATTTTATTTATGAGATTTTTATAAAAAAAATTTGAGGGTGTGATATCTGAAAAATTAGAAAAAAATATAGGAGAGAACGTCTCCTCTGAATCTAGCATAATAGATATTTTTAGGACATCAACCATTGATGTCCTGAAGGAGAAGATTTGTCTTCTCCTAGGATTTTTTCATATGACTTTTTATTTTTTGATTTATGAAAGATCCAAAGGTTGGATTCCTCTCTCATTCCTCCTTATGTTCTTCATCTCTAGGATTATCCAAAAGATCCAAAAAATATGTATTTGATTAACCATCAGGAGGGATCCGCAAGAAGCTAGCACTTAGAATGGATCATTATTCGACGAACCTCCGATCTATGTTGCAGGTTCGTGTGGATCACCTGTAGAGGTCGGATGCATGTGCAACTTCAAAGGCAACAATGGATTCAACCATGGAGTTCTCGATCCATGCAAAGGTAAGAGATCTGATCTCTTGGTGATCTAGATGTGGTCTAGGATTAGATCTAGAATTATTTTAGATCTAGATATTGATATGACCAATACCACTTATGATTAATTTAATTTTAGATTTATATTTGCATCATAACATATTATAGATCCTTCATGTAGGATTTTTGTAATTTGATTACATGCATGTTGTAGATTAAATAGTTTAATCTATATCTTCCGCTGCTCTATATTTTAAAAAAGTTTTAAAATCTATGCATGAAATCCTGCATGTTTTCTATCATATTGACCTTCATGGACTCTATTTCAAACTTCATGATATCTAGCCATTTATTAGAGTCAGACCTCTGCATGGAATCCATATAGGAGATTAGATCCTCATCGTTCTCATCAAGTTCGATAGGATCACCATTTTGGATCAAGAAATCATAGTATCTGTCCAACTAACGTGGTACTCTATCGGATTTTCTTGGTGCCTCGTCAATAGTCTCTAGGTTTGATCTTATCAAATCCAGCTCTGCAAGTTCACTAGAATGTTTTGGTTCTTCCACCTGTCGAACTTCAATAAGTTCAACATTAGAGGCAACAGTTCCTTCCATAAGAAACTCCATTTTCAAAAAGACTGCCCTATTGTTGATGAACATCTTTTGCTCTTCAACAAGATAGAAGTAATATCCTCTAGTTTTCTTAGAGTATCCTATGAATAAGCATTTATCAGACTTAGGCCCAAGCTTTTCTGCCTGTAAATATTTTACATAAGCCGGACATTCCCAAATCCTAAAGTGAGAGAGTGTCAGCTTACACCCAGTCCATATCTCATATGGAGTCTTTACGATAGACCTACTCAGAATATTGTTCAAAATAAAATAAGCAGTCTCGAGTGCATACCCCCAGAATGAAATTGGTAGACTTGCAAACTCCATCATGAATCGAACCATGTCCAACAGGATTCGATTCCTTCTTTCAAATATACCATTATGTTGTGATGTTCCAGAAGGGGTCCATTAAGAGAAAATTCCATTCTCTCCTAGATATGTCAAAAACTCATTGGAAAGGTATTCACCTCCTCGATCAGATCAAAGAATTTTAATGCTCTTCCCAAGTAATTTTTCTACCTCATTTTGATATCATTTGAATATTTCAAACGAATCGGATTTACTCTTCATAAGATAGACATACCCATACCTAGATAAGTCATTAGTAAATGTAATAAAATAGTAGAACCTACATCTAGCATATGTGTTCATAGGTCCATATACAACAGTATGTACTAGATCCAGAAGATCAGTGGCCAATTCACCCTTTCTAGTAAAAGATGATTTGGTCATCTTACCAAGAAGACAAGACTCATAGGTATTCAATAATTCACAATCTTTGATATTAAGGATATGCTCCTTGACTAGCCTGTTAATCCTATTCTTATTTATATGATCGAGCCTACTATGCCAGAGATAGGCATCGATGACATTATCTAGTTTTAGGCATTTATTTGACGTATACATTACACTAATAGGCTGTGATTAAATGTAAATATCATTTCTTAATTATTTTTGCATTATTGTGACATTATTCATAATGATATCACAACAATGTCCATTTATTGATCAACAATAACCATTTTCGGCCAAAAGCTGAATAGATATTATGTTCATCATAAAAGATTGATAATAGTAATAGTCACTTAAAATGATATTATTATTTTTGAAAATAAGCTCAAGAGTACCTAATGCTAGGACTGGAATATTCCTTCCATTCCAAGCATTAAGGAATCTTTTGCCATTCTCAAAATTTCTACCAATTTGAAGTCCATGCAATGAATTGCATATATGAACTGAACTTCTGATGTCTAATACCATGGTAGATGTAACACAAATAGTAAAATTGTAAGATGTTATCATATAACACCCTTGCCCAGCAACACCTTGTTGGTTTTTCCTGTTCAGCCTATTCGAGTCAAGAGGACCATTCCTCTTTGGGTCTACTTGATTAGGGTCAATACTAAACTTCTCGTATTCAGGTCCTAAATGCTTACCACTATCCAACAGAGGATGGAGCGGACTTACACTAGCCATTCTGTTTATCTAAAAAAAATATGAAACCTTATTAGTACTTAAATTAATTAATCCTAAAAATTTAAACTTTAGTATAAAGATCCTTCCACTATTTTTATTGAAATCCACATAGATTACAAACAGGCTCGAGGAGAGCTCTAGCCAACCCGTGTGCATCTACAGGTAGGTTTACAATCAATTATTTTCTTAAATAATTTTTAGTATTTAGATTTTGCCCAAGAGACCAATACAGTAGGCTATGGCCTCCACTAAAAAGATCTAGTTAGGTCCAACCATTAACATGATTGAGTTCAGTACATCAAACTAATGATAACGAGGCCCAAGGAAAGCTCTAGCCAACTTGATCATCATTAAAAGAGTAGAACCTAATCATCATATGATAGACAGTAATTTCAATATCCAGATGAACAGCAAGTGTAAGGCACCTCCAATGTCCATCCAAAAAATTGGACTCATTACAATTGACCTTAATGGGATGCTATGACTCGATTATCTCCATAACTTAGTCATTTTAAGGACCTAATAATTTAGAGAATTTATGTTACATGTGATTTAAGGATAGAAAGGATATAGACCAAATTTCTTCCACTAACTTCACCAAGTCAAATCCTCCCATTGACTTCACCAAGTCAATAGGTTAGGACTAGGATCAATTTAAGTCCATGGACACCTAATTCAGTCTTACTGATTAAAATCAATCAAACTAATTTCTAATGACATGGGTCAGTCCGATTCATCAAGTGATCTAATCAAACTCTAATCGACCATGTCAGCCAGGTAAGTGAGATCAGTGGAAGGGATATGCCATTAACTTATCAAAGATCGAATCAATGAGAGTAGCTTCCAATAAAAATCAATGGTCTAGACTGCCAAACTTACCTTAGACATCAACCAGTTAATTAGGTTTAATTTGATCAACCTAGCAATTTCGAACTAGACTGCTTAGCCATGAATCAAGTCCATCTTGATTTTGTTAAAGATATGGACTCATCCAACTATAACTATTGAAGTTGAGTCTAGAGTATTCTTAATCTAATCTAATTCAACACTTGATTAGATTTGATCAATTACTCTAAATTAATTCATTTTTTAACTAACCTTAGGTCTAACCTAATTAATGGACCTAATTCATCTAATTCTTTAATCCATAGTTTTATGATTTTGTCTTAGGATCTTTAATTCACAATTCTAGACCCTTATAGACAACACTTAATTATTTTAATTAAGTTTTGGACTGATGGAATAGAGTTCAATATTTTAAAAATAATTTTTAAATTTTAAAAGATTTTTATTTTTTATTTTTTAAATGGATCGACTCATTTCAGAAATGGATCGGCTCATTTCTCAAACAGCAACCTATTGCTAGTTTTAAATAAAAAATAAAATATAATAAAAATTAAATCATGAATTATCTTTTAGATCTAATCTAAATACATTCATGTTTAACTTTTTAATTGAAATAATTTTAATAAAATCCTTTCACTGTTCATCTTAATGAATGACTTTACGGTGGCATCCCTACCACCATAAGGGATCCCTACTAAATGGGAGGAGATGGCCTTTAAATCATACTTGTTCTTTATGATCAGATGACTTGGTGGCTCATTTATCCTCGATTACTAAGTTATCTGAATCTAATATATCATATATGAAAGCATTTAAATTTTTTAATTAATATATAAGATCATGTCAAGCAATCCTTACTCTGATACCAATGAAGAAAATCATGCAGGATTATTAGCATGCTTTTCAAAATATTTTTTGAATTTTATTGCAGTGAAAGCAAATATTAATCTAAAATTAATATTATGCATGCATTGATCTTATCAAAAATTCTACACCTAAATCTAGACATGTTAATATGTAAGTTAAAATTTAAATATGATCAATCAGCAAATCATATTTGCTGATTGATTTGAGTTCAAAACTTGATATCTATGCATGAGTAGCTGATATCCATGATCTAAATCCATCAAAATATGCTCTAACATCATGCTATAGCTACACACTTATCTAGCCTCTATGGTTGATCCACACGGAGCTCCTGATCCCGATCAGCTCCATCGAAGTGCTAGCTCCTCATCGAGGCCTTTGATGGCTAATCTTGATCGATCTAACTGATCACTTTCTTTCTGATCTCCTAAATAATCTAGAAAATTAACATGTGTGCTTAGGAGGATGATGAAGTGGTGTTTCAAATTTGGTGGTGATCCGATGCTCACAGCACTTGATCTCTTCACCCGAACCCTAAGTCTCAACTCTAGGGTTTTGAACACTCAAAAACCCTGACGGTTGAAAAATCTCTCACACCCTTTCTCTTTGGAATTTTTTCATGAAACAATTTTTCATGGGAGAAGAACTCTCCTATCTGCCATACACCCACTCCCAAAAATAATTTGAATGGACATCCAAAGAGAAATAAAAAGGGAAATGTGTAAGAAAAGAAATCTAGCATAGGAAACTCATGTTTGACTTTTCCACCCTAGTTGGATGTGCCCCACTTGGATTTTCTCTCTCTAAGAGACCTTCCCATGCCCCTCTCAGATGCCTCTCACAAAACCCCATGCATGCCCAGGGAAAACATCTTTTAAATGGGCATCAACCAAGGGGAATTTTGCATGGGTTGAGATAAGATATGGAGATTGAACTTGTTTCAACCTCCCTCTTGAATTTGAAATTCAAAATGTCTTCTTATCCCTTTCCAATGCCAAGTCCTCATGAGAAATATGAAGAGGGACTTCTCATCAGCATGCCCACTCTTTGAACCATTCAAAGTTGGGCGACAAAACCAAAATGGTGTGGGGAGTGGATAAGGAAGGAAGTCAGAGTGCTAACAAAATACTTTGAATTTGAAATTCGTGAGAGCCTAGTCTAATCCATCACATGGACTAGGTCAAAGTCATAAGAGAGGAGGGGCGCACAACTATTTCTGCATGAGAAATCTCATGCAAAAACAAAGGAGGGCATGGAGACATGCATGAGTCAAAGTAGGGTGGTGCAGGGAGAACAAGCTTTTGAAATTCAAACTCATTTGACTTTTCTAAATTGGTTTCAACCAAACCAAATTTTTTAGACCCAATTAGATCAAGCTAAATCCAACCAAATTAGGCTTAACCTAAACCAATAAATTTTTAATTAAATTAAAAATTAATTAGGTCCAGCTCTTGATCAAATCAAGATCGAATCTTTCATAGCTATTAGATCATGACATAACCTAATCGGATCAAACCCAATAAAATTTAATTCGATCGGACCTAATCAAAACCTCATTACTCAATCAAATTGAGCTAATCAGTAATCAAATTACTAATTAATCCTCTAATAAATATAAAATTTCAATCGAGTGGGTGTCTGTTTAATAGAGTCCCATCAACATAAAACTTCTGATTAGTCCCAAACTAGTAGGACTCTTGAACCCAATATCCCAAATGAATAGAACTCATAATCATAGAATTCTAGACTAGTAAAACTCTTGATCAGAGAGCCTCAGACAAGTATGAATCAGAGTCCTAGCCTAGTGGAACTCTTGATCATAAAGTCCAAGTTCAATGGGACTCTTGACCATAGAGTCCTAGGTCATCAGGATTCTTGATCTGCCATTAGATCATGTAGGAACTTCTATTGTGTGTGACTTCATAGGTTTGAATTCTAAGCTGGTAGTATAAGAACTAATTTTTTATACCAATTGATGTGACCATCTAACTGAAAGAAAAATCCTGATTTTTTGGACCAAGTTCGTTCAGATCTGATCAGATCAAGAGATATATCTCAAAAATTTTTCTCTTTGATCTAGATTAGATCTAAAATATTTCAGATCTGATTATTATTATTTTAAAAATTAAATAAAATCTAGATAAATTAAATCAAATTTAATTTACCTTGATATGGGTAATCCTATTATCTGTTGATGATCCTGTATGCAGTGGAAGGTTCTGGATCTAGCCACGCAAGTGCCTGGCCTCTACCGGTATCCACTCAGACTGGATCTGAAGATCCTCTTCTTCTTTATCACATCTCTAGAAATCAGATCTGGATCTGATCTAGAGGATCTTCAAAACTCTTTTTGAAGATCAGCAGTCGTCCTTTGCAGCAGTGCAGCCTTCTAGCTTTCAGTCGCCTTTCTTTGATCTGGATCGCACCAACCAAAAATCCAAAACTCCTTTTGGACGTGGAGAGGAAGGGTAGAAGGTGGTTTAGCATGGAGGAAGAGGGGAGAGGCAGCCTTGGGTGTGGGAAATTGTGATTCAATCAATCACTTCTGATCACAATCTGGGTTGGGCGTAGGGTCTTATTTATAGACTGTCTGTGATCCAACTTCTCTTCTTCCCAACCAATCATAACTCTTTATGAAATCAGATCTAAATCTGATTGGTGGAAATAGAGTCCCCTGGATTCCTCCTTAGAGGGTGCCTAAGACCAGTCAAAGTTGGTTCTTAGGAAGAACTCTAATTGGAATCCAAAAAGGAGATGGAGTCCCTGTCCAATAGGGACTCCTAGGCGCCTCCAACTTGGGCACACGCCAAGGGTGGCGTGCGCCCTCTTCCTTGCCAGATTCTGGCAGGGGGATAGGCCCCCACCAGCTCTCCAATAGGTGCATGACATGTGGTCAAAAGTCAAAGTATCAATGGTCAACATTTGACCAGTCAAAGGTAGACTTTTGACCAAAGTCAAAGAACAAGAAATGGCAGGTGACCAAAAATGGTAGGTAATGTCTTACAAAATAAGACAACCTTTTCTGACTTGGACAACCTCCAGTCAGACCATATGAAGGCCTCTGATTGAGCACAAACTCCTTTGGCTCAGTCAGGACAACTTATTTATGATAGCAAAAGAAGAACGTTAGGTTCAATCGAGTGCTAGCACGATTTTCTTGAACCTAATTGAATCTCATTCAGATCAATTGAACTAGATCAGTTCAATTGATGATCACCAGATTCAAACCCTTGTTTGTGTGACCCAGTTAGGTTCAGTTCTGTATGGTAATGGGATATGTCATGATCTCTATCATCGACATCATCGAAACTCCTTTCGATGGATCAGAACTCTTCTGATTCGAACAGCTAGAATGATCGATCATCTAAATCATTCTAATTGCTCCCAAAATCCACCAGTGACACCTAGCAGTATATGGTGGCAACCCATCAGAGCTGAATGCGAACCTCTTGGTGCAGCTACCTGTGTGATTAAGTTCTTCTATCTTGAGCCCCGATCAGATTAGGGTTAAGGTGAACTCGTCAAACCCTAGTTTCTGTCATATGATGTAATCATTCGATTCGAGTCCGATGTGAAAATCTAAATAGAAACTCTTTCTATTATTTCACTCTGCCATGGCCATGGGACTTCTGGACTTGATTCTCATGATTATCATAGGGCTGCTCCTCTACCACCGAGGTAGATAGATTCCATCTTGATGCCATCCAGTTCCTACAATGAACATGCTATAGCCAACATACACCTCAGGGTTTCCATATGGCTAGGAGACCGAGTAATGGTGTAGTCAAACTATAACACCCTCAAGGTGAACTGCCGATGCACCTCAGGTCAAAGAACCAGACACACTACTGCAGCATCGAGTCAGTCATTGACGAGAAGGTAGACTTCCTAATGACTACTCGAGGTGGTCACGCTCAGTGCCCTCGTTCTCTAACGAGTACCTGTACTCTCGCTCCGATGTCTCCACACCGTAGACTCAAGACTCATCTACTAAAGAGAAGCGATTGTACACCAACCTTCCGGATCAATCACCATCCTCGTGATGATCCTATGGTCGGGAGCATTTTATGAGTTAATAATGATTATTCATGTCTTAAATTTTCAACTCTTGAAAATATGAATTATCATTACCATTAACTCAAAGGATGTATCACAGACACTAAATACACATATGTGATAGAAAATAACCCATTTTATTGATATTAGTCAAAATTATAATTTTGCCCCTAGAAGTGTATTACAAGTGTCAGCCAATTCTGGCTTCTAGGGCACATATATCTAACAATCTCCCACTTGTCCTAAAGCCAATTGGCTACAAGTCTAAGTCCCATCTTCTCAAGGTGGGCTTCGATCTTCTGCTGGCCCAACGGCTTTGTAAGTGGGTCTGCCACATTATCTGTGGAGTTGACTCTCTTGACCTCGACGTAACCCTTCTCGAGGTAATCGCGGATGAGGTGGTATCGCCGCTCAATATGCTTGGATTTTTGGTGAGACCTCGGCTCCTTAGCAAGGGCTATGGCGCCATTGTTGTCGCAGTATAGAGGAATGGCATCTGATGGCATTACTCCAATTTCTGCAGCAAACTTCTTATACCAGAATGCTTCCTTCGCAGCCTCTGATGCAGCGATATATTCTGCTTCCATGGTGGAATCTGCTATCACCAGTTTGCTTGGAACTCTTCCAGCTGACAGCACCACCATTGCACACAAACAGACTCCCAGATGTCGACTTTCGATCATCTATATCGGACATGAAATCCGAGTCTGTGTATCCCTGGACTTGGAGTTCTCCATTACCAAAGACCAACATCATATCCTTAGTTCTTCTCAAGTACTTAAGGATACATTTCACAGAAGTCCAGTGTTCTTCACCTGGATTTGACTGATATCTGCTTGTGACACTCACAGCATGGGCTATATCAGGTCGTGTACATAGCATGGCATACATGAGGCTCCCTATTGCAGAAGCATAAGGGATCTTGCTCATGCGTTCTATTTCCTCAGGTGTGCTGGGGCACATCTTCTTGGAAAGATGAATACCATGTCTGAAGGGTATTAATCCCCTCTTAGAGTTTTCCATACTAAACCTCTTTAGTACTTTCTCTATGTACATCTTCTGTGAAAGTCCTAGCATCCTATTCGGTCTATCCCTATAGACCTTAATTCCTAGAATAAAGGATGCTTCACCTAGGTCTTTCATGGAGAATTCCTTGGACAACCATAATTTTGACTGTTGTCAATCATGGGAATATCATTCCCAATAAGGAGGATGTCATCCACGTACAATACGAGGAAGACAACAGCGCTCCCACTGACCTTTTTGAAAACACATGGTTCCTCTTCATTTTTGATGAAACCAAACATTTTGATCACATCATTGAAATGAGTGTTCCAGCTCCGAGATGCTTGCTTAAGTCCATATATGGACCTTTGCAGCTTGCAAACCTTGTGATCAGTATCACTGGATGTGAAACCTAGCGGCTGTTCCATATAGATATCTTCCTCAAGATATCCATTTAAGAATGCCGTTTTCACGTCCATTTGCCATATTTCATAATCGAAATAGGCTGCAACGGCAAGCAATGTGCGGATGGATTTTAGCATAGCCACTGGGGAAAAGGTATCCTGATAGTCAATGCCTTCGCGTTGACTATAACCTTTTGCCACTAGTCTAGCCTTGAATGTCTCCACATTCCCATCTGCACCAATCTTTCTCTTGAAGATCCATTTACACCCAATAGGTACTATACCTTCTGGTGGATCTACCAAGGTCCAGACTTGGTTTGAGTGCATCGAGTCAATTTCTGACTGCATTGCCTCTAGCCATTTCTCGGAGTCGATATCTGATATCGCCTCGTTGTAGGTTTTGGGATCATCACCATGAGCACCATTACCTATACGAGGAACATTTTCCTCTACTTCCTCTGAAATAATACCTAAGTATCTTTCAGGGGGATGGAAAACTCTTTTCGATCTACGAGGTGGAGGAGGTAGTGTTCTTATTGGCTCAACCTGATTTGGTTCCAATTGGTCCTTAGCTCGTTGTACTTGTGAGACTTTCTCATCAAGCTTAATCTGCTTTCCAATGCCGCTATCTTGAATAAACTATTTTTCAAGAAAGATGGCATGTCGACTCACAATCACATTGTGGTCTTCTGGAATGTAGAAATAGTATCCTAATGACTCTTTAGGATATCCTATGAATCGAGCTCTAAAGGACCTAAACTCTAACTTGTCCGCTTGTTGTCTTTTGACATGAGCCGGACAACCCCAAATTCTGAGATGACTCAGACTTGGTTTCTTACCGTGCCATATCTCATACGGTGTGGTAGGAACGGATTTTAGAGGGAACCCTATTCAGTAGATAAATTGAAGTTAACAATGAGTGTCCCCAAAGAAAATCAGGGAGGTCTGTGAAGCTCATCATGGATCGAACCATATCCAATAGAGTCCGATTTCTCCATTCTGAAACCCCGTTGAGTTGAGGTGTTCCTGGTGGAGTCCATTGAGAGACTATGCCATTTTCCTTTAGATAGTCTAGGAATTCTCGGCTAAGGTATTCACCTCCTCGATCTGATCGAAGAACCTTAATGGGTTTTTCAGTTTATTTTTCTACTTCATGTCTGAATTCTTTGAACTTTTCAAAAGCTTCAGACTTGTGTCTCATAAGATACACATACCCATACCTAGACAGATCATCGGTAAAGGTAATGAAGTAGACAAAATTGCCTCTAGCCGGCACATCAAATGGGCCGCACACATCAGTATGTACTAGGGCAAGGAGATCTGTGGCCCTCTCCCCATGTCCAACAAAAGGGAGTTTAGTCATTTTGCCTTGAAGACAAGATTCACAAGTTGGATATGACTCGAAAGTCAATGGACTCAATAGCCCATTTTTCTCCAATTTGTTGATCCTATCTTCTGCTATATGACCTAATCTCAGGTGCCATAGATATCTATCATTTGGACTATCCCTAGGTCGTTTGGCATTCACGTTTTGCTCGATAGTTAGAACAGGTACATCAATATGTAGCTGATAAAGACCATTAATAAGGAAAACCATTTGCAATTTTATTTCTTTCATAAAGAATGTTACAATGGTCCTTAAAGAAGGTAATCACATAGCCTTCTTGTGCTAAGCATGAAACAGAAATCAAATTCCTGCTAGCTGCAGGCACATAATAACAGTCTTTCAAAACTAAGTCTAAACCAGATGGTAATCGAAGAGGGTATGTTCCCACGGCTACTGCAGCAACTCTTGCTCCATTACCGATGCGTAGGATCATGTCTCCATCCCTCAGCCTCCTGCTATCCTCAAGACCCTGCATGGAAGTGCACAGATGAGCACTAGAACCAGAGTCAAGCACCCAACTGGATGCAGAAGAAACCGTAAGGTTAGACTCAATAACGAGCATACCTCCAGAAGGACCTTCCTTCTTGTTCTTCAGGGTGGCCAGGTAAGTAGGGCAGTTCCGCTTCCAATGGCCGTCGCTGTTGCAATGGAAACACTTTCCTTTGACATCGGACCTTTTTCTTCGGTTCTGCCTTCTTCTTCTTTGCTCCTTCCACCTTTCTGCTTTTTCACAGACTTCTTTTTCTTTCCATAAGACTTTCTTTTGGAAGAAGTCCGTTCCATAGCAAGAACTGAGCCTTTAGAACCTTTCATAGAAAGCTCAGCGGTAACCAGCATATTCATTAATTCGGCCAAGGAATTTTGAAGTTTATGCATGTGGTAATTCATGATGAATTGCCCATATGCATCAGTCAAGGATTGCAGAATAATATCATTCTGCAGGTCCAAGTCTAACTTCACACCGAGCTTCTCAAGCTCTTCCATGTCCTTGATCATTGTCAGACAGTGATCTTGGACTGACTGCCCATCACGCATCTTAGCCTTAAAAAGTCATTTCGTGACTTGATATTTGGCTGCGCGACTCTGTTCACCAAACATCTCCTGCAGGTGAGCCAACATTTGGCGAGCAGTCCCGATATCTTCATGTTGGCGCTGGAGCTCATCAGACATCGAGCCCAACATGTAATATCTGGCCTTATTATCTTCGTCTATCCATTTTTTCCAGAGATGCTCTCTGTTCAATGGATGGACGGGCTGGTAAGGTGGGAGGGTCCTGGATCCAGTACATGGGTTAACTTCTTGGAACCCAAAACTAATTTTGTAGTTCCTGAGCCAATCTTTATAATTGGGTCCGGTCAGTCTATGTGTGTCCAGGATACGTGCTAATGGGTTGGACGCAGACATTTTTCTGTAGAGAGTCAAAGATTCTAGTTAGATACTGTAATTATGACTTGACCAATTTATTTAGAGATTTTATTTTTAAATAAATTAGCTCCCACTATTTTCTTGGATCCCTACACTCCCTCTGTAGAGATGCAAAAATCTCCATGATTAATGATTTCTAGTGGGTGGTGCGGTCTCACCAACTGACTCATCACCTCACCTAACAGTTATTGGTGATGGGTTAGCCAATGAGTGAACAACTCTTGTTCAATGATTCTCTAATCATGGTGCACCCAAACTTGGTCTCTAATTCATGAATCTCACCGTATCCAGAATATTGATCCACTCCTTAGTTAAGTCAGACCCACCATTTGCATAGACTGGGTTCCTAATTGAGTCTCTCACCGTATCCAAAATATTGAGCCCAACTCATCCTCCAGCCCATAGCATCCAATGCCTAATAGACATGGTTGCATCTTTTCGGTGCAACTGAGCCACTGTATCCAGCCGAGAACAATCAACCCCGAGAAGGGCCCGCACATCTACAATGGTGGAAGACCTCAGACTTAATCTTTTCTTAGGGAGAATTGATTCAGGTCTCATTAAACTAGACTTGTCATAGTCATAACAATTATGACTAACCTAGTGGCATGGGTTAGCTCGGATTATTGACCACCTCAGATCAGAACTGTGTCAACAGATATGGCCAGGTAAGTGAGACCGGTGGAAGGAATATGCCATTAACTCGTACAAGAATGCATTCAGGTCGAGTAGCTTCCAATTAAAAACCAGTCGGTCGTATGTGCCAAACTTACCTTAGACACCAAATTGTTGAGCCAGAACCAATTGGGTTAGCCTACAATCCAGACTCTAACCTCTGAGCCTAATTAGGTCTTGCTTGATCGTGACTCGATCTTGACCCAGACTTAATCCTATTAGGCTGGTCAATTTAAGCATTGTTGATCCCATCTAACCAACTCTTGATTCGGTTTGATCAACCGCTTAGACCTAATTGAGCTACCCAAGCCCGAACCCAGTATTATGAATATGTCTTAGATCTGAAATTCTCAATTTTAGACCTAATTAATATTTCATAATCTTAATTTTTAATTAAGTAGGGTTCATAAACAAAATATGCACAATAAATCCTAGGGTTTCAGGATCTAGGGTTTTGCAGAAAGTAAGTTTTGGATTTCTGATTAAGGACGAACATGCAGCACCCCTACACATCATAAGAACACCCCATCGAATGGAAAGAGAGGGCCTTTAAACCCTTCTTCATTCTTATGATCGGACGGCCAAGAGGAACGCCTTAATCAGGAACATGCAATACTACAAAACAGTTTTAGATCTATATCATATATCTCATATACAAATTAGATCTAATCATGGCATATTTTGCATACATCTCATGTATCGAATCATGCATATTTTTAGATCTAAATTATCTCATAATAATCTAAAAAATTAGATTTAAATTGATCTAATCAAAATAAATTCTAATCTAGACAATTATGTAGAACTATTCTACAACTAGTCTAGACATGCATCAATCATATCTCATATGATATTTAAAATTAAATAATTTTTATTTGCTATTTTTTAGATATTATTATAACCATTATAATATCAAAAAATAGTAAATAAATAGATCTAAAATATGATTTAATCAAATTAAATTCAAAAACATGCAAGACTATTCTATAGAACTATTCTATTTTAGAACTAGTCATGCATATTTTCTAATCTTAGATCCAAATCATTTAATTTTAATTTTTTCTGATTTCAGATCTGATCACATCTCATGTGACATCTAAAATCATTTATTTTTTAATTAAAATAAATTTAAAATTAGATCTAAACACTTTTAGAACCTTGGCTCTGATACCAGTTGAAGGGAAATCCTGATTTTTTGGACCAGGTTCGTTCAGATCTGATCAGATCAAGAGATATATTTCAAAAATTTTTTTCTTTGATCTAGATCAGATCTAGAATATTTTAGATCTAATTATTATTATTTTAAAAATTAAAATAAAATTTAGATAAATTAAATCAAATTTAATTTACCTTGATATGGGTAATCCTATTACCCGTTGATGATCCTGTATGCAGCGGAAGGTTCTGGATCTAGCCACGCAAGTGCTTGGCCTCTACCGATATCCACTTAGACTGGATCTAGAGATTCTATTCTTCTCTATCACATCTTCAGAAATCAAATCTAGATCTGATCTGGAGGATCTTCAAAACTCCTTTTAAAGATCAGCAGTCGTCCTTTGCAGCAGTGCAGCCTTCTAGCTTTCAGTCGCCTTTCTTTGATCTGGATCACACCAACCAAAAATCTGAAACTCCTTTTGGACGTGGAGAGGAAGGGGAGAAGGTGATTTGGCATGGAGGAAGAGGGGAGAGGCAGTCTTGGGTGTGGAGAATTGTGATTCAATCAATCACTTTCGATCATAATCTGGATTGGGTGCAGGGTCTTATTTATAGACTGTCTGTGATCCAACTTCTCTTCTTCCCAACCAATCATAACTCTTTATGAAATTAGATCTAAATCTGATTGATGAAAATAGAGTCTCCTAGATTCCTCCTTAGAGGGTGCCTAAGACCAATCAAAGTTGGTTCTTAGAAGAACTCTAGTTGAAATCCAAAAAGGAGATGGAGTCCCTATCCAACAGGGACTCCTAGGCGCCTCCAACTTGGGCACACGCCAAGGGTGGCGTGTGCCCTCTTCCTTGCCAAGTTCTGGTAGGCGGACAGGCCCCCAACAGCTCTCCAATAGCGTGCACCCTCTTCCTTGCCAGGTTCTGGTAGGGGGACAGGCCCCCACCAGCTCTCCAATAGGTGCGTGACATGTGGTCAAAAGTCAAAGTATCAATGGTCAACATTTGACCAGTCAAAGGTAGACTTTTGACCAAAGTCAAAGAACAAGAAATGGCAGGTGACCAAAAATGGCATATAATATTTTACAAAATAAGACAACCTTTTCTGACTTGGACAACCTCCAGTCAGACCATATGAAGGCCTCTGATTGAGCACAAACTCCTTTGGCTCAGTCAGGACAACTTATTTATGATAGCAAAAGAAGAACGTTAGGTTCAATCGAGTGCTAGCACGATTTTCTTGAACCTAATTGAATCTCATTCAGATCAATTGAACTAGATCAGTTCAATTGATGATCACCAGATTCAAACCCTTATTTGTGTGACCTAGTTAGGTTCAGTTCTGTATGGTAATGGGATATGTCATGATCTCTATCATCGACATCATCGAAACTCCTTTCGATGGATCAAAACTCTTCTGATTCGAACAGCTAGAATGATCGATCATCTAAATCATTCTAATTGCTCCCAAAATCCACCAGTGACACCTAGCAGTATATGGTGGCAACCCATCAGAGCTGAATGCGAACCTCTTGGTGCAGCTACCTATGTGATTAAGTTCTTCTATCTTGAGCCCCGATCAGATTAGGGTTAAGGTAAACTCGTCAAACCCTAGTTTCTATCATATGATGTAATCATTCGATTCGAGTCCGATGTGAAAATCTAAATAGAAACTCTTTCTATTATTTCACTCTGCCATGGCCATGGACTTTTGGACTTGATTCTCATGATTATCATAGGGCTGCTCCTCTACCACCGAGGTAGATAGATTCCATCTTGATGCAATCCAGTTCCTACAATGAACATGCTATAGCCAACATACACCTCAGGATTTTCAAATGGCTAGGAGACCGAGTAATGGTGTAGTCAAACTATAACACCCTCAAGGTGAACTATCGATGCACCTCAGGTCAAAGAACCAGACACACTACTGCAGCATCGAGTCAGTCATTGACGAGAAGGTAGACTCCCTAATGACTACTCGAGGTGGTCACGCTCAGTGCCCTCATTCTCTAACGAGTATCTGTACTCTCGCTCTGGTGTCTCCACACCGTAGACTCAAGACTCATCTACTAAAGAGAAGCGATTGTACACCAACCTTCCGGATCAATCACCATCCTTGTGATGATCCTATGGTCGGGAGCATTTTATGAGTTAACAATGATTATTCATGTCTTAAATTTTCAACTCTTGAAAATATGAATTATCATTACCATTAACTCAAAGGATGTATCACAGACACTAAATACACATATGTGATAGAAAATAATCCATTTTATTGATATTAGTCAAAATTATTATTTTGCCCCTAGAAGTGTATTACAAGTGTCAGCCAATTTTGGCTTCTAGGGCACATATATCTAACACTAACAATGGTAACCGACGTTCGAATAGGTCGAAATGACACAACGCAATAATGACAAACCTGTGGCATATGGTTACCTTATACTTCATCCCCTTGACCTCAATGCTCGAAGGATGATCTAGGATTTACTGTTAATCCTAAAATTCATCCATGGTGTATTTCAAAATTCGGTGTCTATTAAATGGACCATCCTGATCGAGGTTTTGCTAAATTGAAATATAGTAATGCATCTGCTCCAATACTTGGAGGGATCAATCCCATCTTGACTCACACACTAACTTCACAAGTACTTGACTACACCCAGTGGTCTTTCATCACTGAATTAGAAATTCAGATAGTCCAGTACCTAAGTGCAGTGAGTTGCTTGCAAGTCCCCATGGTGATCTTAGATCTAAGGGATACTTATACCTATATCCTTCATAAGTAACTCTTAACAGTAGAGAGCTACGCAGTTGAATCATGTTCAGTGAAGTGTACCCCTATACTTCACCTATATGCCATAACAGTATCTCCGTACTTCTTGGTTAAGAGGACAACCAACACTTATGGCACACAATGACCTACACTTGATATGTTGTCATCCTAGGTAACAATGAATCATTTAATCGCGAACTAGTTTTAAGGACTAAATGACAAATCTTTCTTTATCGAGTCTAAATAGTCCCTAGGACTTCATCACAGAAGAGTTCATTATAGGAAGATACACAAAAATGATGAAATGCCAAAATAATAATTTTATTCATTTAAAATTTAAGTATAAATTACATTTAGCTCAACCATCTACAACCTAAATGATTGGCTTTAGGATATATTTTCTGATAAAGTCTTATCCGAACAGCGATCTTGTAAGAAGATTCTTAGGTCACTACCAAGAACATGAAAAGCCAAAGTTATCGCAATCTAAGAAGCGAAGGACCTAAACATCTTGCCTTTAGAGAAGCTTCTAGGATCTCTCATGACACATGAGCAAAGCATGAAACAACATCATGAGGAAGAAGTCAAGAAGAAAAAAATTATTGCCCTCAAATCCACTATTCAACAAGAGGAAGAATCCAATCAAACAAAAAATGATGAACAAGATGAAAAGTTGGCACTCATCATCAGAAAATTTAAGAGATTTTTAAAGAAAAGAAAATAAGAAATGAGAAGAAGGCCACAAGCAAAAGGGGAGCACAGCGAGGAGAAGGATAAAGAGCAGTCCCTCATATGCTACGAATGCAAGAAGCTAAGGCACTTTAAATTCAAATGTGCCTAACTTAAGAAAGCTCTAAAAAAACTCAAGAAAAAGGCTATGGTGGCTATATGTAGTGATAGTGATGACTCGAGCTCCGAAGAAGATTCTCATGAAGAAGCCAACTTATGCCTTATGACACATGAAAATAAGGTAAATGCTGAAACTTCCAATAACTTTATTTTTGAAGAACTCCAAGAAGTATTTTATGATTTAGTAGATGATTTAAAGAAGTTAGGAATAAAGAACAAAGAACTTAAGTCAAAGAATCAAACCTTACTAAAAGAAAATGAAACTATTTTAAATAAAAAACTCACCTCAACTTAAGAAAATCTAAACTTGAAAAATAAAAATGCAAAATTAAAATCAACGGTAGAAAAATTTACTTTAAGCTTAAATAAACTTCAAATGATTCTTGAAAATCAAAAGGCCATTTATAACAAAGCCAGTCTTGGCCACAATCCTCTAAAGAAACAAAAATTTAGAAAAATATTTTTGTGAATTCATCAAGCAATAAGTTTGCAAATGTTAGTTGCATTAAATGTGGTAAAGTAGGACATAAATTATATACATGTTTTTCTAGTAAATCTAAAAATTCAAATGTGAAAAAGATATGGATTCCAAAAGGAACCATTGTGACTAACCAAAAGGGATCCAAGAAAACTTGGATACCTAAAGTTAATACTTGATTTTATGTGTAGGTATATCTTGCTTCCTAAGAAATAAATAAAAAATGATATCTTGATAGTGGATGCTTAAGACACATGATCGGTGATGAATTCCAATTCATTACACTTGATGCAAAAAATGGAGGGATGGTTACCTTAAGAGATAATGACAAAGAAAAGATCATCAGTATAGGTAACATTAATATCACTCCCTCCAAATACATTAAAAATATTTTATTAATAGATGATCTTAAACATAATCTCTTAAGCATTAGTCAATTATGTGGCAAAGGGTATAAAGTCATTGTTAAATCTTCTTTATAGATTATAACTAGTTCCAATGATGATGGCATTAAATTTGTTGGGCATAGGCATGGTAATATTTATATAGTATATTTAAATGATCTTTCCATGATAAACATGCAATGTCTAGTAACCATGAATACCAAAATTAATGAGACTCTAGTTGACTTTGGCACCATAGACTTGCACATATAAGTATGCATTCTTTTTCAAAATTTATTAAAAAGGAGTTAGTTACTAGCTTATCTAAATTGAATTTAAAAAATATAAGATTTATGATGCATGCCAATTAAGTAAGCAAGCTAGAGTTTTATTTAAATCTAAAAATATGGTTTCAACTTCTAGGCCTTTGGAATTATTGCATATGGATTTATTTGGACCTACAAGAACTACAAGCTTAGGTAGCAAACGATATGGTTTTATAATTATCGATGATTTCTCATATTTTTTATGGATTTTTTTTGGTACATAAGAATGAAACTCTTCATATTTTCTCAAAGTTTTAACAAAAAATTATAAATAAAAAAAAATTTAATTCAAAGTATTCGAAGTGATCATGGAACTGAATTTGAAAACCAAGATTTTAAAAAATTTTGTGATGAAAAAGGCATAGATCATAATTTTTCAGCATCTAGGACATCCCAACAAAATGGGATAGAAGAAAAAAAATAGAATCCTTGAAGAAATGGCCTATACCATGCTATGTAAAAGCAACCTCCCAAGATATTTTTGGATGAAAGCAATTAACATGGCATGTTACATTTTAAACCATACCCTAATTAGACCAATTTTAAAGAAAATACCTTATAAGCTTTGGAAAGGAAGAAAACCAAACACTGCATATTTTCATATTTTTGGTTGTTGATATTTTATTTTGAGCAATGGTAAAGAAAGATTAGAAAAATTTGATGCAAAATCTGATGAAGCTACCTTTCTTGGTTATTACTCTTCCAGTAAAACTTTTTTAACAAAAAAACTTTAGTAGTAGAGGAATCAATACATGTAGTATTTGATGGGACTAATAATCTTCCATTAAGGAAGAGTGTCCTCTTATAAAAGAAATGAATGAGCTCATGCTAAAGGACTCAACAATCCTAAATGAAAAAGAACATGAGGAGAAATAAGAGGATAAAGGTGAAGAACTATAAGTACAACCTCAAGGTACAAATAATCTTACAAAAAAATGGAGGTATGACCACAATCATCCTAAAGAGCTAATTATTGGTGATCCTACACATGAGATGAAAACTCATTCCTCACTTAGAGATGTATATAATCACTTTGTATTTATTTCACATTTTTAATCTAAAACCATAGATGAAGTTAAAAAAGACTATAATTGGATTAATGCAATGTAATTAGAACTTAATCAAATTGAAAGAAATAATGTACGAATCTCAGTATCAAGACCTAAAAATCATCCTATAATCAGTACTAACTGGGTATATAGAAATAAATTAGATGCAAATGAAAATATAGTTAGAAAAAAAGCAGGATTGGTAGCAAAGGGATATAACCAAGAAGAGAAAATTAATTTTGGTAAAACTTTTGCACCAGTTGCTAGGTTAGAAGCCATTAGACTTTTACTTACTAATGCTTGCTGATGCGTGCTAATCATAGCTATGGCAAGTGCACCAGTTGATCAAGTAATAAAGTAAATGAGTAGAGTATCATCCCTAGAGGATTGGAAAATTAGTACTGAAAAGCTCTTTCCTATGCTTTATTTAGAAGACCGATTTATGAGAATAAAAAATTAAAGAACAAAATAAAGAAATAATTAAAAATTTTAAGAAAATAGAGAGAGTGTAATTATTAGGGTTTTAAACTTATGAGCAATGTGTTACTAAGGCAATCGATTTACCAACTCAGTCAATACAATATTCAGATTATTAGATTAATTTTATTTCATGTGACGATGGAGTCTTCTAATTTATTCACTATCCTTTGGTCCAGGCATAACAAAACTATCAATATTTATTAATTATCCTTTGGTCCAGGTGTAATTTAAATAAATATTAATGCATTAAGTTTTGTGAAACCCTCTAATTAAAATACGCTGCGTCCAAAGCGCACTAAAATTTCCTGCATGCATATGAATTCTAATTTGATTCATAATACAAGGTATATAATCAAGAAGCAATAACATAGATGTACTTGGTCCGTAACATCTATGTTCATCAGATCAATTAGAAGATGGCCAGTAATCTAAAAGCATTAAGATCAGATTTATATACTCCTCATGAATAAAATTTAAAATTAAAAATAAATCATACTGAATATTGCATCAAAAGAGTGGCTACACCTTAGCCTTAGTAAAAAAAATTTAGTTCATGATAACAAAGTTCAAAAATAGCAAATAAAATAAAAAGCATAAAGAAATTAGACTGTTTGATTGCTGAAATTGATTGTCCGTTGCTCTTGGTGTGGAGAACTTGGTGAAGAAGAAAAGAAGCTCTTTGATCAATGTTCTGATTGTCGGAAGAAGAAAAGAAAAAAAAATTAAAAATCCTTTCTTTTCTCTCAAAAATCTCTCTTCTCTTTCTACCTTCTCTCCTCTCTTTTCTCTTTCTTTTTTTTTTCTCTACTCTCTCCCTTTCTCTTTTCTTTTTTTTTCTTCGGCAACAGCAGACCTTTTTATAGGTTGAGAGGTGAATTTTTCCATCAAAATCCTATTGAAATTAGGTTTAAAACTCTCAAAATAACTCAAATTAAGATCTTGGATAATTCTGACCATTGGATGTTGATCAAACGGTCCAAAAATCACTTCAAAAATCTCTTAAAATCCCAAGATCAAGTCAGAATTCATTTGCCAGCCATCGGATCAAGCCATTGGATTGAATCTGGGCCATCAGATCATGCATAGAGAAGGCCTTCTGATCTCTTAGTTTAAAGTTGGAATGAATCTCAACCATTGGATCTCGATCGGGAGCTGCGGATGCCATTCATCAGCACATGTATTTCGACCATCGATCAAATCCCAGTGAAAGGCGCCCTGTTGGATCAAACAAAATTCCCAAATTGCCCTCTATAGACCATGCGCGAGCCCGGTGTTGCATGGATCACTCCATTCTTCAGCCAATTGGAGCATGCTTCTCCATGTGAAATCCCCAAAATGCCCTCCAAACGGTCCACCGTGCACCATAAAAAATGCTGACGTCAGCTTGGCATTAGCATTGCATCAATGGGTCGATCTACTGGGTGCGATCGGACCAGGTGGTCTGCTGAGCTGATTTTTCTGAACTGATTTGAACCGGATCGATTTTTTTTTTTTTGAAATTCAATTTTGGGCTCGTTTGAAGTCCATTTTGCTTGAAATTTATTTCATCTGAACCAAAAAAATAAGATCTTCATATTGATGGCCTTCTTTCCTACATAAGATTAATAAAAGTATCAATTTTTTAAAAAAATAGATTAATTTATTTTATAATTTAATACTTTTATTAGTATATTTTTACCACTTATTACACCCTCCAACTTAGTCATTGCTAATCCCTTAGCAATGTTTTATTTAATACCATATTTCAATAAGATTATCCATCACAAAGATAAAATCTAGGATTAAAGGTCAAAAAGTTTAGAAAATACTGCTAACTAAGCATTGAGCTTCAGAAGCAAATTTTTCAGTCAATACAATTAAAAACTTTCTTAGAGTACATCAAAGATCTATAGCACTTGTGTTCGTGATGACTAACTTTAGCATTTCAGTATTAAATTAAAAGAACAAAAGTATCCTCTCTTATCACCTATTTTGGTCAATTTTCTATACATTCTCAATTTTATACTCATGAATTAAGGTAGCTTTCACACTGCCTTTTCTTCTTTTTTTTTTTTTTACTGTGCTGAGCATCCTGGCCTTTCTTCATCATTTTACGTGAATTTTCACACTTGACCTAGGTGCAGAGACCCAGTTACTAGGCTTTGGGCAATCCACATATACTCTATCTTTTGCACTTTATTTTTAGGCAGGTAGCTCTTTCCTTAAATTCAAGTTTCTTTGATTAGAATGTATATTAATTACCAATTTTTAGTGATAATTGAATCCTCAGTTGGCCTTATAATCAATACCTACTTTGCCTTGTTAGTGTGCATGTGCAATTAGAAGTGCTAATAGTCTTTTAATGACCTAAGTAGGCTGCTAAAAGTTGACCAACTAATCTACTTCTTTAACTCGTTACATTCATTAGCAAATAATTCTATCTTTTATCACTTATCCAGTCTATCTTGCTCAAGATTTTCTTCTTGACACATGATTTTTTTTTTTTTTACCCCCTAACTTATTCTACATTGTCTTAAAGGAGAAAGAAAAATAAAGGGTGCAATAAAGGATAGGAAGGAATACACCTGATTTGGTTCAGTCTGGTTCTTTGGAGCTTTGAAATTTTGCTTGAGCTCTCATTGATTTTTTTCTGCAAAATTGAAAATACACACCAGAGCAGTAAAAGAGCAACAACAAATTACTAAAAAATAAAAGAAAAAAAAATGATCAAAACTAAAAAGAAAAGAAACAACCTATCTAGTAGTTCTGATTTATAGTCTTCAGCTTGACTTTCTTTGAATTCTAAAGTGGATCTTGTAATTGAAATGCTTCCTTCTCCTTTTCAAAACTTCCATTAATGTAATTTTTCAGCCTGTGACCGTTTACCTTGAAGGTACCTTTTGATTCATCAAAGATCTCTACTGCTCCATATGGAAATACCTTAGTAATTGTATAGGGACCTGTCCATCTTGATTTTAGCTTTCCTGGAAACAAATGTAGCCATGAACTATACAAAAGAACTTGCTGTCCCTCATGGAATTCTCTTTTTACAATATGGTTATCATGCCATTTCTTAGTACGTTCTTTGTAAATCCTGGCATTCTCATAAGCATGGTGGCGAAATTCGTCCATCTCATTTATTTGCATTAACCTGTTCTTCTCTGCATCTTGTATATCAAAGTTAAGAATTTTCATGGCCCAATATGCTTTATGTTCTAGCTCAACAGGGAGGTGGCATGCTTTTCCAAAGAGTAGCCTATATGGGGACATACCAATAGGTGTTTTATATGCAGTTCTATATGCCCATAATGCATCATCTAATTTCAATGACCAGTCTTTTCTAGATGCAATTATAGTTTTTTCTAAAATTCTTTTTAATTCCCTATTAGACACCTCTACTTGACCACTGGTTTGTGGATGATATGGGGTAGCTATTTTATGAGTGACACCATATTTGTTTAATAGATTTTCAAATTGTTTATTACAAAAGTGTTTACCTCCATCACTAATGATTGCTCTAGGAGTGCCAAAATGAGTAAAAATATGCTTTTTCAAAAATTTGACAACTACCTTTGCATCATTAGTTGGAAAGGGTGCTGCTTCTACCCATTTTGAAACATAATCTACAGCCACAAGTATATATTGATTTGAAAAAGAACTAGGAAAAGGTCCCATAAAATCAATACCCCAAACATCAAAAATTTCACACACAAGAATATTGTTTAAAGGCATTTCATGTCTTCTAGAGAGATTTCCAGTTCTTTGACAGCGGTCACATGAAGAGACATAAGTATGAGCATCTTTAAATAGAGAGGGCCAATAAAAACCTGATTGAAGAACCTTATATGCTGTTCTAGTTGGGCCGAAATGTCCTCCTGCCTCTCGATCATGACAATGATGCAGAATTTTCTCCATTTCTTCCTCTGGAATGCATCTTCTAATGACCTAATCTGAACAACACTTATACAAAAAAGGGTTCATCCCAGAAATAATGTTTAACAATAGATAAGAACCTCTTCTTTTGTTGAAAAGAAAGACCAAGTGGAAAAACCTTACCAACCAAGTAGTTAATAATATCAGCATACCATGAAAATGTTCTACCTGATATAGCATAGAGGCGTTCATCTAGAAATTCCTCCTTGATAGGGCAAATATCTAATTCCTTCTCTATGATGTTTTCCAGTCTGAAAAGGTGGTCAGCAACTGAATTCTCTGTGCCCTTCTTGTCCTTGATCTCCAAATCATACTCTTGTAGCAAAAGAATCCATCTGATCAATCTGGGTTTTGCATCTTTCTTGGTAAGGAGATACTTTAGAGCTGCATGGTCGGTGTATATAATAACTTTAGATAAAATAAGATAAGAATGAAATTTGTCTAATGCAAATACTACTGCCAGAAGCTCCTTTTCAGTGGTTGCATATTTTTGTTGAGCTTCAGTCAAAGTGCGGCTAGCATAGTATATAGTTTGAAAAATCTTATCCTTTCTTTGACCAAGTACTGCTCCTATGGCTGTGTCACTAGCATCACACATCAACTCAAAAGGTAGGGACCAATCTGGTGCTACCATAATAGGTGCCGTGACCAGCTTCTCCTTGAGGGTGTTAAATGCCTGCAAACACTCATCAGAAAAATGAAAAGAGACATCCTTTGCATAATAATTTAGATAAAGGTTTAGAAATTAGAGAGAAGTCCTTTATAAATCGACGGTAAAATCCAGCATGCCCCAAAAAGCTCCTAATGGCCTTAACTGAGGTCGGTATGGGTAATTTTTCGATCACCTCAAGCTTAGCTCTATCAACCTCAATACCTTTATATGAAATCTTGTGGCCTAATACTATGCCTTCTTGTACCATCAGATGATACTTTTTCCCAATTTAAGACAAGATTAGTATCCTCACATCTTTGTAAAATAAGAGATAAGTTATGCAAGCATTTATCAAATGTGGATCCAAAGATAGAAAAATCATCCATAAATATTTCAAGATAATTTTCAATCATATCATAAAAAATAGCCATCATGCATCGTTGAAAAGTAGCTGGTGCATTACATAAACCAAACGGCATTCTTCTAAAAGCAAATGTACCATAAGGACATGTAAAAGTAGTTTTCTCTTGATCCTCAGGTGCTATGGCAATTTGATTATAACCAGAATATCCATCTAGAAAGCAGTAAAAATCATGTCCAGCTAATCTTTCTAACATCTGATCAATGAATGGAAGAGGATAATGATCTTTTCTAGTTGCATCATTTAATTTTCTATAATCCATGCATACTCTCCATCCAGTAATAGTTCTAGTGGGGATTAATTCATTATTATCATTTTGAACTACAGTAATCCCACCTTTCTTAGGAACTACTTGAACAGGGACTCACCCATGAACTATCAGAGATAGGATAAATAATACCTGCATCCAGTAGCTTGATTACCTCCTTTTTGACCACTTCTTGCATCTTGGGGTTGAGTCTTCTTTGGGGTTGGACCGTAGGCTCATAGTTGTCCTCCATGAGAATTTTGTGCATACAAATTGAGGGACTAATTCCTTTGATGTCTGCTATTGTCCATCCAAATGCCTTTTTGTGTTTCTTTAGTACTCTTAATAATTTTTCTTCCATTAAATCTGTCAAGGAAGAAGAAATAATAATAGGTAAGTGTGATGAACCTTCCAAGAAAACATATTTTAAATGAGAAGGGAGAGGTTTAAGTTCAAGAGTAGGTGGCTCTTCAATTGATGTCTTTGGAAAAGGAGTGGATGATCTTTCTAATTCTTCAAATCGTGGTCTGTATGTGCGTGGAATATATGGTCTGGCCCTTAGCAATTTTATGCATTCTGTTTGCCTTTCATCTTCAGCTGAACCCTCTTGTGATTGGACAATGCAAGCTTCAATAGGGTCCTCAAACCTATTTTCTAAAAAATACTCATGCACTAAATTGTCAATATCATCTATACGAAAACAAGTTTGATTATCATTGGAATGTTTAATAGCTTTAAAAACATTAAAAGTAACTTGTTCATCTTGGACTCTAAGAATTAATTTTTCTTGTTGAACATCTATTAAAGCTCCTCCAGTAGCTAAAAAGGGTCTCCCTAAAATAAGGGGTACATCATAATCTTCTTTCATATCAAGAACAATAAAATCAATAGGAAAAATAAACTTGTTTACCTTTACCAAGACATCCTCCACTATACCTCTTGGATATTTGATGGATCTATCGGCTAATTGAAGAGTAATAGTGGTAGGCTTTGGTTCTCCTAGACCCAGCTTCCTGAAAATAGAAAAAGGCATGAGATTAATGCTTGCTCCTAAATCACATAAAACTTTATCAAAACTACAATCACCAATAATGCAAGGGATAGTAAAACTCCCTGGATCTTTTAGCTTCTGTGGTAATTTATTTTGAAGTATTGCTGAGCATTCTTCATTCAAATTTATTCTCTCATGCTCCTTCAGCTTTTTCTTATTTGTTAGGATTTCTTTGAGAAACTTGGCATACCTGGGCATTTGAGTAATAGCATCTACAAAAGGAAATATTAATATGTAAATTCTTTAATATTTTAAAAAAGTTAGAAAATTTCTTATCTGGATGCTGTATTTGTCTCTCTGGGAATGGTAGTGGCGGCACGTAGGGCTTCACATTTGGATCGACAAACCGTATACCTGGAGACCATCCATCTGCTGGTTGTTTTGGTGACTGACGAATTTTAGTTGATGGTTCCTTATTTGTAGTTGGCTCTTCAGTCTCTTTCTTCTGATGTGGCTCCTCCAACTTTGTACCACTTCTTAGGGTGATAGCATTGACTTGCTCCCTTGGATTGGTCTCCGTGTTGCTGGGCAAGGATCCCTGAGGTCTCTCGGAGATTATCTTAGCCATTTGACCTATTTGCATCTCCAAGTTTCGAATTGCTGCTGCTTGGTCCTGCCTAAGTTTGGCTTCCAAATTTTTTATAGTTGCTTCTTGGTTTTGCATAAATTTGACCATCAGCTCTTCCATGTTGGACTTCTTTTCAGGTACTTGGAATCCCGGGGGTGGCTGTTGTGCTGCATTTTGATTGCTCCATGAGAAATTTGGGTGCTGCCTCCACCCTTGATTGTATGTGTTGGAGTAGGGATTATTTTGTTGCGGCCTGAAAAAATTACCAACATAATTAGCTGTATCAGTTGTTTTAGCAAAAGGATTACCTATCTGGCAATTGCTCGTATCGTGTCCTCCTCCACACAGGTCACAAGGTGATGCTCTGAACATGCATAGCTGTTCCCTTTCAAGTTGTTGACTTTGGCTCTAAGGGCTGCAATTTCAGCTAGTAAGGTTGGCACGCAATCTACTCCCTGCACAGCTGCTAGTCTTTTTGGCATCATGCATTCTGTCTGCCACTGATAGCTATTTGATGCCATCTCATCGATCAGATCGAAGGCTTCTTCCTCCATTTTTTGATTAATGGTTCCTCCTGCTGCTGCATCAATCATAGAATGATTAGTAGGAGATAAACCATTATAGAAAGTTTGTACCTGAAGCCATACGGGTAGTTGATGATGTGGACATCTCCTCAGCAATTCCTTGAAATGCTCCCAAGCCTCATATAGTGTCTCCATGTCCATCTGCATAAAAGAAGTGATATCGTTGCGCATCTTGGCAGTCTTGGAAGGTGGAAAGTACTTGGCTAAGAATTTTTGGGCTAGGACATCCCAAGTTGTGATAGAACCTGCAGGAAGAGAATGAAGCCAACTTTTAGCTTTGTCCCGTAAAGAGAAAGGAAAATAACCTTAATCTAATAGCATCATCCGACACCCCATTAATTTTAAAAGTATCACAAAGTTCAAGAAAGTTAGAAATATGGGCATTCGGATCATCATGCACGTGTCCACTGAATTGGATAGTTGATTGAATCATCTGGATCATCGTCGATTTTATTTTGAAGTTGTTTGCTCGCACTAGCGGTCTCCTGATGCTCGAAGCTGCATCGGCTATAGATGGTGTGATGTAATCATTTAATGGATGATGTACTGGTCGAATAGCTTCATGCTGTCCTTCGATCGCCATATCCAATCCTAGATTGATGTCGTTAGGATCTTCAGCTGCCATGTTTCTTTCTTGTTGTAGTCTTCTAATGGTCCTTTCAATTTCTGGATCTAAAGGTAGTAAGTTACTATGTCCAGTACGTGTCATGCACTGAACAAAAATTTTTTTTAAAAAATAATAAAAATTAAAAATAAAATTCTAAAGTAAAGCTAGGATCAAAATTTTAATATTATTTTAGACACAATCCCCGGCAACGGTGCCAAAAACTTGATGCGTGCTAATCTATAGCTATGGCAAGTGCACCAGTCGATCAAGTAATAAAGTGAATGAGTAGAGTATCATCCCTAGAGGATTGAAAAATAAGTACTGAAAAGCTCTTTCCTATGCTTTATTTAGAAGATCGATTTATGAGAATAAGAAATTAAAGAATAAAATAAAAAAATAATTAAAAATTTTAAGAAAATAGAGAGAGTGTAATTATTAGGGTTTTAAACTTAAGAGCAATGGATTACTAAGGCAATCGGTTCACCAACTCAGTCAATACAATATTCAGGTTATTAGATTAATTTTATTTCATGTGACGGTGGAGTCTCCTAATTTATTCACTATCCTTTGGTCCAGGCATAGCAAAACTATCAATATTTATTAATTATCCTTTGGTCCAGGTGTAATTTAAATAAATATTAATGCATTAAGTTTTGTGAAATCCTCTAATTAAAATACGCTGCATCCAAAGCGCACTAAAATTTCCTGCATGCATATGAATTCTAATTTGATTCATAATACAAGGTATATAATCAAGAAGCAATAACATAGATGTACTTGGTCCGTAACATCTATGTTCATCAGATCAATTAGAAGATGGCCAGTAATCTAAAAGCATTAAGATCAGATTTATATACTCCTCATGAATAAAATTTAAAATTAAAAATAAATCATACTGAATATTGCATCAAAAGAGTGGCTACACCTTAGCCTTAGTAAAAGAAAATTTAGTTCATGATAATAAGTTCAAAAATAGTAAATAAAATAAAAAGCATAAAAAAATTAGACTATTTGATTGCTGAAATTGATTGTCCATCGCTCTTGGTGTGGAGAACTTGGTGAAGAAGAAAAGAAGCTCCTTGATCAATGTTCTGATTATCGGAAGAAGAAAAAAAAATAAAAACCCTTTCTTTTCTCTCAAAAATCTCTCTTCTCTTTCTACCTCTCTCCTCTCTTTCTCTTCTTTTTTTTTTTTTTTACTGTCTCCCCTCTCTTTTCCTTTTTTTTCTTCGATAATAGCAGACCTTTTTATAGGCTGAGAGGTGAATTTTTCCACCGAAATCCTATTGAAATTAGGTTTAAAACTCTCAAAATAACTCAAAAAGAGTCTTGGACCAATTCTAACCGTTGGATGTTGATCAAACGATCCAAAAATCACTCAAAAATCAACTTAAAATCTCAAATCAAGTTGGAATTCATTTGGACCATCGGATAAGCCTTGAAAATCAAATCTGGGCCATCAAATCGCGCATAGAGAAGCCTCTGATTCTTAGTTTTAAAGTCGGGATGAATCTCAGTCGTTGGATCTCGATCGGGAGCTGCATCTGCCGTTCGTTAGCACATACATTTCGGCCGTTCGATCAAATCTCAGTGAAAGGTGCCCATCGGATCAGACAAAATTCTCAAATTGCCCTCTGTAGACCATGCACGAGCCTAGTGTTGCATGAACCACTGTATTCTTCAGCCAATCAGAGTGCGCTTCTTCATGTAAAATCTCTGAAATGCCCTCCAAATGGTCCACCGTACGTCGCAAAAAATGCTGATGTCCGCATGGCATTAGCGTTGCATTAGCGAATTGATCTACTGGGTGCGATCGGATTGGGTGGTCCGCTGAGCCGATTTTTCTAAACTGGTTTGAACCGGATCGGCTTTTTTTTTGAAATTCAATTTCGGTCTCGTTTGAAGTCCATTTTGTCTAAAATTTGTTTCATCTAAATCAGAAAAATAAAATTTTCATATTGGTAGCCTTCTTTTCTATATCAGATTAATAAAAGTATTAATTTCTAAAAAAATAAATTAATTTATTTTATAATTTAATACTTTTATTAGTATATTTTTATCACTAATCTGTTGCTTTATGAACTTTAAGTTATTTCAAATGAATGTCAAAAGTGTATTTCTAAATGGATATATTGTTGAAGAAGTATATGTAGAATAACCTTTCAATTTTAAAAATAATGCATTTTCTAATCATGTTTTCAAATTGAACAAAGCTTTATATGGATTAAAACAAGCACCTAGAACTTAGTATGAAAGGTTAAGTTTTTACTTAATAATGATTTTTCAAGAGAAAATTTTGATACTACTCTTTTTATTAAAAAAAATCGTGATGATATTTTAGTAATACAAATATATATTAATGATATCATATTAGGATTTACTAATAAAACTTTATGTCAAGACTTTGCTAAGCTCATGCAGGAAAAGTTCGAGATGAGCATGATGGATGACTTACATTCTTCCTTAAACTTCAAATCAAACAAATGAAGGAAGGAATCTCCATCAACCAAAGCAAGCACACAAGAAAGATACTAAAAAGATTTGGAATGGAGAGCTCCAAAATAATTGACACCCCCATTAGCCTGTCATGCAAGCTTGACAAGGATGAAAGAGATAAAAGCGTAGATTTAAAACTTTATAGAAGCATGATTGGATCCTTATTATATCTCACTATTAGTAGATCTGATATCATATTTAGTATTTATTTATGTGCTCATTTTCAATTTAATCCAAAAGAATCACATTTAAATATTGTTAAAAGAATCCTTAAATATCTAAATGAAACTCAAATCTTAGGATTATGGTTTTCTAAGAATGCATCTATTGATTTAATAGGATATTCAGATGCAAACTTTGTTGGATGTAGATTAGATAGAAAAAGCACCAGTCAAACTTGTTAATTTTTAGGAATTAACTTAAACTCTTAGTTTAGCAAAAAGCAAAATTTGATGGCATTGTCTACGACCATCAAGGCCGAATACGTTGTAATCGAAAGTTGCTATGCATAAATCTTGTGGATTAAGCAATAATTTGAGGACTTTGGCATCAAAATTAATAAAACTCCCATAAGATGTGATAATACTAGTGCCATTAATTTAACTAAAAATCCTATTCAATGCTTTAGGTCAAAACACATTAAAATAAGGCATCATTTCATAAGAAAGCATGTTCAAAATAATGATGTAATTCTTGAGTGTGTTTTTACTAAAAAATAATTGGCTGATATTTTTACTAAGACTCTAAATGTAGATAGATTCTGTGAGATTAGGAGAGAATAAGGAATTCTTGATCCTTCAGCTTAAGTATCATTTCGATTCCAAGTTCTATATGTCCAAATTACCTTGAACTAATCCTTGAGCTCACTACTCTTTTTTCTATCATAAAAAGCTCAAATTTACTCTTCCTATAGTCAATCTTGTAAGTGCAATCTTTCCTTTCAATCCCAAATTTTTTCTTAAATTTCTCTTAGCTTTCTTAGATTTTTTATGCCATGAGTCGACCCTAAGGATGACCCAATGGCAATCTTGTAATTTTTTTTCTTTTTCCTTCAGGCGACTTTTTTATTTTAGAAAAACTTCATCCCTTCAGCTTGAAGAGGCTGACCCCCATTCCCCTTCCCTATTCTCCATTTCACCCATGCCAAAACCTCCACCTTCCCCTTTCTTTCAACGGCAAAAAACTGCCAAAATCTTCTATTTCTCCATGATCTCCCACCAAAATCGCCACTAGAAAAGTCCATTTCCTCTCCTCTCTCTCTCTTTTGTACAAAATTTAGGGTTCTAGAGACCCTAGTTCCTAAACCCAAAACCTCCCACCATCGGCCTTTCACCCATAAATCTTCTTTCTCCCTCTTAAAATCCCTTCCATTCTTCCTCTCCTCAAGCTTCTTGACTGGATTCAAGCTCTCCATTGCTCCAAATGGCCCCAAGGATGAAGCTCCCTCAAAGGAGGAAGTCCACCCATGGGTTGGAAGAAAAGAAAAGAAGAAAGAGAGCGGCTCTAGCATCCTCACCTGCTTTGGCTCCTGCTCCAAGCCCAATTCCAGCTCCATCATCCTCTTCCCTCAGCCCTAGTAAGGTACCACTCTCAGGCAGAAAAGTAGAACCAGGGAAAAGTATAAATTTTAGATTTTTTGAAAAAGAGGGATTCTCAATTGGATCAAAATAAAAAGCAAGGTTGGGAGTTCTATTATTAATTAAAAGAGACTACTTATGTTGATCTTGTGAGGGAATTCTACTTGAACTTGGGATATCAAAATGGTATAGTGAAATCTATTATTAAAAATGTTGAGATTGTCCTAGACCTAGTACATTTAGGAGACATTCTACAATTGCCATGTGAAGGTTACACTGAAATGGAACTTCCAAATAAGGAGGATTGAATTCGAGCTATCTTAGGAAGTGGTAATGTAGGAGACCTAAACAAGTTAGATGCCAAACTTCTTTGTATAGAAATGAGGCTCCTTCATCATATTGTCACAAAACTATTTGTTCAAAGGAGTGGGAGACATGATCTTCTATCAGGAAGAGACATTTGTATCATATATCATGTGATTTTTTAGATTCCCCTAAACCTCTCTATTCTTATGATTGAGGCTATGCGTAAGACCCTGAATAGGTCTAAGGCACATTTACCCTATAGTATGGCTCTCACGCTAGTGTTTAGGAGGTTTGGAGTATGTTTTGAGGGGGAGGCCACCACCAGACTGTCCTACACTGATACCATCAACCACCATAGTCTACATAGGATGAGTTTTTCAAAAGGTGATGGCAGTTGTCAAAGGGAACTGAGGAGGATGATGAGAACAGAGCGAAGAAAGAGGGTCCTTCTTCACCACCCCAAAATCATAGAGAGTCTCCTGATATTCAGTTTGTATCTGATCATAAGGGAGGTCCTTTGGAGGTAGTGAGAGGCACTTTATCAGAGCTGAGGTCTGAGCATCGTCACCAACACTCCACTATCAGACTAGCCGATGACTAGCTTCACTCACTAGCTCAGGAGGTTGCGAGTATTATTTTATCAATGGCTAGTTTTTCAGTCTATTTTAGTTGCATTTAATGATTATTTATGACTCTCTAATGGCTACAAATGGGCACTATGCACTCTCCAACATTTAATAAAGATATAAAAGCTTTCAAAAAAGAAAAAATATAAGAAAAATCAAGCAAAAACTCAGCCCTGGTGAAAAGCCCTCTTCAAGTAAAAGAAGCATTCAATTCAAGCTCAACCACCTCTCCAAAATTCATTCAAGTCATCATTCACCCAGAGAGGAATCTGAAAAGCTTCTCTCCTTCTTGTGTCAAGTGTATTTAAAGTTCTATTATGCTCATTAAAGGAGCTAATTTTGTATTTTATTGTCTTTACACTTGAACTCTATTTTTATTATTTTGTTTTAAGTTTTGGGGGTTCCAAAACTTGGAAAGATTGATCCAAATCTTAAATCAAAGTATATTAGGTAGCTTGTATCCAAAAAATAAGTAATCTAGCTAGGGATAGCTAGGGTCGGAGGTTACCAATGTTGTATTCATTTTGAATACATTTAGTGGATTTGAATTCTCAAGTAAGGTGCTTGGGGAGTGGATGTAGGTGCAAGATTAGCACCGAACCACTATAAACCTTGACTATTTATGGTGTGTTTACTTGCTCTCTATCTTCATTTCTTTATTTTCTTGCATATTATCTTTTTATTTCTCTACTTTGCTTAAATCAGCCATTGCACATTACTTGTTATCCTTTCATAATCTTTGTGGTTCATATTCACTTAAAAATTTTAAAAATCCAATTTACCGGCCCCACCCTCTCCCTCTTGGGTTGCATAGCTGGGCAACATCTACAATCAATCCATGTTAGTTGATGAGTTTGATCTTATAATCGAGATTCTAAATGGGGAATGTAGTTGTCTAAACAACCTACCACTTCTAATCCATGGGAGAAAGGCCGTTGCCTCACCTCCAAAGGTGAGATGGTCTAGAGATATGGAGGGAGAGGGAGAATGTCTTGGTGAAGGATGTGGGAAAGCCCCATCTTTGTATCGGAGTAGGGCTAAAGTAAAGCATGAGGATTTGTAGGTTTTCTATTCTTTTTAAATTATTGATGAGATTTTTATCCAAAAAAAGAAAAAAAAAAGGAAATGTGATGTACATGGGTTTGCGATGGATGGCTTTTTCTAGCCATGGATGTCGTTTCTTAGACCTCGAGACATGTGTTTATGGAAGTGGAAAATTGGATAGTGATATGCTCACTAACTAATTCCTAATTGGGATGGCCGCCTATCGCTGCCTAATGAAGACAATCCTAAAAACACTAATTTAAAAATATGTTAAAGTAGCTGTCTATTTATTTTATAATATAATAGTGGTGATCTTCCAAATGAGTTTGATTTGATAATCAAGATTCAAAATGAGGAATGTAGTTGTCTAGACAACTTGTAACTTCTAATCCATAGGAGAAAGGCCATTGCCTCACCTCCAAAGGTGAGAGAGTCTAGAGATATGGAGGGAGAGGGAGAAATTCTTGGTGAACGATGTGGGAAAGCCCCATCTTTGTATCGGAGGAGGGCTAAAGTAAAGCATAAGGGTTTGTGGGTTTTCTATTTTTTTTCTTTTTAAAAATTATTGATGAGATTTTTATTCAGAAAAAGAAAAAAAAGCAAAAGTGATGGACATGGGTTTGTGCATGGATAGCTTTTTTTGGCCATGGATGCCGTTCCTTGGATCTCGAGACATATGTTTACAAAAGTGGTAAATTGGATAGTGATATGCTCACTAACCAATTCCTAATTGGGATGGCCGTCTATCACTACCTAATGAGGACAACCCTAAAAATACTAATTCAAAAATGCCTTAAAGTAGCTAACTATTTATCACACACACACACATATATATATATAATAATACTTGTGGAGGAGTATTATGGTGTTGCCACCTCAGCATTGACTTTTCTTGTACCATGTAGAACCAACTATTTCGGCTGCTTATCTACAACATGTTCAATTAGGAAGGCCCCTATGTTCCTGTTAGATGAGTATCCTAGAAGTTAGATTGGCTAACACTTTGTAAAATAGTTTTTAGAAGCATTTTTATAATTTTGACTCAAAATTAATAAAAAAATTATTTTATATCACATTGTATATTTAAAGTGCCTGTGATTCATCCTTTGAATTAATGGATATGATAACGCATATTTTTGAGAGTTGAAAATTTAAGGCATGTGTTGTCATAATTAACTCATAAACTACTCCCAATCGTAGGATCATCAAAAGGACGATGATCAATCTAGAAGATCAATGTACGATCATTTTCTTATGATAAACGAGTTTTGAGTCTATTGTGTGGAGACACCGAAGTGAGCATATAGATATTTGTTAAGAATAAGGACACCAAGCGTGACAACCTCAAGTAGTCATAAGGGAGTTTACCTTCTCGTCGATGACTAGCTCGATGCTATAATTGTGTGTCTAATATTTTGACCTGAGGTGCATCAACAGTTCATCTTGAGTGTGTTATAGTTTGACTACATAACTTATTCTCCTAGCCATTTAGAATCCTAAGGTGTATGTTGACTATAGCATATTCATTATAGAAATTGGATCACACTAATAAGGGATCTATCAACCTCGATAAAGTAGACCTATGATGATCATGAGATTGAGTTCTTAAGCCCATGGCCATGGCAGTGTGAATTAATAGAAAAGAGTTTCTATTAGGATTTCACATCAGACTTGAATCAAATGATTTATTCATATGACAGGTGTTAGGTCTGATGAGTTCACCTTAACCATAATTCTGTCAGGGCTCATGATAGAAGAACCCAATCACATAGATAGCTACATCAAGAGGTTTATTTTTGATTCTATTGGGTGTGAACCCTTTCCTGCCGAAGTTTGATAGAATATCTGGCCTTGAGAAAACTCCATCCGATGAGGGCAGCCACGTCGAACTTTGGCCAGTGAAGAGTTTACTTTTAGATGCTGAGACTGCTGACCTAGATCCAACCTGAATCCATCGATCGATCTTCTTCGTTCAGATTCCTAGCTCCATCGGATATTCCCAAAACCTATGGGGGATTGTAGATTTTGCCCAAACAAAATTGAATAGCGATGACAACCCCCAGGTAGTTGAGTAATAGTTCTAATTATGGCTTGGTTTGACTGACCTTGGTGCACTTGAATCTTTTCCTAATAAAAAACCATCCAAGCTATTCGATATTGGACCAACATCGGATCGACAGAACTCCTCTCCAGATGAATTCCTACAATATTCTAAGAGTGGCAGACCTCGGGATTCTTGCATTGAGGACTTTGAACATGCCGACTAAAAGACCTCGTCTCTTTCATATTAGCCTCCAAATGGTCTCGAAAGCAGTCGAGCTTCAAACAAATAAATAAGCAGGTTCTCTTCGAGCAGATCCCATTCTGCTCCTTTCAGGCAAAATTTCTCAACCGACCTCCTTCTAGTTGAACTCCTCCTGGATACTAGATGATTTTCTTTCCATCAACCCTCATCCATCTGAACTTCTTGTATTATCAAAGAGGAGACTCGTCGTTACATATTTGCTCCTCCAATAGATCTCCTTTTGGATTTTTTCAATAGAATTATTTTTGGATTTTTGCTCCTTCTACCGAACTTCTCCTTCCACAGAACTACTCCCGAATTCCTCCAACGAACTTTCTTTAGGATTTCTCTAGTCACAAGGCTTCCAAATCTCTTCCGATCAAACTCACTGCAGTCACCTAGAAAGGCCTCCATGCCTATGCAAATCCAATCATCCGTACACCATGAACCCACTTACACACAAACTATCCTAAAAGAGCCCGAACTCTTTGAGATTGGTGAAACTCAAAGCTCTTCACTGCCAGTGCCTACCACCTCCAAACTTCAACTATCAAGTTTCAGCAGACTAGCATATCACGATAACGGACACCATCCTCCATAACAAACTCCACATAGTCCTGAATGGCCTACTACCAGGCAATTACGGCTATCACCATCAGTTTATTATAAGCTCCACCTATATAAGGGATCCTCTAGATATGTTTTCTCTCTAAGCTCTAAACTCTGCTCGAAATCTCTCTGAGTGCTCCATTTCTATGGATAAAAAACTAACTTGAGCATCGGAGGATCCAGCTAGAGCCACCCCACCTCTGGTCTAGGACTTATCTTGTAGGTGTCGATGATAGCCTCATCTTCTACAACTTCAACCAATTTTGACATCAATAGTTTTCTGCACCAATAGAATTGGTGCTAGAGGAAGGGCCCTCTCTCTTATGGTTTTCTTGTTCTTAAAGGAGCGCTCAACAAAGATCTCTCTTTTTCTCCCTCAGAGTCTTTCTTCTTCCCTAGTCGATCTCATGAGGATGCCTCCTCGGAAGGCCTCGACTCGACGATCAACCACCTCCACGACCAGATCTCACCTGGATCTGCCCTCCTATCTCATCTCTGGCATCTCAGGTTCCACCGACAGTAATAGTGGATGCAGAGCAGTTCAACCTGCTGGTCCAGTAGGTTTGTAGCCTTACTGAAGCAGTGCAGGCCATGTAGCAGTAGTAGTCCCTGGCACTAGTTCAATTGGAGTAGGCTTCTTCAGAACCCTAGGATCTAGTCTGGGGGCAATCGACTTAGGCAAGTCAGCCAGTAACTTTCGAAAAAAAGAAGTAAAGGGTAGAGAGTCCCTGCTCTGATCATGATTCAACCCATGAGGGGACCTCACCCCCATTCAGTTAGAAGACTTTAGAGATCCACGATGGTGAGGATCTCCTAGATTGAAAACTACAAGAAATGAGCTAGCAGATCGAGGAACTCCACCATGCTCTTTCCTCTCAAGCTAATGATATCTGCACCAACCCTTCCTTTTTTTAGAAAATTATGTAGGAACCCATCCCACCAAACTTCAAGCTTTCCTAGTTTGAGAGCTTCGATGGGACTATAGATCCAATCGATCATTTGGAGACCTTTTGGATAATGATGCTGCTCCATGGTGCGTCCGATGCCATCCTATGCCCAGCTTTCCCCTTCAACCTGAAGGAAGTGGCCAGGAACTGGTACTCAACCCTTAAGCTGGGCACTATCTTTTCCTTCGATCAAATGAGCCACTAGTTCGTGGCTCATTTTGTCAGCAGGTGACATCCTCGATGAGGCTCAAACTCCCTCATCAATATTAAGCAGAAAAAGGGGGATTCCATATAGTTCTATGTCACCCATTTGAACACCACAACATTGGAGGTTCAAAACTTGGATCAATCTATCGCAATGGCCACACTAAAGGGTAGCCTTCAGAAAAATGATCTGCTATTCTCCCTTGAGAAGAAGTACCCCAGGGATTTTGTTGATATGCTAGCTCAGGCTGAAGGTTATGCTCGAGCAGAAAAGGCTTTCAAGGCCAAGGATAGTAAAGCCGTTGAAGAATGATATGCGGGTGAATCAAGTATGCCCACTACTGGTGAAAAGCTGAGTGAAGCTCGATCGTGCTCCCAAACTCCTTTCAAGCGTGAGCGAGCCTGAACTCTTCCTCGGACTTGAAGGCAAAGAAGTCTGGATAGAAGAGGGTTCCCCCCTTAGAAGGTTTCACAACTATGCTCTCCTAAATGCTCCAAAAATTTAGGTGGTGATGGAAATTAAGGAGCAGCTGCCGAGGCCAAAGAGGATGTGCACATATCCTGGCAAGTATAATCCTAATAAATACTACCTCTACCATTGTGACCATGGTCACGATACTAAGAAGTGCATTCAACTCCAAGATGAGATCGAGAAACTCATCAAACAGGACAGGCATGGTCGGTTCCTGCAACATCGACCTGAAGGATGAAAAGATTGACCAAGGGCTCTACCGCAATCAGAACCGCCAAGGAGGGAGGAGCAATAAGAAGATCAACCCCCGCTTGACATTATCAACACCATCTTTGGAGGACATTGGCAGGAGGAGGTCGGCGGATCTAGACAACCAGCAAAGAGATAGAGAACTGAGGAGCCCATGATTTTCACTAAGGTTAATGCACAGGGAGTTCAGTTTCCACATAATGATATAGTTGTAATTACTTTAAATATTACCGACTATGATGTACGCTGCATTCTTATTAATAATAGAAGTTCTGTCGATGTTTTGTTTTATGATGCTTTCTCCAAAATGGCTATACCTAATAGTTGGCTTGGACCAATAAACTTCCCATTGGTAGGCTTCACTAGTAATGCAGTACCAGTTGATGGTGTAATAACTTTGGTTATGACTGTAGGACAATATTTGAGACAGTCCAAGGCACAGATAGACTTTTTGGTAGTAAAAGCTCCATCGACTTACAACGTAATTCTTAGCCAACTTGGTCTAAACATGCTTCAGAGAGTGGTGTCGATCTACTATTTGAAAATAAAGTTTCCAACAAGCTATGGGATCAGAGAAGTCAAAGGAGATCAAGCTCTAGCAAGACACTGCTATTCAATCACCTTGCAGGGGGGTGAGTAGTTGGATCCTTATCCGATTGATGGGTTGGATGTCCGCGATGATCTAACTGAAGAATGGGGTGAGCCCATGGAAGACCTTATTTCCATCCCATTGAATGACGGAAATGCGGCGCACATGGTATAGATTGGTTCGAACCTAGTGAAAGAGATACAAGAGTAGCTTATCAAATTTCTACAGAGGAACGTGGATGTTTTTGCTTGGATCCCCAACGACATGCTCAAAATAGATGCTGAAGTCATGGAACATCATCTGACTTTAATCCCAAGCATCGACCGGTGAAGGAGAAGATGCACAGCTATGCCTCAGAGAGACAGAAAGTAATTGCAGAGAAAGTTGACAAGCTTCTCAAGGCCGGATTCATCCGAGAAGTCAACTATCCAAACTGGATCTCCAACATCGTGCTCGTCAGGAAGGCAAACGGCAAGTGGAGAATGTGCATAGACTTCAAAAAGCTGAATAAAGCCTGTCCGAAAGATAGCCACCCCCTACCCAGGATTGATCAGCTAGTGGATGTGATCTAGAGCCATGAGCTCCTCACTTTCATGGATGCCTTTTTGGGCTATAACCAAATCAGGATGGCATCAGAAGATGAAGAGGAAACTACTTTTATTACTGACCGTGGTCTTTACTATTATAGGGTTATGCCTTTTGGACTCAAAAATATAGGAGCAACATACCAGCACCTGGTCAATAAAATCTTCAAGGAGCAGATCGGCCGCAACATGGAGGTATATGTAAATGACATGCTTGTCAAGAGTCGAGCTTCAATAAATCACATTGCTGACCTTGAAGAGACCTTCAGTGCCCTTAGGAGGTACAAGATGAAGCTGAATCCAATTAAGTGCACCTTCGGCATAACTTCAGAAAAGTTTTTTGGATTCATGGTGTCAAGATGCAGAATTGAAGCAAATCTAAAGAAGATTCGGGCCATTCAAGAGATGACTGCTCCAAAATCAATCAAAGAGATTTACCGCCTGACCAAAAAGATGGCAGCCCTGAATTGCTTTGTCTCGAGGTCGGCTGAGTGATGCATGCCCTTTTTTCAAGTCCTAAAATAGTTGAGAAACTTTTGTTGGACCACTGAATGTCACAAGCCTTTAAAGAGCTCAAGGACTACCTCTGCTCATCTCCTTTATTAGCAAAGCTCGAACTTAGAGAGGGATTATTTTTGTACCTGGCAGTCTCCCCAGTGGCCTTTGCGATAGTTCTAGTCAAAGAAGAGGCAAAAGTATAGAGGTCGATCTACTACATAAGTCAAGTCTTGAGGGATGCTTAACCAGGTATACTAAGTTAGAAAAACTAACTCTTACCCTACTGGTTATAGCCCAGAGACTTCAACCTTACTTTCAAGGGCACACCATAACCCTCCTCATTGATCAACCAATCAAAGCAGTTCTTCATCAAATGGATGCCTCCAAAAAAATAGCAAAATGGACAATAGAGCTCACCGAGTTCGACATCAACTACCAGCCTCGGCTATCAATCAAAGTCCAAATTCTGGCAGATTTTATAGTTGAATGCACCATTTCGGATGAAGCTAAGCTTGAACAAAATGAAGTCGATATTCACTGGTTACAATCGAGTTCCTCTAAAGAAAGAGCTGACCTTCCTAAAGATTTTTAGGCCCTATATATAGATGGCTCATCTAATGCTTCTGATGTAGGCATAGAGCTGATCTTGGTTGGCCTAGAAGGAGTCATCACCAAATATGCGCTATGCTTTGAGTTTCCTGTGACTAATAATGGTGCCAAATATGAAGCTTTTATTACAGGATTAAGGATCGCCGAAGAATTAAAAGTAGATCGACTTTAAGTCTACAGTGAGTCCCAACTGGTGGTCAACAAAGTTAATGGTGATTATGAGGCTTGAGAAGAAAGTATGATAAAATATCTCAAGAAAGTGAAGAGCTTGACTCTAGCCTTCAACAGTTTTGATATCAAGCAAATCCCAAGAGTGAAAAATATTAAAGCCGATCTTCTCTCAAAGTTGGCAACATTGGCCCCGACTGAGCTACCCAAGGAGGTCTTCTTCGAAGTCCTGAAACACCCGAGTCTAAAAGGGCAACAGTCTGTAATGTAGATCGACCATGAGCCATGTTGGATTGATCCATTGGTTGCATATCTTAAAGATGGAGCTCTTCCTCATGATCCAAAAGAAGCTTGAAAACTTAGAAATCAAGCCTTTCGGTATGTTCTGTATGAAGGCAAGCTGTATAAAAGGTCATACTCCTTACCACTCTTAAGATGTCTTAGACCTTCAGAAGCCGACTTTGCATTATGTGAAGTGCATGAAGGAATCTACGAATGTCATATAGGAGCCAAATCCTTATCACATAGACTACTTTAGCAGGGTTACTATTAATCGATCTTGTACCATGATTCTATAGAGTATGTTAAAAATATGTGATCGCTATCAGAGAAGTGCAAACATTCAAAGGCAGCCAGCTTCTGAACTTACACCCCTGAGTGCCCCATGGCCATTTGCTCAGTAGGGGATGGACATACTTGGACCTTTTCCCATAGCATCGAAACAGTGCAAGTTCCTCTTGGTGGTAATAGATTATTTCACAAAGTGGATCGAGACTGAACCTCTAGTAAAAATCACTGAAACAAAAGTGTAGAACTTCGTTTGGAAGTCGATCATTTATAGATTTGGCTTGCCTCAAGGCGTACCAAGAGCGGGATTCATGAATCGACCTGTGCTAATACTATACCAGCATGGTACCAGTATGTGTACCAAAACTAGTACTGCAAACCATGTGTAGACACATGCACAGACACAGATATATTTGTACATATATGCATGTATTTGTGTTTGTTTTTAT
>QRFJ01003034.1:0-32618 GCA_006176705.1 Cocos nucifera
TTATTATTTTAATAATAAAAATAAAATCTAAATAAATTAAATTAAATTTAATTTATCTTGATGTAGGGTAATCCTATTACCCGTTGATGATCCTGTATGCAGCGGAAGATTCTGGATCTAGCCATATAAGTGCCTGGCCTCTACCGGTATCCACTCAGGTTGGATCATGAGATCCTCTTCTTCTCTATCACCTCTCCAAGAATTAGATTTGGATCTAATTTGGAGGATCTTCAAAATACCTTTCGAAGATCAGTAGTTATCCTTTGCAGCAGTGTAGCCTTCTAGCTTTCTATCGCCTTTCTCTCATCTGGATTGCATCAACTAAGATCCCAAACTCCTTTGGGCGTGGAGAGGAGAGGGAGAAGATGGACTTGGCAAGGAGGAGGAGAGGAGAGGCAGCCTTGGGGCGTGAGAATTTTTAATTGATTTTAGATTCTCCTTGAGTTGGGCGTAGGGTCTTATTTATAGACTATGCGTGATCCAACTCCTCTTCTTTCCAACCAATCACAACCCTTTGTAAAATCAGATCTAAATCTGATTGGTGGAAATAGAGTCTCTTAGATTCCTCCTTAGATGGCGCCTAAGACCAGTCAAACTTGATTCTTAGGAGAAGTTTAATCGGAATCCGAAAAGAAGATGGAGTCTCTGTACAATTGGGACTCCTGGGTGCCTCAAACTTGGGCACATGCCAAGGTTAGCGTGCGCCCTCCTCCTTGGCAGATTCTAGCAGGGGACAGGCCCCCACCAGCTCTCCAATAGGTGCATAACATATGGACAGAAGTCAAAGTATCAATGGTCAACATTTGACCAGTCCCTTCTGGTCAGGTTTACAATTACAAGATAGTTCAATTGATGATTGATAGGGACACGATGCTGTCGTTAAGACACCGTGTTTATCAATTTAAATCCGACTCTTTACTTTTTAAACTAATTAAAAATTATGAAGAAAGTGGTGAGTCGGGTCGAATCCACAGAGAGGCAATGATTTATTTCTAAAATCTTTGATTTTTTTTTTTTTTTAAGAAAAGAAAGCAAAGATTAAAGTCGAAAAATAGATCTATAAATAAAAATAGAATTTAAATTATGCAAAAATAAATTTGATACTAAGATCTACTATTTAGATCTTAGCAACTACTTATAGTAAAATTAAAGAGCAATAAAGAACAAATAATTTAAAGAGCTAGAATTGAAAAGAATAATGAAACTTTCTTTATTAAATTTAAAACTAAGATGCAGAATTTAAATACAAGAAATTAAAGAAAATTCAGAATTTTAATACAAGAAATTAAAGGAAAAAAAAAACTAGATGAAGATCGCAGATCGGCGTAGGCATGAAGATGGCGTAGAAGACCGGCTCTTCTTCTCAGCAGCACCGCAGCTTTGAAGCAACCTTTAATCCCGAGCTTGACTTCCACCCTATACCTTAGCTTCTCTTCCAACCCTCCTCCCTTTCTTAGAGGCTTAGGATCCTTTTTATAGAGCTAGAAGAGGTAGATATTTATTTCTAAAAGCAATATGGGACTAATTCCCTTTGTAATCGTAAAAATTTGAATAAAATTTGAATAAAAACAACTCTGTTACGTCTCTGGTAAATCTGGTAAAATCAGGCTATCCGATAGGAATCGAACGGTTCAAAAATCGTCAAAATCGGATGCCTATCAGCCCAGATCAGCTCGAATTAAATTACTGGCCGTCCGATCGCGCTTGATCGAGGAAATCTGGCCGCAAATCGCGCTTCGGGAGTCCTGATCACTGCCGGGAGCGTTCTGGACCGTCGGATCGAAGCTGGAATCAGGCGCTGCCGTTTGATGGTGATCCGAGTGAAATTGGCAACCGAAAAAAATGCTGACCGTCCGATCTTAACCGCAATCAACCGCAGCCGTCCGATCGCGCAATTACTGTTCCCATGGACCGCGTAGACCGGCCGCACCGCACACCGCAACCAATCAACGCTTCTGTCACCGAGTGAAATGACCAGATTGCCCTGTGAGCCGCGATAAAATTTTGTAGACCCTTTAAGGGTCTAGGTCCACCACGTGGCAGGCTCTGATTCGCCGGATTTTGCTGAGCTGGCGGTCCACGCCTGGATCGTAGACCGGCTGATGGCTTCAATGACTGAGTCGGCTTTGATGGCTCGGCTTCGCTTGGTGGCTCGGCTTGGCTTGGTGGCTCGGCTTGCGGAGCCGGTTGAGCCGTTTTCTTTTTTTTTATTTAATTTTTATTTATTTTATATTTTTTTAAAAATTCATATCTTTTTCATTTTAGCTCCGTTTTACTTGAAATTTATTTCGTTGTGATCAAAAAAATGAGCTCTTTCTTTTAATAATAAAATTTTATTTCTTAATTTTTATTTATTTTTTATTATTTTTTAATTAATTTTTTAATTAATAAAAATATGAATTTTTCAAAAATTATATATAAATTGATTGATAATTCTTAAAAATTAATATAAATTAATTAATAAATTAATACTTTTATTGGTGAATTTACGATGCTTATCACACCCCCCAACTTAAGCTTTGCTCGTCCTCGAGTAAAGAAAGAATTTAGTTTAGATCAATTACCATATTTTGTTGAGATCTTCCTTCACAAAAATAAATCTAGAATTTAAGATCAAAAGTTTAGACAGTATCACTAACTAAGTATTGAGTTTCAGAAGTAAATTTCACGGCAGATTAATTCAGAAACTTTCTTAGAGTTCATCTAAAGATTTTCAGCACTTTGTGTCGTGAATACTAACTTAGCATTTGGGTGTTGATTCAAAGGGCAAATGAATCTTCTTTTTATCACCTATTTTGGTTAGTTTTATATACTCCCAAGTTAAGTGCATGAATTAAGGTAGCTTTCACACTGCTTTTTTTTTTTTTTTTTTTTTTTTTTTTTTTAAATTGTGCTGAGCATCCTGGCCTTCCCTTCACCATTTGATGTGAACTTCTACATTTAAGGTGCAAAGTTCTAGTTTAGGGCAATCCACATATACTCTATTTTTTGCACTTTTTTTTTTTTTTTTTTTTTATTTTAGAAAGCAGGTAGCTCTTTCCTTAAATTCAAGTTTCTTTAATTGAAGTATATATAAACCATCAATTTTTAGTGATAATTGAATCCTCAATTTAGCCTTATAATCAAACACCTGCTGTGCTTCATTAGTGTGCATGTGCAAGTAGAAGTGCTGTTAGCCTTTAAATGACCTAAGTAGGTTGCTAATGGTCTGACCAAATAATCTGCTTCTTGACTCGCTACCATTATTAGTTAATACTTTCTAACTTTATTACTTATCCTAGTTTATTTTGCTTAAGATTCTCTTTCCCAAAATATGGTTTGTTCAAAATTTTTATTTTTATTATTATTATTTTTTTAATAGTTTTATTATTATTATATATATTATTTATTTATTATTTTTATTTTATTTATTTTTTTTTTTAATTTTTTAATATTTTATTTATTTATTTTTATTATTATTATTATTATTAATTTTTATTTTTATTGATTTATTTATTTATATATATATATATATTTTTTTTTTTATTTTATTATTATTATTATTATTATTATTATTTTTTTTTACTTTTTACCCAACTGAATTGACATTGTCCTCAATAAAAGAGTGTAAATTATGTTTATTTATTTAGCATGGGTCTTGAAGCTTATGATCCTTCTCCCGCTTTTTGGTTCTCCAACTTAGCCTAAAAGAAGAAAATAAATTAGATTCAAGAAGTATTGGGTTGCCTCCCAATAAGCGCTAAGTTTATTGTCTTCAGCCAGACAAGATGCAGTTTAATTCATTGTGGTTCTATTAATTGCACTTGATCAATATTTCGATGTAATGATATCCCTTCGATATATGGTTTAAGCCTTTGGCCATTTACCTTAAAAAAATTTTTAGTCCTGGGATCATAGAGTTTAATTGCACCATGTGGGAATACATGATTAACTATATAAGGTCCATCCCATCTGGATTTTAGTTTTCCAGGAAATAATCGAAGCCTTGAGTTAAATAACCAGACTTGTTGATTTGGCTCAAAGGTTTTTCTTGAAATATGTTTATCATGGAAGGCTTTCATTTTTTCCTTATAAATTTTTGAATTTTCATAAGCTTCTTGCCTTAATTCTTCTAATTCACTTAATTGTAACATCCGATTGGAACCAGCTTTGTTTAAATTGAAATTTAATTATTTTATTGCCCAATATGCTTTATGTTCAAGTTCTACCGGAAGGTGACATGCTTTTCCATAGATTAATCTATAGGGAGACATTCCAATGGGGGTTTTATAAGCTGTCCTATAGGCCCATAATGCATCATCCAATCGATCTGACCAATCTTTTCGATCAGGCCTAATAGTCTTTTGTAAGATATTCTTGATTTCCCTATTAGAGACTTCTACCTGACCACTTGTTTGCGGATGGTATGGTGTAGCTATCTTATGTGTCACCCCATATTTTCGTAATAAAGTTCTAAATTGATGATTTGTAAAATGGGTACCCCCGTCACTAATGATAGCACGTGGAAATCCGAACCTGGAAAAGATATTCTTCTGAATAAATTTTAGGACTACTTTATGATCATTGGTTCGAGTTGCTATTGCTTCAATCCATTTAGAAACATAATCAACAGCTACCAAAATGTATTCAAATCCATTGGAAGGTGGAAAAGGTCCCATAAAATCAATTCCCCATACATCAAAAATTTCAACCACTAAAATGGGGTTCAAAGGCATCATGTCTTTCTTTGAAATATTCCCTAAGGCTTGACACTTAAAACACTCCTGACTAAAAGTATGGGCATCCTTAAATAATGTTGGCCAATAAAAACCACTTTGTAACACTTTGGCCGCAGTTTTTCGTCCAGAAAAGTGTCCTCCACAAGCAAGAGTATGACAAAATTGTAAGATACTCCATTGTTCAGATTCAGGAACACATCTACGAATGATTTGATCAGCACAAATTCTAAAAAGCTCAGGATCTTCCCAAAAATAATATTTGATTTGAGCAAAGAATCGATCCTTTTCATTCTTAGACCAGCCATCAGGAATTTGTCCTATGACTAAGTAATTGACAATATTTGCAAACCAAGGAGTCTTTGTATGTGAAACTGTTAACAATTGTTCATCTGGAAAAGATTCTCTGATTGATACAGGTTCATTATCTTTCACTAGGATCCTAGACAGATGGTCTGCTACAACATTTTTAGATCCCTTCTTATCTCGAATTTCAATGTCAAATTCTTGTAACAGTAAAATCCATCTAATTAATCGTGGTTTAGCATCTTTCTTTGAGAGCAGGTATCTCAAGGCTGAATGATCCGAGTAAATTATGATTTTTGATCCTAATAAATATGATCTAAACTTTTCTAGGGCAAACACAATGGCTAGCAACTCTTTTTCAGTGGTGGTATAATTCATTTGTGCTTCATTCAGAGTTCTACTAGCATAATAGATCACTACAGGACATTTGTTTACCCTTTGGCCTAGGACAGCTCCTATGGCAAAATCTGAGGCATCGCACATAATTTCAAAAGGTAGTGACCAATTAGGAGGTTGTATGATTGGAGCTTTGGTCACAGCTTCTTTTAAAATTTCATAAGCTTTAAGACAATTTTCATCAAAGTTAAAAGAAACATCCTTAGCAAGGAGATTACACAAAGGACGAGAAATTTTAGAGAACTCTTTGATGAAGCGACGATAGAATCCTACATGACCAAGAAAAGATCGAATTTGTTTGACAGAAGTGGGAGGAGGAAGTTTAGAAATTAGTTCAACTTTAGCTTTATCTACCTCAATCCCTTTCTTGGATACTATATGTCCTAAAACGATCCCTTTTTGAACCATGAAGTGGCTCTTTTCCCAGCTTAACACTAGATTAGCCTCAATACATCGTTTTAATATTTTCTTCAAATTGTTGAGACAACTCTCAAAAGATTCTCCAAAGACCGAAAAGTCATCCATGAATATTTCTAAGAAATCTCCTATCATGTCTGAAAATATTGACATCATGCACCGTTGAAAAGTTGCAGGTGCATTACATAATCCGAATGGCATTCTACGGAAAAGCAAAGGTTCCATAAGGACATGTAAAGGTGGTCTTTTCTTGATCTCCTGGGTAGATTGCTACCTGATTGTATCCCGAGTATCCATCTAAAAAGCAAAAGTATTGTTGGCCTGCTAGTCTTTCTAGGATTTGATCGATAAAGGGTAAGGGAAAGTGATCTTTTCGGGTGGTTGTATTGAGTTTTCTATAATCTATGCAGACACGCCACCCAGTGGAAAGTCGTGTTGGTACTAAGTTTCCATGTTCAGTGCGGACAACCGTAAGTCCAGATTTTTTTGGAACAACTTGTGTAGGACTCACCCAGTGGCTGTCAGAGATAGGATAAATAATTCCAGCATCTAACCATTTAATTACTTCTTTCTTGACTACTTCTTGCATGTTAGGATTAAGCCTTCTTTGCATCTCTCGAGTTGGTTTGGCATTATCTTCTGTATAAATATGGTGCATGCATATTGACGGACTAATTCCTTTTAAATCGGCAACGGTCCACCCTATGGCCTCTTTATATGTTTTTAGAATATTTACCAATTGGTTTTCCTGTTCAGTAGTTAAGTTGGAAGCAATTATTACTGGTAGGGTTTTCTTTGATCCTAAAAATACATACTTAAGTGATTCAGGTAAAGGTTTTAGTTCAAGTTGTGGTGGGGCCTGAATTGAAGGACGTAGTGGTTCAATTTTTCGCTCAGGTAAGGGCTCAATTTTCACTGACCAAGGTAATGAATGTGATGGTTGAGGTAAATTAAGCAGGGTATTTACTTCCTGGGTTTGAGTATCTTCAGTGGGTTCATCATCTTGTAGTAAATCTAAGGAGGAATTAGATTCAACTATTTCATCTATCTGATTGATTACAAAGCAGTCTTCCTCCTCTTGGGTGTACTTTGGGGTATTAAAAACATTAATTCTTACTTTTTGATTCCCAAAAGAAATATCCATAGCTCCCGTTTTACAGTTGATATTGGCATTCGCGGTTGCTAAGAATGGACGTCCTAAAATTATGGGATTTTGGTTCAGCTCTTGGGATGGTTCCATGTCAAGTATGAGAAAGTCTACAGGAAAATAACATTTATCTACTCTAACTAGAACATCCTCAATTAAACCACGCGGTGTTTTTATAGATCTATCAGCTAATTGCAAAATGACTGACGTGGGTTTTAATTCTCCAATCCCAAATTTTTCATAAACCGAGGTTGGAAGGAGGTTTACACTAGCTCCTAAGTCTAGTAATGCTCGGTCAAAGGTTATACCTCCAATAACACATGAAATTAAGGGTGCACCAGGATCTTTCATCTTTTGAGGTATTGGATTTAACAGGACCGCACTTACATCCTCGGATAGCATAACTCTTTTGGTGGTTCGTGGCTCACGCTTTTGGGTACAGAGTTCTTTAAGAAATTTAGCATAGGCTGGAACATGCTGAATTGCATCGATGAGGGGTAAATTAATATGAACTTGTTTAAATAGTTCCATTAGCTCCTTGTTGCGTGTTTCTTGCTTTTTGCGAGAAGAGCCTGCTTCTAAGGCCGAAGGGAACGGGGCTTTGGGTTTATATGTCTCAGCTAATTCATCTGTTCTCTTCTTTTCTTTATCCATCTTATCAGTGTCAGTACCAGTCATAAGCTCAAGTTCTTCTATATGATTATCCTCTTCTTCAAATTTCTCATCTTGGCTAACATCAGTATTGGCCTCTATCACCTGGTCTTGATATGGGTCCTTAAGAATCCTACCACTTCTAAGTTCAGATATTGCTTTGGCATTTTCTAATTGGGGGTTCTTAGGTGGAATGTTAGATGGATGAGTAAATCCAGGTGGTTGATAGACATTGGATGGATTATTTTTAGGATTTGCAATTGGTTGGCTTGGTAATTGACCCGGTTCTCTCCTCATGCTAGACTCAGCTATTTGTCCTATTTGAGCTTCTAGTCTGGCGATTGATTGTTGTTGGCTTAGAATTAATTGTTGAAGTTGATTGAATTTATCGTCGGCTAGATTGGTCTGTTGAGGAGGTGGGTATGAGGGTTGATTATAATGTAGTGGTTGAGAAGACTGACTAGGCTGACCCTTATTATAGGCATAGTTCTGGTATTGGGGCCTATTTTGATAATTCTGAACTGGTGGGATTTGGGTCTGAGCCTGAGTTTGTTGTGGTTTCCAAGAGAAATTAGGATGGTTTCTCCAACCAGGATTATATGAATTTGAATATGGGTCATTAAGTGGTTTTGAGTAACCTTGAGCAGCTTGGACTTGTTCTTGGATAAGAGGTGGTAATTGTGCAACCGTGGGACATTCACTTACATGATGTGTTGGGCTAGCACAAATAGAGCAAATCACTTGATAATTAGAAGCTGGTGTGTATTGTGCAGGGGATTGTTGACCTAAGTTTAGGAATTGATCTAATTTCTGTGCAATAAGGTCGACTTTATCTAATTTTTGTGCTATTATGTTCAAATCTGCCTTAGAATTGAGTTCCGAAGTTTTGATCTCATAAATTCCTGCCCGTTTTTGTTGAGAAATTGATCTTTCATAAGAAGATAATGAAGCATGGTTAATAGAGTTTTCACTTAAAGTTTCAAACAAGGTATAAGCTTCATCCTCACTTTTGCTCATGAATGCACCTCCACAGGATGCATCAACCATCTGCTTATATTGATCTCCTAAACCTTCATAGAAAGCTTGTACAATTTGCCACTTAGATAGACCATGGTGTGGGCATTTTCTAAGGAGTTCCTTAAGTCTTTCCCATGATTCATGAATTTGTTCCCCTGGAAGCTGAGCAAATCCCGTGATGGCTCGCCTCATGGTATTGGTTCGTCCTATGGGATAAAATTTCTTAAGAAATTCATGTTGCATCTCTGCCCATGTTTGAATTGTTCTTCCTAATGTGCCAAGCCAGTACTTGGCTTTATCTTTTAATGAGAAAGGGAACAAGGTCAGTCTAAGGGCATCATCAGAAAAATTCTGAATTTTTACCGTAGAGCAGATTTCTAAGAACTCATCCAGATGTTTGTAAGGGTCTTCATTGGCATTCCCATAAAAAGATGGGAGCATCTGGATTGTGGTTCGACTTAATCTCATAGTGACTAGCAGGGATATCAGGTATGTGGATGCAAGTCGATGGGTTGTAGGTGGAAGGAATAAAGTATTCCTTCATCTGCCTAGGTGGTTCTTCACGATTTCCAGCCATTTGATTATCTGGTCTTAAATGAATTAGTCTTTCAATTTCAGGATCTGGTTTAACTAGGTCAGGTAAAAGTGATCTTCTACCGTGCATGTACTAGTGCAATTTGATATATGGTTCAATTTTTTTTTTTTTTTAAATTATTATTATTATTTTTTTAATTTATTTATTTTTTTTTAAGAAAAGAAGAGAGAAAGAAAGAAGAGGAAAAATCCTAAAGAATCTTAAATCTGGAGAAGATAGGGAGGAGTTAATTTTTATGTTAGATATTATTTGGCAAACAAGTTAGGCAATCAATCCTGACTAAGAGTTATCCTAGATCTAGACAGCTCCTAACTGCCAAGATCACCTTCAAGCCCTCCAAATAGAGGATTAACCAATCAACTGGCCAGGTAAGTGTAAAGTCGGTGGGAGTCCCTCCGTTGCTTGCCTTAGACACCAATTGTGCTTGGCCAGGTAAGCGAACAGAACCAATTAAGTAACCACCTTCTTTCGGGCCCAATCGTCCCTGAACCACTTTCCTAGACACCAGTCAAATTGATTAATCCTAACTTGGTTCAACTCTTAGGATTTCTTGTCCTATTGAGCTCGAATATCCTTAAAGGTTAATGTCTAATTGATTTTAAGATTTAAGGTTTGGGTTAATGCAGGATGCTGGTTGGTTGTTTGTGGGCTAAGGAAGGGTGATCAAATCCCCACCTTATCTTGTTTAATGGGTTGTGCCCTTAATTTGGTTTAATATGAAATATGCAAAAAAAAAAAAAATTCCAATCAAAGAGTTCTATGCAATTTAAACTAATTAATTAAATTATAAAAAGGCTTACCTTGACTCCAGCAATCACCAAAAATAAGAATAAAAACTAATATGATGGATGCTCTAAATAATTAGGGTTTCTAATCTTGTGATGAGATTTTTAATTAGGTTTATGTAGGTAATATTTTTAATTAATTTAAAATAAAGCAAATATTAAAAATAAAGAAAGAGATTTAGGGTTTAGGAATGATCTCACCGAATAGGATTGAGAGTTTTGTTCGTGCCCTAATCTTCCTTGTTCCTTTTTTTTTTCTTTTCTGCAAAATAAATAAAAAAAATAATGAGTAGGCAGTAAAAAAAAAATCAAAGAAATAAAGAAATTTTAATTTTTATGCCTCCCCGGCAACGGCGCCAAAAACTTGATAGGGACACGATGCTGTCGTTAAGACACCGTGTTTATCAATTTAAATCCGACTCTTTACTTTTTAAACTAATTAAAAATTATGAAGAAAGTGGTGAGTCGGGTCGAATCCACAGAGAGGCAATGATTTATTTCTAAAATCTTTGATTTTTTTTTTTAAGAAAAGAAAGCAAAGATTAAAGTCGAAAAATAGATCTATAAATAAAAATAGAATTTAAATTATGCAAAAATAAATTTGATACTAAGATCTACTATTTAGATCTTAGCAACTACTTATAGTAAAATTAAAAGAGCAATAAAGAACAAATAATTTAAAGAGCTAGAATTGAAAAGAATAATGAAACTTTCTTTATTAAATTTAAAACTAAGATGCAGAATTTAAATACAAGAAATTAAAGAAAATTCAGAATTTTAATACAAGAAATTAAAGGAAAAAAAAAAGACTAGATGAAGATCGCAGATCGGCGTAGGCATGAAGATGGCGTAGAAGACCGGCTCTTCTTCTCAGCAGCACCGCAGCTTTGAAGCAACCTTTAATCCCGAGCTTGACTTCCACCCTATACCTTAGCTTCTCTTCCAACCCTCCTCCCTTTCTTAGAGGCTTAGGATCCTTTTTATAGAGCTAGAAGAGGTAGATATTTATTTCTAAAAGCAATATGGGACTAATTCCCTTTGTAATCGTAAAAATTTGAATAAAATTTGAATAAAAACAACTCTGTTATGTCTCTGGTAAATCTGGTAAAATCAGGCTATCCGATAGGAATCGAACGGTTCAAAAATCATCAAAATCGGATGCCTATCAGCCCAGATCAGCTCGAATTAAATTACTGGCCGTCCGATCGCGCTTGATCGAGGAAATCTGGCCGCAAATCGCGCTTCGGGAGTCCTGATCACCGCCGGGAGCGTTCTGGACCGTCGGATCGAAGCTGGAATCAGGCGCTGCCGTTTGATGGTGATCCGAGTGAAATTGGCAACCGAAAAAAATGCTGACCGTCCGATCTTAACCGCAATCAACCGCAGCCGTCCGATCGCGCAATTACTGTTCCCATGGACCGCGTAGACCGGCCGCACCGCACACCGCAACCAATCAACGCTTCTGTCACCGAGTGAAATGACCAGATTGCCCTGTGAGCCGCGATAAAATTTTGTAGACCCTTTAAGGGTCTAGGTCCACCACGTGGCAGGCTCTGATTCGCCGGATTTTGCTGAGCTGGCGGTCCACGCCTGGATCGTAGACCGGCTGATGGCTTCAATGACTGAGTCGGCTTTGATGGCTCGGCTTGGCTTGGTGGCTCGGCTTGGCTTGGTGGCTCGGCTTGCGGAGCCGGTTGAGCCGTTTTCTTTTTTTTTATTTAATTTTTATTTATTTTATATTTTTTTTAAAAATTCATATCTTTTTCATTTTAGCTCCGTTTTACTTGAAATTTATTTCGTTGTGATCAAAAAAATGAGCTCTTTCTTTTAATAATAAAATTTTATTTCTTAATTTTTATTTATTTTTTTATTATTTTTTAATTAATTTTTTTAATTAATAAAAATATGAATTTTTCAAAAATTATATATAAATTGATTGATAATTCTTAAAAATTAATATAAATTAATTAATAAATTAATACTTTTATTGGTGAATTTACGATGCTTATCAGACATACAGCGGCTTATGGCTCTGAGAGTTCGCATAGCTACTGGCAAAAAGGTATCCTGATAGTCAATGCCTTCGCACGTTGACTATAACCCTTTTGCCACTAATCTAGCCTTTGAATGTCTCCACATTTCCATCTGCACCAATCTTTCTCTTATAGATCCATTTACACCCAATAGGTACTATACCTTCTAGTGGATCTACCAAGGTCCAAAATTGGTTTGAGTGCATCGAGTCAATTTTTGACTTAATTGCCTTTAACCATTTCTCAGAGTTGATATCCGATATGGCCTCATCATAGATTTTGAGATCATCATCATGAACCCCATTACCTACGAGAAATATTTCCTCTATTTTCTCTGAAATAGTACCTAAGTACCTCTTAAGGGGACAAAAAATCCTTTTCAATCTATGAGGTGGAGGAGGTAGTGATTGTATTGGCTCAACTTGATTTGGTTCCATTGGATCCTTAGCTCATTGCTCTTGTGAGACTTTCTCCTCGAGCTTGATCTGCTTTCCAATGCCGCTATCTTGAATAAACTATTTTTCAAGAAAGATGGCATGTCGACTCACAATCACATTGTGGTCTTCTGGAATGTAGAAATAATATCCTAATGACTCTTTAGGATATCCTATGAATCGAGCTCTAAAGGACCTAAAGTCTAACTTGTTCGCTTGTTGTCTTTTGACATGAGCCGGACAATCCCAAATTCTGAGATGACTCAGACTTGGTTTCTTACCATGCCATATCTCATACGGTGTGGTAGGAAATGATTTTAGAGGAAAATCCTATTCAGTATATATATTAGCAGTTAACAGACTATGTCCCTTCAAAGAAAATCAGGAAAGGTCTATGAAGCTCATCATGGATCGGACCATATCTAATAGGATCCGATTTCCTCCATTCTGAAATTCTGTTGAGTTGAGGTGTTCCAGGTGGAGTCCATTGAGAGACTATGCCATTTTTCTTGAGATAGTCTAAGAATTCCCAACTAAGGTATTCACCTCCTCGATCTGATCGAAGAACCTTAATGGATTTTTCAATTTGCTTTTCTACTTCATGTCTGAATTTTTTGAACTTTTCAAAAGCTTCAGACTTATGTCTCATAAGATACACATACCCATACCTAGATAAATCATCGATAAAGATAATGAAGTAGACAAAATTGCCTCTAGCCGGCACATCAAATGGGACCGCACACATCAGTATGTACTAGGGCAAGGTAGATCCTGTGGCCCTTTCCCCATGTCCTGAACAAAAGGGAGTTTAGTCATTTTGCCATGAAGACAAGATTCACAAATTGGATATGACTCAAAAGTCAATGGACTCAATAGCTCGATTTTCCCCAGTTTGTTAACCCTATCTTCTGCTATATGACCTAGTATTAGGTGCCATAGATACCTATCGTTTGGACTATCCCTGGGTCGTTTTGATCTTATGGCATTCACATTTTGCTCGATATTAATAATAGATACATCAATATATAACTGATAGAGACCGTTAATGAGAAAATATTTATAATTTTATTTTTTTTATAAAGAATATTACAATAGTCCTTAAGAAAACTAATTATATAGCCTTCATGTGCTAAACATGAAACAGAAATCAAATTTCTGCTTGCAGTAGGTACATAGTAACAATCCCTAAGTACTAAATCTAAGCCAGATGGTAGTCGAAGAGGATAGGTTTCCACGGCTACAGCAGCAACTCTTGCTCCATTTTTGGCACGTAGGATCATGTCACCATCCCTCAGCCTCCTGCTATCCTCAAGACCCTGCATGAAAGTGCACAAATGAGCACTAGAACTAAAGTCAAGCACCCAACTAGATGCAAAAAAAATCATAAGGTTAGACTCAATAACGAGCATACCTCCAGAAGGACTTGTCTCCTTCTTATTCTTCAAGGTAGCTAGGTATATAGGATAGTTCCGCTTCCAGTGGCTATCAGTATTACAATGGAAATACTTTTCTTTGTCAGCGGCCTTCTTCTTCAGCTCTATCTTCTTTTTCTTTACATCTTCCACCTTTTACCTTTTCACAGACTTTTTTTTCTTTTTAAAAGACTTTTTCTTTGAGAAAGTCCATTCCATAGCAAGAACTGAGCCTTTAGAACCTTTCATAGAAAGCTCAGCGGTAACCAGCATATTCATAAGTTCGGCCAGAGAATTTCTGAAGTTTATGCATGTGGTAAGTTCATGATGAATTGCCCATATGCATCAGTCAAGGATTGCAGAATTATGTCAATCTGTAGATCCTAGTCTAACTTCACTCTGAGCTTCTCAAGCTCTTCTAAGTCCTTGATCATCATCAGACAATGATCTTGGACTGACTGCCCATCATGCATCTTAGCCTTAAAAAGTCATTTAGTGACTTGATATTTGGCTGCGCGACTCTGTTCACCAAACAATCTCCTTGCAGGTGAGCCAACATTTGATGCGAGCAGTCCTTGATATCTTCATGTTGGTGCTGGAGCTCATCAGACATCGAGCCCAACATGTAAGTATCTGGCCTTATTATCTTCGTCCATCCATTTTTTCAAGAGACGCTCTCTGTTCAGCAGATGGACGGACTGGTAAGGTGGGAGGGATCCTGGTCCAATACATGAGTTAACTTCTCAAAACCCAAAATAATTTTGAAGTTCCTGAGCCAATCCTTTGTAATTGGGATCCAATCAGTCTATGGGTGTCCAGGATATGTGCTAGTGGGTTGGATGCAGACATTTTTTCTGTAGAGAGTCAAAGATTCTAGTTAGATTTTATAATTAAGACTTGACCAATTTATTTAGAGGATTTTATTTTTAAAATAAATTAGCTCCCACTATTTTTTTGGATCCCTACACTCCCTCTGTAGAGATGCAAAAATCTTCATGATTAATTGATTTCTAGTGGGATGGTGCGGTCCCACCAACTGACTCATCACCTCACCTAATAGTTATTGGATGATGGGTTAGCCAATGAGTGAACAACTCTTGTTCCAATGATTCTCTAATCATGGTGCACCCAAACTTGGTCTCTAATTCATGAATCTCACCATGTCCAGAATATTGATCCACTCCTTAGTTAAGTCAGACCCACCATTTGCATAGATTGGATTTCTAATTGGATCTCTCACCGTATCCAAAATATTGAGCCCAATCCATCCTCCAGCCCATAGCATCCAATGCCTAATAGACATGGTTGCATCTTTTCGGATGCAACTGAACCACTGTAACCAGCCGAGAACAATCAACCCCAAGAAGGGCCCGCACATCTACAATGGTGGAAGACCTTAGACTTAATCTTTTCTTAGGGAGATTTGATTTAGGTCTCATTAAACTAGACTTGACATAGTCATAACAATTATGACTAACCTAGTGGCATGGGTTAGCTCGGATTATTAGACCACCTCAGATTCAGAACTGAGTCAACAGATATGGCCAGGTAAGTGAGACCGGTGGAAGGGATATGCCATTAACTCGATAAGAACATGCATTCGAGGTCGAGTAGCTTCCTAATTAAAAACCAGTCGGTCGTATCTGCCAAACTTACCTTAGACACCAAATTATTGAGCTAGAACCAATTCGGATTAGCCTACAATCCAGACTCTAACCTCTGAGCCTAATTAGGTCTTGCTTGATCGATCACTCATGTGACTCGATCTTGACCCAGACTTAATCCTATTAGGCTGGTCAATTTAAGCATTGTTGATCCCATCTAACCAACTCTTGATTCGGTTTGATCAACCGCTTAGACCTAATTGAGCTACCCAAACTCAAACCTAATTTTATGAATATGTCTTAGATCTGAAAATTCTCAATTTTAGATCTAATATATTTCATAATCTTAATTCTTAATTAAATTTGGGGTTCATAAATAAAATATGTAAATAAAATCCTAGGATTTTAGGATCTAAGATTTTGTAAAAAATAAGTTCTTGATTTCTGATTAAGGACGAATGTGCAGCATCCCTACATATCATAAAAACATCCCATCGAATGAAAGGAGAGGGCTTTTAAATCTTACTTTGTTCTTATAATCGGATGGCCAAGAGGAATGCCTTAATCAGAAATATGATGAATCTACAAAACTAGTTAGATCTATATCATATATCTCATATACAAATTGATCTAACTTTAAAAATGGCATATTTTGCATACATCTCATGTATCATATCATGCATATTTTTAGATCTAAATTATCTCATAAATATCTAAAAAATTAAAATTTAAATTGATCATATCAAAATTAAATTCTAATCTAGATAATTATGTAGAACTATTCTACAACTAGTCTAAACATGCATCTATCATATCTCATATGAATTTAAAATTAAATAATTTTTATTTTCTATTTTTTAGATCTATTAATTATAATATTTATAATATCAAAAAATAGTAAATAAATAAGATCTAAAATTATAATTTAATTAAATTAAAATTATGATCATGCAAGACTATTCTATAGAACTAATTCTATTCCTAGAACTAGTCATGCATCTCATACATAATCTTAGATCTAAATTATTTAATTTTTAATTTTTTTAATTTTAGATCTAATCACATCTCATGTGATATCTAAAATCACTTAATTATTAAATTAAAATAAATTTAAAATTAGATCTAAATAATTTAAAAACCTGGCTCTGATACCAGTTGAAGAAAAAATCCTGATTTCTTAGGTCAGGTTCGTTCAGATCTGATTTGATCAAGAAAAATATTTTAAAATTTTTTTTTCTTAGATTTAAATTAGATCTAAGACTTTTTAGATTTAATTTTATCAATCTAATAAAATAAAATAAAAATAAAATAAATCTAATTTAATTTATACCTTGTTATTGGATAATCCTATTATCCTATGATGATCCTGTTGTTTGTCTGAGGTTCTAGATGTAGCCACGCAATCGTCTGGTCTCTACCAGTATCCACTTGGGTATGATCTAGAGATCTTCTCCTTCTCAATCTATTCTCCAAAGATTAGATCTGGATCTGATCTTGAAGATCTTCAAAATAGCTTTTGAAGATTTGGTATCGTCTCTTACAGCAGTGTTGCTTTCTTCCTTTCTTATCGCCTTTTTCTTGCTTGGATAGCACCAAACTGAAGCCCAAAACTTTTTGAGCATGGAGAAGAGAGATAAAATTAGAGGTAGGCATGGAGAAGAGAGGAGAGGGGCTATATGGCATGGGCAAAGGACCAAGCATCATAATCCTAGGTGCAGACAGGGTTTATATAGATCCTGCTGTACCATGCAGTGCCACATCATCCCAACCAGTCACGGCTCTCTATGCAATTAGATCTAAATCTGATTAATGGGATGACATCATTTAATCCAATCAGATTAAAATCCCTCACAAACCTCCTTAGGTGGTACCAAGACTAGTCAAAGATGAGTCTTTGGCGCCACCTAAGTTGAATGCATCAAGTAACTGGAGTCCCATCCATATGGGACTCCAAACTCTATCCTCTTTGGGTGCACGCCTCCCTAGGCATGCGCCCCCTTCCTTTCCACCTTTTATTAGGGGGACAAAGATCAAAACTCTCTTCTATGAATTTATGACACATGGGTAGATGTCTAAGTGTTAAAGGTCAATGTTTGACCAAAGTCAAAAGATAAGATTTAGCAGGTGACGAAAAATGGTAGGTATTGTCTCAAATTTATCTCATAAATTAAGATAATCTTTTTCTGACCTGGACAAGCTTCAGTCAGACCAAGTAAAGGATTTCTGAGTGAGCACAAACTATATTTGGCTCAGTCAGGACAACTATTTATGATAGTAAAAGGAGAACGTTAGGTTCAATCGATGTGCTAGCATGATTTTCCTTGAACCTAATTGAATCTCATTCAAATCAATTGAAACTGGATTAGTTCCAATTGATGATCATCCAGATTCAAACCCTTATTTGTGTGACCCAGTTAGGTTCAGTTCTGTATGGTAATGGGATATGTCATGATCTCTATCATCGACATCATCGAAACTCCTTTCGATGGATCAGAACTCTTCTGATTTAGACAACTAGAATGATCGATCATCTAAATCATTCTAATTGCTCCCAAAATCCACCAGTGACACCTAGCAGTATATGGTGGCAACCCATCAGAACTGAGAATGCGAACCTCTTGGTGCAGCTACCTGTGTGATTAAGTTCTTCTATCTTGAGCCCCGATCAGATTAGGGTTAAGGTGAACTCGTCAAACCCTAATTTCCATCATATGAATGTAATCATTCGATTCAAGTCCAATGTGAAAACTCTAAATAGAAACTCTTTCTATTATTTCACTCTGCCATGGCCATGGGCTTATGGACTTGATTCTCATGATCATCATAGGGCTGCTCCTCATACCACCGAGGTAGATAGATTCCATCTTGGTGCAATCCAATTCCTACAATGAACATGCTATAGCCAACATACACCTCAGGATTCCTGATATGGCTAGGAGACCGAGTAATGGTGTAGTCAAACTATAACACCCTCAAGGTGAACTATCGATGCACCTCAGGTCAAAGAACCAGACACACCACTACAGCATCGAGTCAGTCATTCGATGAGAAGGTAGACTTTCCTAATGACTACTCGAGGTGGTCACGCTCAGTGCCCTCATTCTCTAACGAGTACCTATACTCTCACTATAGTATCTCTATACCATAGACTCAAGACTCATCTATCCTAAATAAGCAATTGTACACCAACCTTCTGGATCAATCACCATTCTCATGATGATCCTACGGTCAGGAGCATTTTATGAGTTAATAATAAAAATTCATATCTTAAATTTTTAACTCTTAAAAATATGAACTATCATTATCATTAACTCAAGGGATGTATCATAGATACTTTTAAATATACACTGTGATAGAAAATAATCTATTTTATTATTTATAGTTAAAATTATAATTTTGTCCTTAGATATGTTTTACAAGTGTCAGTCAATTCTGGTTTCTAGGGCACACATATCTGACATAGAAATCTAGTTATATCCCAAATATCCATCCAGAATATAATAAATGTCATGCCCTGCTAGTTGTTCTAACATTTGGTCTATGAAGGACAATGAAAAATGATCCTTTCAGATGGTTGTATTTAATTTTCTATAGTCGATGCAAACTCTCTATCCAATTTAAACTCTTGTTGGGACCAATTCATTATTATCGTTTTGGATTACAATAATTTTTGACTTCTTGGGTACCACTTATACAGGACTTACCCATGAACTATCTGAGATGGGATATATTATTTCATTGCCAAGGAGTTTTATTATTTCTTTCTTTACGATCTTTTTTATGGTTGGGTTCAGTCTCCTTTGGGGACTCTTTTTGGCTTAGCATCTTCTAATTGATGAATTCTATGTTAAACAATCGAGGGACTAATCCACATCCACTTTAAATCAGTCATGGTCCATCTTAATGCTTCTTTATTTTCCTTTAGGACAATCAATAATTCTCCCTCTTGTATAGGATCTAGGTCTGCTGAAATAATTACCGGTAAGGGTTTTGATGGACCTATGTATGCATATTTTAGGTGTTTAGGGAGTATTTTTAATTCTATCTTGGGTGTTTCCTCCACTAATGGCCTAAACAATGGTTCAACTGGAGGCTCCCATCTAAGTTTCATACTGACTGTAGCTAAATTATTGATCTTTTCAAATTCTTCATAGCTCTGATTCATCCATAGTTCTATGTTAGATTTTCATCACTTAAGTCAATGGGTTCATAAACATTATCCTGTATCAAGTTGAGGTCACTTGATTTGTTTCAGATTGGTTGAAAATATTTAGGTCTGTGGTTATATTACCAAAATAGAGTTTTATTAGGCCATTTTAACAATTGATTTGGGCATTGGCTGTGGCTAGAAATGATCTACCTAGTTAACTGGGATGTGGCCATTTGGGTTTATTACAGGTTCAATTTCTAAAATCATAAAGTCCACTTGGTAAATGATATTGTTGTGGTATCAACTCACTCTGATACCAAACTGTTGGAATATCAGCTACTCTGATACCATTTGTTAAGGATCTAATACCAAATTATTACGACAAGAGGAAGAAAGAAATAAAATAAAAAAATAATCAAGTACGTGGATCAGCTTAAAGGCTCGCCTCCATGGGGCATGCAAAGCTTCATATGAAAAAAAATACAGGTACAATAGGAGAACACCCACTCTCAATTCACCATATATAAATCTCTCTCAATTAGAAGCTACTCTCACAAAAGCTCTCTAAGAATCTCAAGGAGACCCATAGAAGCAACAAGATGCTCTACCCTTATAGCCTCCTCACCGAATGCTATGCACCTATTGCTTCTCTCTCTCGCGGGCTGCATGTACTCGATGCTCTATCAAACTCTTCTCAATGGCTGCCTGAGCCTCTCTATATGCCTCTCACACCATATGCACCATCTTTTTCTACTCCACAGTACTTCAAGCCTTTAAATAGGATGAGAATTCTTTTCTCAACAGTTCACAAGAGTCCTAACAGGGCTCATTCTCCTAATATGAGTCGAACATATCCTTGATGGAGTCTTGAAATATTTTACGACCTTCAAATCATGATCGCAACCCTCCATGGCTACTGGATCCTGTGGTCCACATACAACTCCCAAAGATTCTTCGGATTAATCACAATCCGAGTCCAAACAAAAAAAATTCCATCATTTTCTGTTCGCCTCCATCGAACTGGCTCGATTAGGGGTCAAGCTGGCTCGACTATGTGTTGTCCAGACTCCTGCTGTCTATTTGCCTGAAAGAGCTAGCTTGGCTATGGTTCGAGCGGGCTTGATCTCAATCTAAGCTGGCTCAACCGCATATCAGAGCCGGTCCGACTGCTGTGCTAAAAATTGATTCTCTTTTTGCTGTGGGTCAAATTCGAGGCATCGAATCCTAACAATCTCTACCTCGACTCGATATTCGGCCTCCACCTAACTTTGAGAGCTTGTGATCCATCTCACCCCCATGCCCTGGGGCATGCTTGCTGATCATGGATGGACAAACGTGGGAGTCGAGCCAGGCCACTTGATCCTACCTCCATCAATGGCTGTGATCCTTCTGACTTGAGATCTGCTCAGAGAATTCTTCTACGACACTAGAAACTTCACTCTGCAATATCTCCTCTCATCCTCCCAAGTCTTTCATCTCGTGCCTAATCCATCTCCACCTGGAGCTCTACCTTGCACTAGGCTCCCTCTGGCTCCTGTAGCTCCACCTCACACTGAACTTTCTATCAGATAATAATATCCTCTTATCTTCTTCTTCTCTTCCAATATCACTCTATCATCGTGCATGACCTTCAGGATTCTATCACCAGCTACCTACCTGTAGCTGTTTGAATCCAATCAGCTCAGTGAGATAAGATTCCATCTAAAATTGGGTATGTATTGGATCTCCCCCAATCTCCTTACTATACCATCATGTGTCTTCCAACTAACTGTTCCGATGCCTCTGATCGCATAGCTCGATCCATCTGATAGATAAACAGTGCCATCACTGCTTTCTAGGAAGTCAAACTGCTTTTTTCTACAACAAACATGATATGTGCATGCAGAATCTAAAATCTACTATTGGAAAGAACTAGATACCTTGTCAGATATCTCCAGGACATCATCTTCTGACTCACTACTGGCCATCATTGCAGTAGTCCTCATTCGATCCTTGAGTTATGGGCAATCCTTGACTCGATGCCCCAACTTGTCGCACCTATAGCATCTGATCTTGCTAGGATCCCTTATCTTGAATCTGGATCATCCTCTTCATGATCTTCTATCGCTTTGTTTACTACCTCCTACTCCTTCAGAAACTTTCAAAGCTGAGCTGCTATCATCTGAGCTCGAAGCTGGATTCTTCCTCTTGAGAACCTCGTTCTGGAGTATCACTGTACTGACCTCGTCCATCTTGATGGTTCTTTTTTTCACTAAAAGAGTAGTCACCAAGAACTCATACGAAGGAAGAAGCGACGCTAGCAAGACCAATACCCTGATCTTCTCCTCATTTTTTTCACCAATGCTGAGGAGGTTGGTGATGATCTTCTGAAATTTGGATAGATGCTCCCGCACGCTCTGGCCTTCGTCCATCCATAGCTGGTAGAACTACCTCCAAAGAAATAGCATATTGGTGAGTGACTTCATAATGTAGAACTTCTCAAACTTTGACCACAGCACCATCGGGATAGTCTCACCAAGTACATGGATCACCACATCATCCATTAGGTATAAATGGATCGTGCTCACCATCTGCATCTAGATCCACTTTCAATCCTTCACCTCTATGTTGGCTAGCATCTCATCATACAATAGAGCATCGATCAACCCATGTTGGATGAGGACATCTTTTATCCTTGCTTGCCATAAGAAGAAATTGCCCTTTCCATCGAACCTATTGATCTCCATCTTGATTGTGCTTGTCTTCTCCATATTCTTTAATCTCTATCCACTGCTATAATCTATGCTCCTATACTATCTAGCTCTGATACCAATTATTGTGGTATCAACTTGCTCTAATACTAAACTATTGGGATATTAGCTACTCTAATATCGCTTGTTAAGGATCTAGTACCAAATTATTACCGTAGGAAGAAGGAAGAAATAAAATAAGAAAATAATTAAGTACGTGGATTAGCCTAAAGGCTCGCCTCCACGAGGCATACAAAGCTTCACTATGAAAGAGAAAAATAGGTTCAAGAGAAGAACACCCACTCTCAACTCACTGTACATAAATCTCTCTCAACTAGAAGCTATCCTTACAAAAGCTCTCTCAGAATCCCTAAGAGACCCATAGAAGCTATAAGATGCTCTGCCCTCATAGCCTCCTCGTCGGATGCTATGCACCTGTTGCTTCTCTCTCTTGCGGGCTGCACGTACTCGGTGCTCTGCCAAGCTCCTTTCGACAATTGTCTGAGCCTCTCTATGTGCCTCTCATGCCACACATGCCATCTTTTTCTGCTCTACAGCACCTTAGCTCTTTAAATAGGATGAGAATCCTCTTCTAAGTAGTTCATAGGAGTCCTAACAGGGCTCATTCTCCTAATATGAGTCGAACATGTTCTTGATGGAGTCTTAAAATATTTTTCAAACTTCTGATCATGACCGCAACCCTCCATGGCTGTTGGATCCTGTGGTCCACGTGCAATTTTCGTAGACCCCTTGGATTAATCACACTCCAAGTCCAAAAAAAAAAATTCCATCATATTTTGTTTGCCTCCGTTGAGTTGGCTTGGTCAGAGGTCGAGCTGGCTCGACTACATCTCGCCTAGACTCGTGCCGTCTATCTGCCTAAGAGAGCTGGTTCAGCTATGGTTCAAGTCGGCTCAATCTCAATCCAAGCTGGCTCGACCACGTATCAAAGCCGACCCAACTGCTCTGCTGAAAACTGATTCTCTTCTTGCTGTGGGATAAATTTGAGGCATCACTACAACAAAACTCATTTTTAGTGGCAATTAATTAGAGACAAAAGCCTAATTGCCATGGATGTAATTTAAGATATCAAGATTTAATGGCAAATAAAAATAATCGCCGCTAATGTCTATTTTTTACTGGCAAATGTGTAAATTACCATTATAAAATATATTTATACTGGCAATTATTAGTAATTACCATTATAAATCATATTTATACCAGCATTTATTAATAACTACCATTATAAAATATATTTCTATCAATATTTATTAATAATAATTATTATAAAATATATTTTTATTAAGGATGGTAAAATATGATCTGACCCGCCAATCTAATCCATGTTCGACCTGCCATAAGCAAGTTTGGATTTGGATTAAACGAGTTTGGATCATAAATGGATCGATCTTTTTAACCCATTTATTAAATAGCTTGAATTTGGGTTTAAATTTTTCAACCTACCCAACCTATTTAACCTATTTATAATTTTTATTTAAAATATTTAAAATATCGGTGAGATAAAATTTAAGCCATATATCTGAATTTAGACCCAAAATTTAGAAGCGGCTGGTTAAAAATTGGAGATCCATGATCCCAATCCCGCTCTCTCCCATCTGTTCATCTCCTAAAATCCCATCTACCTGACTACCCCTCCCTATGCTCCTCCTTCGGTCCTTCCCCAAATCCCTCCTTTGGTGCTTCCCCAAACCCCGCCATGACTAAGACCCTAACCCTACTACCACAAACAACAGCGGTAGCAACAACCACCCCAACAACAACGACGACGCCAATGCCAATGATGAGTCCCCTGCTGGTGGTCTTCATATCATCGAGGTCAGATCTAGTGGTGGCAGCGCCCTAGCCGTCGCCCCCGTGGCCGCCCAGCCTGATCGAAGAACAAGCCGAAGCCACCTATACGGGGCCTTCCTCCTAACTCCCTTCCTGTCGGGTGCTAGCGGGCTAATCGTCTACCTCGCCGATGGGCAGAGATAGGTGTTGGGGGGAGTGCCATTGGGCCACATTTCGGCAATGTAGGCAAGGGCATAGGAGGGTCGGGCGGAGGCGTGGAGCCATAGAGGTGTGAGCGGGCAAAGGGGGGTCGACCGGTCGAGCAGAGGGGCAGAGGGGTGAGCGCATGGCGATGCCGGTGAGGGTGGAGGTCTGGCTGTGGTTGGGCTAAGAGCATGGCGAGCCATAGTGATCGAAGCCAGCCATTAGGTGAGAAGTAGATTTTTTTTTATTTTTTTAAATGGATCAATATAAATGAAAATTTTTAAACCGATAAGCATAAATGGACCGGCACAAATGGATTTCTTTGAATGGGTAAGATAGATTTTTTTTTAACTAGATCATACAAATAGGTTAAATAGATCAGGTTGGATAACATGTTTATTAAATAAATCAAATTCAGATTTCAATATCTGATCTATTTAATAGACAGATCAGGTTTAGATTTTGACATTTTTGACCCGATTCGCATTTGATCCAACCCATTTATGATCCGATTCGACTCAATTGCCATCCCTAATTTTTATTAATATTTTTAATAATTATTATAATTTATTTATTATTTTTTATTTACGTGTTTTTTTCCACCAATTTTATGTGTACGCTCTTTTATCTCGTGCATGAAAAAGAAAATTTTTCCCGCGCTCTGTTTTCGTGCACCGACTCAGCCCGCATAAATATCTTCCCTTCCCTTCCCTTCAGTTCGTCCCAAATACTCATGCCCTAGCTGCTCCGTTCATCGTCGCCGTCGCCGTCGCCGTCGCCGTCGCCGTCGCTGTTGGCATTCATCGTTCGTCGCCATCGCCGTCGTCGCTCATCATTCATCACCGTTCGTCGTCCGTTCGCCATCGTCATCCTCGTCCAAAGGTTAGCTTCCGCCTTCTCCTCTCTCTCGCACTCTCGCTCCCTCCCTCTCCTCCCCGCTCTTCCCCAATCGCCTCCCCTCCCTCCGGCGGATGGCCGACTTCGAGGCCTTCTTTCTCTTCTCTGACTAATGGTGAGGGTATCCCGACTCTTCCTGCTGCTCCCCCATCTCCGATCGGGAGCCGGCTGTACTCGAGACCCCCTCCCTGTTGTGCCCCTCTTTTTGTCCCTTGCTGTAGACATTCTGCGGGGAGTCGCCCTGCCAACTCCAGGGCCTTCTTTCTCCTATTCTTTCTGCTGCTCCCCCATCTCCGACTGGGAACCGGCCATACTCGAGATCCCTCTCCGGCATATGGCGGGGAGTCACCTGTTCTTCCTCGGCGAAGTTCAATCTTCAAAAATTGGTAGCCCCCTTTCCACCTACGGTAGGCACCCTTTCCTTCGTCGGTCGGGTTTTATCCTTCCCCTTTCTCTCTTCTTGCGTGGAGTTGCCGATCTTCCTCAGCGAGGCCCTTCCCACCTCTGGTCTCCGGATCGGATGGTGGGTCATTCGTCGGAACCGCGTTGGACTCCCTGCTCTTCCCTTCCCCTCCTCCAAAGCTTTCTACTGGTCAACCCATGCCGGTTTTGCATTAAAACAGTCATGATTGAGATGCAATAATTACACCACTGCCATTTAACTGTTCTATTAACATCCCCAATTGACTATATTTTTGTACCAACAAAGTAGGCTCTCTATTCTTTAGGAATCATGATCATTCCTTACGGTCACAGCATGACGATGAAATGTTATAGATGGATCTTTCCGTATTTCTTTTTGTGACATATACAGGATGAATATGTTCTGGAAGGAAAATCATCTAAAAATGTAAACGCTGCTTGTCCTTCTATTTTTAGTTGTTCTGTATCATTGGTGTTTTGAAATTTCTCCTAAACTACTGATAAGTGTTCTGAAATTTCTCCTAACTTCAATGTTTGATCGGTTTGGCTTTTAGTTGATTGCCTATTATCTGTGAATTCAGCTTAATTGATTTGACTTAATTACATGTTCTAACTATTTTGACTCTATAGTTATGATTTAGTAGCAGCTGTACCTCTGCCTCTCCTAAATGTTGCTGAAACTTTGAATATACATGTTTGACAAACAAGCACAGTGCTATCAAAATGGGCTATCAAATTTCTGATACAACTTATCAATTTCATCTCAGTGGAAGCTCAATCAATCAGTTCAATTTATTTAATAAGCCAGTTATCGAGTTTCAGGGGACCCATTATTAATGTCTAAGAGTAAAGCAAATTATAGGTAGAGTAGGAGAGGTGCATTTGGATTGGCCACTGCATGCTTTCTTATGAGTTTGCATCCAGTGCTCCAATCAGAGCAGGAACGTTTTCATCCAAACTCTTATGATTTCTTTAATTACACTAAATGAGTAACTATTTAAATAATGGACTCTCTTATATTCTCTCTTGCTTCTGCTTAAACCATCTTCACAGAGGCAAAATGTTAGTCCTAACATGCTTGGCAATTTTTAATCTATTAATTTTTACATATATGGCGGTGATTTCTAAGATTTTTTATCCATTAACTTTTACATAGTAGTGTTTTTTTTTTCTTTCTAAAACTAAAATTTGATAAGATGTTCAAATCATTGGAAGTTTCCTTGTGACCACTGCCATTTGTTATTAGTAGTTCAATGTTCACGTGTATTGTAAAGTGTTTGAGAGGGCTACTTGTTAGTAGCTTTTTAATATTGTATGTTTGAGTGAAATTGAAGAACTTATCAGATCTATATTATAGATTACAAGTAAATTATTCTATTTGACTGGCTGCCATCTCATGGGAATATTGAGTAAAATGGTGGATTTTGTTACTTGTATCACTTTTTGAGTCAATTGATGACATATATCATTGTTAAATGTGTTTATATTGGTATTAACTTATGATTCTTTACTATTTCATTTAGGTCGTACTTTTTAAATGAAGAAAGTATCAAAACGATCGGAATGCTGGACATTGAGGAAGTTTCAAGTTTGAACAATGTAAGATCCTTGGTCTTTTCTTTGCTGGAATTAAGATTAAGATAATCTTTCATTGTTAGATATTAGGATGAACAATATCTTTCATTGTTAAATGTTATGGATGAACAATATCCTAGGTAATCTTTCATTTTCTTATTGGGTATTGTTTTTTAATTTTATGCTTATTCTTGCATGGCATCACCTTTTTCCATACCAACCACTTTATATTTCAGCATCTCTCATTTTTCTTGTGACATTCAGACCAGTGACTGACAATGATCTTATTGGATTATCTATGCAAATTTAGGTGCCATCAAATTTAGTTCTAAAAGGTTTTACATGGAAGTAGAATCAAGTTGTTGGATACAGATTGGTTGAAAAATTAATAGTTCAATGATAAGGTCGATTTATTTCACATACAATTAATAGTTGGTGAAAGTTTTTGAGATTGTGGCTAATCATATGGAAACTACTTTATGGATTACTATATATCATATATTCCTTATGATTTTCTACATATTGTGTTTTCTAATTCACATGGATATATATTTAATAGATTAGTTTAATAAATCTAGTTTTATGAAGGAAAAAAGTTTTTAAGATCAATGAGGAATTTGTCCCACTGTCCAATAGAATGAAGAGAGGCTCCCCCCAAGATTGAGTTGCCAACCTTGAGCTGGGCACGTTTATTTGTTGTTTGGAGAGTATTCAATTGTGCTATAGTTCTAGATATTCAATTCAGACGAGTAACTTTAGCGGGTGATGCATCAAATCTTATCCACCCAAAATTCCATCAAAGTTAAGTTACTCTGAGAAAAATAATGATGAATCCAACAAAATCTGTTTAAAATAGACTACAAGAGAAGGCAACAGAAATGGACATCTATGTGCAATTTTAAGGCTATTCTAAAGTTAAATATTTCATGTGAAAATTGCTCAAGCAGATTTCATAATGACTCAAATAGAATATTATATTTAGTGGCTGGATATAATCACGTAGAGTTGTGATCTTTCAGTTTGAACTACTTCCAGCAATCAAATCACCGGACCAGTTCAAATTAATCCATAAAGATTGTTTAACATTTTATACTATATATTTGTTTATTTGTAGCAGTTCTTATTTGCAGTATGAATTAGTGCCGGCTAGCCACATGCCGGCACTAGGACAAACTTGATATTTGAATCATCAGTAATGCAGCTAAATATAGGAGTACTTGTTTCAGATTTTTATAATATAGAAGAGGTTTTATATAATAGTTTCTCGGGTAAAGCATTGACTGCGATGCTCTCGGTGGGCCACCTGCTGGGATTAGTTCAAATGACTATGTAGAAATAGAACTAGTTCAAACTTGATGTTGAATAAATAGAATAGTGATGCCTGTTTCGACGCTATATAGTGGCAGAAACAAAATATAAAATTTGACAGAACAATGTAGATTGTAGGTCCATGCTTAGAAATTTTATGCCAGTTTTCAAAACACAACCATTATTTGCTGAAGGTGTCCTACACACCACCACAATAAATAGTTCAGAGCATTTGGAGTAATGAAGTGCTATTGGCTTAACTTGGTACTTTTCTATGTCTCTATTGGCTAAACTATATTAACAAGTAATGCTGAGCCACACTAGTTTACACTTTGGAGTTATATATTTAAGAATGTAGCTGAATTCAAGCATTGGGTACAGCTTTCCAACATTGTTTTGGCATAATGATTCATAAAGTGTGTATTGGTTCCTGGGCCACTAAGAAAAGTTGCATGGTGGTTTCTGTTGGCAGCTCCTTTCCTCGAAAGACGATTTGAACTTCTTTTTTAGGACAGGATTTAACGAATAATAAAACATGCATTGAATTATCAGAGTCTTGTTGTTTATTATTTTGTCATTTTACCTCTTAGCAGTGCTTGGGTGTGTGGCTTGCCTACAGTCTCTTTATTATTTATTACACAGTGCCATACTTAGAAGTCAAACTAACTTGAAGTGGAAGATGGTATTTTCTAGGGAATTGATAAGGGTAGCCATATTCTATTTGCTTTAATTTTTTAATTGTTTAATTTTTTTATTGTTTGACCATTCGCCTATCGGGTTTGGTCACAACTCTACGATAATAGAGGGATGAAATTTGAGACGAATGGTAGCCAGTGGACAAGCATCAACATTTTGACTTTTAGTATTGGGAATACATTTCCCAAGTTGATAATAACTGAATGTAAGGGAAGATGAAACCATTCAAATGTAATTTTTGATCTTTGGCATATGTATATATAAACATGGTTTTCACCATGCGGCATGGGTTTTTGCTGTTGTAGATTTTGTTTATATCGATGGAGCTGTATGAAGAATCAAGTGACTTTCATTGGTTGCATAATGACAGCAACAGTGGATTCGTCTTTTACAATTCTTTGGATGATTAATTTGTTTGCCTTGTGGTTAATCTAGATAGTAGGAGGCATGCACACATGTAAAATTCGGTGGACTCGTGAAATGCTGTCGCATTGGTGGATTTTGACGGTAAGGATTTTAGTTGGCACTGACGCTAGTGAATACAACAAATTAGTAGCCTGCAGAAGAGATATCCTCCAGATTTGTAATTGAATGTTTATTTGGTGATTAATCAATTGTCTTAATACAATTGTATCGCATTCATTGGTCGGGTCATTCGGTTCAAAAGTTTTTTAAATTTTTTTTGGGATTGTAATTGCTGCAACAGGTTCTTTCAATACTCATGAATGTCAGATGAACCTATTAGTGGCAAACAAGAATGGCTAAAAATTTTTGCCGCTAAGTCGCTAGCTGTTCTGATGATTGTAATGTGCCGTTAATAGTTTTTTCAAACTTTATTGCCCAAGTGACCTAGTTTATGGTAAAAAAAAATTCAGTAAATATTTTGGCCACTAAGAGGTCCTTGGCTTTCCTAGTGGATTATAATTGTCGCAAGTCAGATTTTTGTAAAACGCCTCATGCTAGCCGAATACTGTTTATGTTATGGAAAGAGTAATACTATAAACATTGTGCCTGCACCAAAGTTTATGATCTTTTCCCGACATTAAAAGGCCTTTACCCGACACTACCATTAATCCCAGTAACCTTTCCGACGTACCGTTTAGGTTTGGCATAATGCTTTGTCGATGAAATCCTTTGGTGGCTAATTACATAATATCGCTAAAGCAATAAAAAGCCGCGACGAAATCTCTTTTTATTTGTAGTGTGGGTGAAATTCTATAGAAATCAAACAATACTTAATTAATACACTCGCTCTAACTATTCCCTTAGTAATTTCAAATGAGCCAATTTTGCGCTATCGTAAAGTCATTTCTAATGGAAGGCTTAATTCTTTCAATTCTAGCTTTTCATAAATTATACAGGTAGTATATTGACATCGTGTCTAGTCTAATAGGAGCTGTTGGGTGTGAAATCTAGTTGGTCGCCAGAGAATCTGAAGTTGGAGTAGAGATGGTGAGGGTCCCTGCGGTGACTATAAAAGTATTAGTGCTCGTCGCAGTAGTCGGGGTGTGGTGGCGTCGACAAGACCCCTGCCGATGAATCAAATACACTTGTTTGCGGCTAACAGAAATGAAGTGGCTCAGAGAGATTTTAGTACGAGTTTTTAGGAAAGAATCAAGAGCTTGTGAGAAGGGTGTATATGAAGGATCCCTTGAATGTAGGGGGGCCCGTAACAAACTGATAGTGATAGGCATGAATCGCCTTTGATTAGTGCGGCCGTTAGGGCCATGTGAGGTTTGTTTTACGGAGGGTCAATGTCTGCTTGTCAGTGACGGCCAGTGTAAAAGTCGGACACGGTCAAGTTTCGGACGGGGTATATACGCCATAGGTAACGAAAATTCTTGAGCTACAGCCATTCTAGAGGAGTGGTCGAAGTAAGGGTTTGGGGAAAAAAAAAATCCCTTGAGATCAATGCCATGGCTTGGATCGATCCTTTGCCAAATATGAGTCGATGGCTTTCGGACGAACTGGTAAAGCAGGTCCGAGGGAAGCTCGACAGTTAGAGAAGCTCGGAAGAGAGTTCGACTGGCGGTGAAGTGGCCTATTCGCGGAGTTGCGAACCGTGCGAGCAGGCGTTTGGCTAAAAGGAGAAGTGTCCGCAGGAGTCCGACTGCTGGAAGGAGTGCCTATTTTGGAAGGGAGATCCGACAGGAGTCCTGATTGCGAAAGGAGTCCGATTGAAGTAAGAAGTCCGGCAGGATGCTGACGTGCTGAAGGAGTCGACTGAAGGAGAAGTGGACGGAGTTCGAGTTGAGAAGGAAGTCAGCAGGGGAGTCTGAACTGTTGAAGGAGTTCGGGATCTCTTAGTCGGATTTGGTGGAAGCCCCCGTCGCCTGGCCCGCTAAATACGGAACCGGGCCGCATTCAACAGGATAACATTTTGATCGAACTCGGTGAGGAAGCGAGTTATCCGGCAACACTAGGTCCGTACTCTCGGAGTTTGGGAAAATTCTGAAAGAGAGATAGTTGTTGTGAGGTGTGTGTGATGGCGACTGCCGAGTCTTTTCCCGCATATGTCTGGAAGAGACATTTTGGCATACTGCGTCGGCTCTTGGCTCATTAATTTGATAGGACTTTTGAGAAGTAACGGACCCTTCAAATTTTCCACCGGTAAACTACCGTAGGTATGCGTATTAAGGATTGCCCGTTGGCCACTCCCCTATCATGAATGAGTGGGATGCGGCGCGAGTACGGGAGTGCCGAGCAAGATCTGAATCATAACCACATCGTATTTATCTTTGGCTATTTAAGGCTTGGCTCGCCCATCTAAAATATTATTTGTTACCTGTGTCTTCTTCCCCGCTTGAAGCCCTCCCTTCTTCCGTGCTCGAGAGCACCGGGTTTCTTCCGTTCATCCTCTCGATTTGTCGACGCTCCTCCAAATCGATTTTTGTCAACGCCCATGCGCTTCTTTGGCGCCTCTCAATCAACCTTAGGGTCAGCCTTCTATCACCTATTTTTGATTTCTCTTAGCATCTTTTTTCTTTGGCTTGCTGTCTTTCGATTTCTTGGTAAGAAGTTTACAGTACTTTTTTCTTGACTTTTTGGGGGTTTTTCTAGGTTTTTTTTTGATTTGAATGTCTTCCAAATCTCTCATTCTATCCCAGTTCTTGGTAGCATCGTATACGGTGATCGTGTCGTCCTAGATCCTGCAGCCCCTGGCCTGAGGGTTGAGGCCTAAGAGAAGATGCCTCACTAGTCTTTATTTTCGGGATGCCACCTTTTGGTTTTGGATCCGAGACGATCTTATCAATTTGATCCGCATGCGGATAATGGGTTTCCTCCGAGTTGATATCAAGCTATCCTGGGTGGACAGAGAGATGGTAGTTCGCG
>QRFJ01003034.1:32643-191284 GCA_006176705.1 Cocos nucifera
CCTCATACCCACCTCCTCTCAACAGACCAATCTAGCCGACGATAAATTCAATCAACTTCAACAATTAATTCTAAGCCAACAACAATCAATTCGCCAGACTAGAAGCTCAAATAGGACAAATAGCTGAGTCTAGCATGAGGAGAGAACCGGGTCAATTACCAAGCCAACCAATTGCAAATCCTAAAAATAATCCATCCAATGTCTATCAACCACCTGGATTTACTCATCCATCTAACATTCCACCTAAGAACCCCCAATTAGAAAATGCCAAAGCAATATCTGAACTTAGAAGTGGTAGGATTCTTAAGGACCCATATCAAGACCAGGTGATAGAGGCCAATACTGATGTTAGCCAAGATGAGAAATTTGAAGAAGAGGATAATCATATAGAAGAATTGAGCTTACGACTGGTACTGACTCTGATAAGATGGATAAAGAAAAGAAGAGAACAGATGAATTAGCTGAGACATATAAACCCAAAGCCCCATTTCCTTCGGCCTTAGAAGCAGGCTCTTCTCGCAAAAAGCAAGAAATACGCAACAAAGAGCTAATGGAACTATTTAAACAAGTTCATATTAATTTACCCCTCATCGATGCAATTCAGCATGTTCCAGCCTATGCTAAATTTCTTAAAGAACTCTGTACCCAAAAGCGTGAGCCACGAACCACCAAAAGAGTTATGCTATCCGAGGATGTAAGTGCGGTCCTGTTAAATCCAATACCTCAAAAGATGAAAGATCCTGGTGCACCCTTAATTTCATGTGTTATTGGAGGTATAACCTTTGACCGAGCATTACTAGACTTAGGAGCTAGTGTAAACCTCCTTCCAACCTCGGTTTATGAAAAATTTGGGATTGGAGAATTAAAACCCACGTCAGTCATTTTGCAATTAGCTGATAGATCTATAAAAACACCACGTGGTTTTAATTGAGGATGTTCTAGTTAGAGTAGATAAATGTTATTTTCCTGTAGACTTTCTCATACTTGACATGGAACCATCCCAAGAGCTGAACCAAAATCCCATAATTTTAGGACGTCCATTCTTAGCAACCGCGAATGCCAATATCAACTGTAAAACGGGAGCTATGGATATTTCTTTTGGGAATCAAAAAGTAAGAATTAATGTTTTTAATACCCCAAAGTACACCCAAGAGGAGGAAGACTGCTTTGTAATCAATCAGATAGATGAAATAGTTGAATCTAATTCCTCCTTAGATTTACTACAAGATGATGAACCCACTGAAGATACTCAAACCCAGGAAGTAAATACCCTGCTTAATTTACCTCAACCATCACATTCATTACCTTGGTCAGTGAAAATTGAGCCCTTACCTGAGCGAAAAATTGAACCACTACGTCCTTCAATTCAGGCCCCACCACAACTTGAACTAAAACCTTTACCTGAATCACTTAAGTATGTATTTTTAGGATCAAAGAAAACCCTACCAGTAATAATTGCTTCCAACTTAACTACTGAACAGGAAAACCAATTGGTAAATATTCTTAAAAACATATAAAGAGGCCATAGGGTGGACCGTTGCCGATTTAAAAGGAATTAGTCCGTCAATATGCATGCACCATATTTATACAGAAGATAATGCCAAACCAACTCGAGAGATGCAAAGAAGGCTTAATCCTAACATGCAAGAAGTAGTCAAGAAAGAAGTAATTAAATGGTTAGATGCTGGAATTATTTATCCTATCTCTGACAGCCACTGGGTGAGTCCTACACAAGTTGTTCCAAAAAAATCTGGACTTACGGTTGTCCGCACTGAACATGGAAACTTAGTACCAACACGACTTTCCACTGGGTGGCGTGTCTGCATAGATTATAGAAAACTCAATACAACCACCCGAAAAGATCACTTTTCCTTACCCTTTATCGATCAAATCCTAGAAAGACTAGCAGGCCAACAATACTTTTGCTTTTTAGATGGATACTCGGGATACAATCAGGTAGCAATCTACCCAGGAGATCAAGAAAAGACCACCTTTACATGTCCTTATGGAACCTTTGCTTTTCGTAGAATGCCATTCGGATTATGTAATGCACCTGCAACTTTTCAACGGTGCATGATGTCAATATTTTCAGACATGATAGGAGATTTCTTAGAAATATTCATGGATGACTTTTCAGTCTTTGGAGAATCTTTTGAGAGTTGTCTCAACAATTTGAAGAAATATTAAAACGATGTATTGAGGCTAATCTAGTGTTAAGCTGGGAAAAGAGCCACTTCATGGTTCAAAAAGGGATCGTTTTAGGACATATAGTATCCAAGAAAGGGATTGAGGTAGATAAAGCTAAAGTTGAACTAATTTCTAAACTTCCTCCTCCCACTTCTGTCAAACAAATTCGATCTTTTCTTGGTCATGTAGGATTCTATCGTCGCTTCATCAAAGAGTTCTCTAAAATTTCTCGTCCTTTGTGTAATCTCCTTGCTAAGGATGTTTCTTTTAACTTTGATGAAAATTGTCTTAAAGCTTATGAAATTTTAAAAGAAGCTGTGACCAAAGCTCCAATCATACAACCTCCTAATTGGTCACTACCTTTTGAAATTATGTGCGATGCCTCAGATTTTGCCATAGGAGCTGTCCTAGGCCAAAGGGTAAACAAATGTCCTGTAGTGATCTATTATGCTAGTAGAACTCTGAATGAAGCACAAATGAATTATACCACCACTGAAAAAGAGTTGCTAGCCATTGTGTTTGCCCTAGAAAAGTTTAGATCATATTTATTAGGATCAAAAATCATAATTTACTCGGATCATTCAGCCTTGAGATACCTGCTCTCAAAGAAAGATGCTAAACCCACGATTAATTAGATGGATTTTACTGTTACAAGAATTTGACATTGAAATTCGAGATAAGAAGGGATCTAAAAATGTTGTAGCAGACCATCTGTCTAGGATCCTAGTGAAAGATAATGAACCTGTATCAATCAGAGAATCTTTTCCAGATGAACAATTGTTAACAGTTTCACATACAAAGACTCCTTGGTTTGCAAATATTGTCAATTACTTAGTCATAGGACAAATTCCTGATGGCTGGTCTAAGAATGAAAAGGATCGATTCTTTGCTCAAATCAAATATTATTTTTGGGAAGATCCTGAGCTTTTTAGAATTTGTGCTGATCAAATCATTCGTAGATGTGTTCCTGAATCTGAACAATGGAGTATCTTACAATTTTGTCATACTCTTGCTTGTGGAGGACACTTTTCTGGATGAAAAACTGCGGCCAAAGTGTTACAAAGTGGTTTTTATTGGCCAACATTATTTAAGGATGCCCATACTTTTAGTCAGGAGTGTTTTAAGTGTCAAGCCTTAGGGAATATTTCAAAGAAAGACATGATGCCTTTGAACCCCATTTTAGTGGTTGAAATTTTTGATGTATGGGGAATTGATTTTATGGGACCTTTTCCACCTTCCAATGGATTTGAATACATTTTGGTAGCTGTTGATTATGTTTCTAAATGGATTGAAGCAATAGCAACTCGAACCAATGATCATAAAGTAGTCCTAAAATTTATTCAGAAGAATATCTTTTCTAGGTTCGGATTTCCACGTGCTATCATTAGTGACGGGGGTACCCATTTTACAAATCATCAATTTAGAACTTTATTACGAAAATATGGGGTGACACATAAGATAGCTACACCATACCATCCGCAAACAAGTGGTCAGGTAGAAGTCTCTAATAGGGAAATCAAGAATATCTTACAAAAGACTATTAGGCCTGATCGAAAAGATTGGTCAGATCGATTGGATGATGCATTATGGGCCTATAGGACAGCTTATAAAACCCCCCATTGGAATGTCTCCCTATAGATTAATCTATGGAAAAGCATGTCACCTTCCGGTAGAACTTGAACATAAAGCATATTGGGCAATAAAATAATTAAATTTTAATTTAAACAAAGCTGGTTCCAATCGGATGTTACAATTAAGTGAATTAGAAGAATTAAGGCAAGAAGCTTATGAAAATTCAAAAAATTTATAAGGAAAAAATGAAAGCCTTCCATGATAAACATATTTCAAGAAAAACCTTTGAGCCAAATCAACAAGTCTGGTTATTTAACTCAAGGCTTCGATTATTTCCTGAAAAACTAAAATCCAGATGGGATGGACCTTATATATAGTTAATCATGTATTCCCACATGGTGCAATTAAACTCTATGATCCCAGGACTAAAAATTTTTTTAAGGTAAATGGCCAAAGGCTTAAACCATATATCGAAGGGATATCATTAACATCGAAAATATTGATCAAGTGCAATTAATAGAACCACAATGAATTAAACTGCATCTTGTCTGGCTGAAGACAATAAACTTAGCGCTTATTGGGAGGCAACCCAATACTTCTTGAATCTAATTTATTTTTTCTTTTAGGCTAAGTTGGAGAACCAAAAAGTGGGAGAAGGATCATAAGCTTCAAGACCCATGCTAAATAAATAAACATAATTTACACTCTTTTATTGAGGACAATGTCAATTCAGTTGGGTAAAAAAAAATATAAAATAATAATAATAATAATAATAAAAAATAAAACAATATATATATACATATAAATAAATAAATCAATAAAAATAAAAATTAATAATAATAATAATAATAAAATAAATAAAATATTAAAAAAAAATTTTAAAAAAAATTAAATAAATAAATAAAATAAAAATAATAAATAAATAATATATAATAAAACTATTAAAAAAAAAAATTTGAACAAACCATATTTTGGGAAAGAGAATCTTAAGCAAAATAAACTAGGACAAGTAATAAAGTTAGAAAGTATTAACTAATAATGGTAGCGAGTCAAAGAAGCAGATTATTTGGTCAGACCATTAGCAACCTACTTAGGTCATTTAAAGGCTAACAGCACTTCTACTTGCACATGCACACTAATGAAGCACAGCAGGTGTTTGATTATAAGGCTAAATTGAGGATTCAATTATCACTAAAAATTGATGGTTTATATATACTTCAATTAAAGAAACTTGAATTTAAGGAAAGAGCTACCTGCTTCTAAAAAAAAAAAAAAAAAAAAAAAGTGCAAAAAAATAGAGTATATGTGGATTGCCCTAAACTAGAACTTTGCACCTTAAATATAGAAGTTCACATCAAATGGTGAAGGGAAGGCCAGGATGCTCAGCACATTAAAAAAAAATAAAAAAAAAAAAAAAAAAAAAAAAAAAAAAAGTAAAAAATAGAGTATATGTGGATTGCCCTAAACTAGAACTTTGCACCTTAAATGTAGAAGTTCACATCAAATGGTGAAGGGAAGGCCAGGATGCTCAGCATAATTTTAAAAAAAAAAAAAAAAAAAAAAAGCAGTGTGAAAGCTACCTTAATTCATGCACTTAACTTGGGAGTATATAGAAAACTAACCAAAATAGGTGATAAAAAGAAGATTCATTTGCCCTTTGAATCAACACCCAAATGCTAAGTTAGTATTCACGACACAAAGTGCTGAAAATCTTTAGATGAACTCTAAGAAAGTTTCTGATTAATCTGCCGTGAAATTTACTTCTGAAACTCAATACTTAGTTAGTGATACTGTCTAAACTTTTGATCTTAAATCCTAGATTTATTCTTGTGAAGGAGGATCTCAACAAAATATGGTAATTGATCTAAACTAAATTCTTTCTTTACTCGAGGACGAGCAAAGCTTAAGTTGGGGGGTGTGATGAGCATCATAAATTTACCAATAAAAGTATTAATTTATTAATTAATTAATATTAATTTTTAAAAATTAATAATCAATTTATATATAATTTTTAAAAAATTCATATTTTTATTAATTAAAAAATTAATTAAAAAATAATAAAAAATAATAAAAATTAAAAAATAAAATTTTATTATCAATAGAAAGAGCTCATTTTTTTGATCACAACAAAATAAATTTCAAGTAAAACATGGAGCTAAAATGGAAAAGATATGAATTTTTAAAAATATAAAATAAATAAAAATTAAATAAAAAAAAAGAAAACGGCTCAGCCGGCTCCGCAAGCCGAGCCAAGCCAAGCCAGCCAAGCCAAGCCAAGCCATCAAAGCCGACTCAGCCATTGAAGCCATCAGCCGGTCCACGATCCAGGCGTGGACCGCCAGCTCAGCAAAATTCCGGCGAATCAGAGATTGCCACGTGGTGGACCTAGACCCCTTAAAGGGTCTACAGAAATTTATCGCGGCTCACAAGGGCAATTCTGGTCATTTCACTTCGGATGACAGAAGCGTTGATTGGTTGCGGTGTGCGGTGCGGCCGGTCTACGCGGTCCATGGGAACAGTAATTGCGCGATCGGACGGCTGCGGTTGATTGCGGTTAAGATCGGACGGTCAGCATTTTTTTCGGTTGCCAATTTCACTCGGATCACCATCAATGGCAGCGCCTGATTCCAGCTTCGATCCGACGGTCCAGAATGCTCCCGGCATGGTGATCAGGACTCCCGAAGCGCGATTTGCGGCCAGATTTCCTCGATCAAGCGCGATCAACGGCCAGAATTTAATCCGACCCTGATCTGGGCTTGATAGGCATCCGATTTTGATGATTTTTGGAACCGTTGGATTTCTATCGAATAGCCTGGATTTTACTAGATTTACCAGAGATCATAATAGAGTTATTTTTATTCAAATTTTATTCAAATTTTTATGATTACAAAGGGAATTAGTCCCATATTGCTTTTAGAAATAAATATCTACCTCTTCTAGCTCTATAAAAAGGATCCTAAGCCTCTAAGAAAGGAAGGAGGGTTGGAAGAGAAGCTAAGGTATAGGGTGGAAGTCAAGCTCGGGATTAAAGGTTGCTTCAAAGCTGCGGTGCTGCTGAGAAGAAGAGCCGGTCTTCTACGCCATCTTCATGCCTACGCCGATCTGCGATCTTCATCTAGTCTTTTTTTTTTTCCTTTAATTTTTTGTATTAAAATTCTGAATTTTCTTTAATTTCTTGTATTTAAATTCTGCATCTTAGTTTTAAATTTAATAAAGAAAGTTTCATTATTCTTTTCAATTCTAGCTCTTTAAATTATTTGTTCTTTATTGCTCTTTAATTTTACTATAAGTAGTTGCTAAGATCTAAATAGTAGATCTTAGTATCAAATTTATTTTTGCATAATTTAAATTCTATTTTTATTTATAGATCTATTTTTCGACTTTAATCTTTACTTTCTTTTCTTAAAAAAAAAAAAATCAAAGATTTTAGAAATAAATCATTGCCTCTCTATGGATTCGACCCGACTCACCACTTTCTTCATAATTTTTAATTAGTTTAAAAAGTAAAGAGTCGGATTTAAATTGATAAACACGGTGTCTTAACGATAGCATCGTGTCCCTATCAGACCACAGTTAAAATATGGTTATCCAAAAAATTCTCCATGAAAGACCTAAGAGAAACATCCTTCATTCTAGAAATTAAGATCTATAGAGATGGACCGAATAGGATGCTAGGTCATTCATAGAAGATGTACATAGAGGAAGTACTAAAGAGGTTTAGCATGAAAAATTCCAAGAGGGGTTTGGTACCCTTCAGACATGGCATTCATCTCTCCAAGAAGATGTGCCCTAGCACACCTGAGGAGATAGAATGCATGAGCAAGATCCCTTATGCTTTAGCAATAGGGAGCCTCATGTATGCCATGTTATGTACACGGCCTGATATAGCCCATGCTGTGAGTGTCATGAGCAGATATCAATCAAATCTAGGTGAAGAACACTGGACTTCTATGAAATGTATCTTTAAGTACTTGAGAAGAACTAAGGATATGTTATTGGTTTTTGGTAATGGAGAACTCCAAGCCCAGGGGTATACAGACTCGAATTTTATGTCCAATATAGATGATCGAAAGTCAACATCTGGGAGTCTATTTGTGTGTAATGGTGGTGCTATTAGTTGGAAGAGTTCCAAGCAGACAGTGAGAGCGGATTCCACCATGGAAGCTGAGTACATCGCTGCGTTAGAAGCTACGAAGGAGGCATTCTGGTACAAAAAATTTACTGTAGAGGTCAGAGTGATGCCATCGGATGCCATTCCTCTATACTGTGACAACAATGACGCCATAGCCTTTGCTAAGGAGCCAAGGTCTCATTAGAAATTCAAGCACATCGAGCGACGATATCACCTCATCCGTGATTACCTCGAGAAAGGTTACATCAAGGTCAAGAGAGTCGATTCCATAAATAATGTGGTAGACCCACTCACAAAGCCATTGGGCCAGCAGAAGATCGAAGCGCATCTTGAGAAGATGGGACTTAGATTTGTAGCTAATTGACTTTAGGTCAAGTGAAAGTTTGTTAGATATGTGTGCCTTAGAAGCCAGAATTGGCTGACATTTATAAAACACATCTAAGGATAAAATTATAATTTTGACTATAAATAATAAAATAGATTATTTTCTATCATAGTGTGTATTTAAAAGTATCTATGATACATCCTTTGAGTTTTAAGACATGAATTTTTATTATTAACTCATAAAATGCTCCCGACCACAGAATCATCATGAGGATGGTAATTGATCTAAAAGGTTGGTGTATGATCACTTCTTTAAGATAGATGAGTCTTGAGTCTATGGTGTAGAGACACTGAAGTGAGAGTATAAGTACTCGTTAGAGAATGAGAGCACTGAGCATGACCATCTCGAGCAGTCATGAGGAAGTTTACCTTCTCATCGATGATTGGCTCGAAGCTGCAGTGGTGTGTTTGATTCTTTGACCTGAGGTGCATCGACAGTTTACCTTGAGGATGTTATAGTTTGACTACACTATAACTCGATCTCCTAGTCATTCAAAACTCTAAGGTGTATGTTGGCTATAGCATGTTCATTATAGGAATTGAACTGCACCAATAAGGGATCTATCTACCTCTGTAGATGAAGAGCAGCCCTATGATGATCATAAGAATCAAGTCCATAAGCCCATTGCTATGGCAGAGTGAAATGATAGAAAGAGCTTCTATTAGAGTTTTCACAACAGACTTGAATCGAATGATTAATTCATATGATGGAAATTAGGGTTTGACGAGATCACCTTAACCCTAATCCGATCGGAGCTCAAGATAGAGGAACTTAATCACATAGGTAATTGCACTGAGAGATTTATTTTTAGTTTTGATGGGTTGTCACCATATACTACTAGGTGTCACTGGTGAATTTTGGGAGCAATTAGAATGATTTGGATGATCGATCATACTAGTTGTCTAAATTAGAAAAGTTCTGATCCATCGAAAGGTATTTCAATGATGTCAATGATAGAGATCATGACATATCCCATTACCATATAGAACTAAACCTAATTGGGTTACACAAATAAGAGTTTGGATTTGGATATTATCAATTGGACTAATCCAGTTCAATTGATTTGAATAAGATTCAATTAGGTTCAAAAAAATCTGCTAGCACACGATTGAGCCTAATATTCTCCTTTAACAATCATTAAAAGTTATCTCGACTAAGCCAAATGTGTTTGGGCTCAGTCAAGAACCTTTACTTGGTCTGACTGGAGCTTGTCTAGGTTAGAAAAGAGTTGTCTTAATTTATGAGATAAATTTGAGATAACACCTGCCATTTTTTGTTACCTGCTAAATCTTGTCTTTTGACTTTGGTCAAATGTTGACCTTTGACACTTAGACATTTGCCATGTGTCATGCATCCATAGGAAAGAGTTTTGATCTTTGTCCCCATGCTAAAAGGAGAAAAGGGAGGGGGTGCATGCCTAGGGAGGCGTGCGCCTAAAGAGGATAGAGTTTGGAGTCCCATACGGATGGGACTCCAGTTACTTGATGCATTCAACTTAGGTGGCGCCAAAGACTCATCTTTGACCAGTCTTGACGCCACCTAAGGAGGTTTGTGAGGAAGTCTAATCTGATTGGATCAGATGATGTCATCCCACCAATTAGATTTAGATCTGATTACATAGAGAGCCATGATTGGCTGGGATGATGTGGCACTGCATGGTGCGGTAGGATCTATATAAATCCTATCTACGCCTAGGATTATGATGCTTGGACCTTTGCCCATGCCATATAGCCCCTCTCCTCTCTTCTCCATGCCTGCCTCTGATTCTCTCTCTCCTCTCCACACCCAAAAAGTTTTGGACTTCAGTTTGGTGTGATCCAAGTAAGAGAAAGGTGACAAAAAAGGAAGAAGGCAGCACTGCTGCAAGAGACGACACCAGATCTTCAAAAGATATTTTGAAGACCTTCAAGATCAGATCCAGATCTGATCTTTGAAGGATAGATTGAGAAGGAGGAGATCTCTAGATCTTGCCTAACTGGATATCGGTAGAGGCCAGGCGATTGCATGGCTACATCCAGAACCTCAGGCAAATAGTGGAATTATCATAGGATAATAGGATTACCCAATAACAAGATACAAATTAAATTAGATTTAATTTATTTTTATTTTATTTTATTAGATTGATAAAATCAAATCTGAAAAGTCTCAGATCTAATTTAGATCTAAGAGAAAATTTTTTTGAAATATTTCTCTTGATCAAATCAAATCTGAACGAACCTGACCCGGGACACAGGATTTTTCCTTCATTCTATAGCCCTTGAGGATCATGAAAATACTACCTTCACCTGTCTATATGGAACCTTTGCCTGCAAATGCATGCCCTTGGGCTATGTAATGTACCAGCTACTTTTCAAAGATGCATGACTAGTAGCTTTTTAGACATGGTAGAAAGATTTCTTAAAATTTTCATGGATGATTTTTTCATCTTTGGATCTACCTTCTTCGAATGTCTATATCATCTTAGATTAGTTTTAGAAAGATATAAGAAGATGCATCTGGTTTTGAATTGGGAGAAATGCCAATTCATGGTTAAGGAAGGCATAGTCCTTGGTCATATAATTTTAAAATGAGGTATTAAAGTAGATAAAGCCAAGGTAGATTTAATTAAAAATCTTCCACCACCCAGATCAGTAAAAGAAATTCACTCTTTTCTTGGATATGCTAGTTTTTATAAATGATTTATCAAGAATTTCAGCATAGTGGCTCGACCATTAACTAACCTATTAGCCAAAGATGTCAAATTTGACTTCACACTAGAATATCTTGAATCCTTTGAAAGTTTAAAGAAGAAATTAACCTTGGCCCCAATTATTCATCCATCTATATGGACTCAACCTTTTGAGCTCATGTGCGATGCATCTGATCATGTCATAGGAGCTGTTCTAGGTCAAAAGATAGATAAGCTACCTCGAGTAATCTATTATGCTAGCAGGATCTTAAATGAAGCATAGCTTAATTACTGAACTACTGAAAAGGAATTTTTAGCTATGGTATTTGCTTTCGAGGAATTTAGGTCCTACTTAGTGGATTCTCATATAATTATCTATATTGATCACTCAGCTATTAGGCACATTCTCTTAAAAAAAGATGCTTAGGCATGCCTAATTAGATGGATCCTACTTTTGCAAGAATTTGACCTAGAGATCAAGGATAAGAAAGGTACAAAAAATGTAGTGGCAGATCATTTATCAAGTTTAGCAATCACACCAATTGAGAATATATGTATTAATAAGTCCTTCCCTAATGAACAATTATTGTCAGTAACATCAGAACCATGGTATGCTGACATAGTAAATTTTTTAGCCACCTGCCAAATTTTTATACACTGGACCACTCAGGATAAGAACAAAATTTTTTCTCAAGTAAAATATTTTATTTGGGATAATCCATATTTAGTCAAACAATGTTGTAACCAAATCATAAGAAGATGTGTCCCTGATAATGAAGTTAGGAGCATTTTATCTTTTTCCCATGATCAAGCTTGTGGTGGTTATTTTGGAGCTAAAAAGACTACAGCTAAAATACTCCAATGTAGATTTTATTAGCCTAACATATTTAGAGATGCCCATGAATACTATTAAAGGTGTGTTAGGTGTTAAAAAATAGATTGGATCATAAAGAAAGATATGATGCCTATGAATCCAATTTTAACTGTGGAAATTTTTGATGTATGGGGAATAGACTTTATGGGACCTTTATCAAAATCTTTTGGAAATGAATACATATTAGTAGCCGTTGATTATGTAACCAAGTGGGTAGAGGTAGTTCTATACAATATCAATGATAGTAGGATTGTTATCAAATTTCTTAAAGAAAATATCCTATCTCGATTTGGTACTCCTAGAGCTATTATCAATGATCGTGGAACATACTTCTGCAATCGATCCTTTGCATCACTGATGAAGAAGTATAATATTACCCATAAACTGGCCACATCCTATCAGCCACAGACGAGTGGGCAAGTTGAAGTTTCTAATCACCAAATCAAGTTGATTTTAGAGAAGACAATAAGTACAAATAGAAAAGATTGGTCTTTAAAATTAACAAATACACTATGGGCATATCGCACAGCTTTCAAGACCAACTTAGGAATGTCTCCATATAGGCTTGTATTTGATAAAGCATGTCACTTGATGGTGTAATTGGAACATAGGATAATGTGTGCCATTAAACAACTGAACATGAATTTGGATGTAGCCGGTGATCTGAGAAAATTATAAATTAATGAACTTGAGGAAATTAGGAATGAATCCTATGAAAATGCCAAAATTTATAAAGAAAGAAATAAAGCTTTTCATGACCAAGTAATTAATAGAAAATTTTTTATACTTAGATAAAAAGTTTTTTATATAATTCTAGCCTGCACCTATTTTCGGATAAATTAAGATCTGGATGGATTGGACTGTATGTTGTTAAGAAAGTCTTCTCACATGGGGCCATAGAAATTGAAAACTCAAGTAATATTATTATTTTTAAAATTAATGGACAATGACTGAAACCATTCTTAGAATTATCCACTGAATCTAATGATCTTTATGAACTAATTTATTTGGATTAATTTTTGGACAAGTCTGGTTGAAGATGTTAAACTTAGCACTTACTAGAAGGTAACCCAGGATTTAAAATTTAATATTTTCTTTTTGATTTTAGTTTACCATTCTTTCAGGATTAAGTTGGGGGGGGGGGGAGAACTACAAACCCATGCTGAATGAATAAACCTTAGATCGAGCCGAGAACATACTAAACTAGGTGAACTCTTTTCTTATTATCTTCTTATTATTTATCACACTCTATTTTTCTTTTCTTCATTGAGGATAATGAAAATTAAGTTAGGAGGAAGGCTAAAAAAAAATATTCAAGTCCTCAAGTATGGTAATAATTAGTCTTATGTACCTAATTTTGTACTGATTTAAAGTTTTTCACATATTTTAATCGATGATTGATTAATGGTCTAGAGAATTTTTGAAATACTAAGGATCCAATTATTAAGAAAATTCAATAAATGGTCAGATTTAGAATAGAATAAATTTTTGAGTGATTCTAAAATCTTCTTCCATCCTATATTCAATAAATAATCTTCTTTATATGGGTATGAGTGAAAAATATTGATAAATTTTTTTTTTGAAAAAAATAAAAAGAGAATAAAGAGTAAGTTCTAAACATTGGTCTTCCACTGAGTAACCGGATCCTATTGCCTAAGTAAGCAATATTATTCACGCCAAAAAGTGGGCAATGTGAAGAAGCTTGTTATACAGTTAGTCTATTTGATGCGAGCCAGTAAGTTCGAGGGGTGTTCTATACCTAATGCCCTAAAGCTAGCTGGTGTAGAAGTCATTGGTCTAAAACTCCTTACGAGAATCAAATAGAAAGCTTAAGAGGTTAAAACATTGCACTAGCTTTAAAAAAATAAAATAAAATAAAATAAAAAATTCTAGTCCATACTAAAGATAGAGGATTTAAAGAATAAAGGTGGAGAATTAGTCAAAGAAAAGCTATAAAATTTTATGTTCTTCACTTAACCATTATTTGGGATAGAATTAATAATATGATGACATATTTCTTAAATCTCTAACTAGGTATCAACTAACTTTAAGATGATCTGAAGAAATTTTCACATTTTATCAAGTCGGTACATATCTCTAATTTTTTTTTTTGACTCGAGGATGAGTAAAACTCAAGTTAGGAGGTGTCATAATTATCACAAATTACTAAATAATAGCATTAAATTATATATTAATTAATATTTATTTAAAATAAATTAATATTTTTATTAGTATTTTGTAGAAAAAAGTCCACCAATGCAAAGAGCTCGATTTATGGATTCTAACAAATTGAATTTCATGTAAATTAGAGCTAAATTTAAAAAATATGAAGCCCAAAAGTTAAATAAAAAAATAAAATAAAATAAAATAAATCGGTCGGCTGAACTGGTCGGTCCAGCCATAACCTAGTTTGGTCTACTGAAATTGGCCTAGTGCTAGCACCAGATCGACCGCAGCCCATGCCAGCACCGGCCTAGCAGACCGACCCAGCCCACATGCAGGGCCCATTCAGCCCACTTCCCCTCTAGCCTGAGATCACCTTGACATAATTTTTATCACGGTCCATGGTGGACTATGTGCCAACTCATGCGCGTAGACCCTTAAAGGGTCTATGAAATTTTTATCATGGCGTACAGGAGTGGTTTCATCATTTCATTTGGCACGGCAGGCTCTGGTCGGCATGGTCGTTCTTATTCTTGATCCACGATGGTCCAATGCCATAGTAGAGCACGATTAGATGGTTCTCATCTCTTTCGGTCGGCATCCAATGGTTGAAAATGTTTCCAACATGATTAAGGACCTAGGCTTCATCTAAGCACAATCCATTGATGAAATTCATCCAGATAGAGATCCAACGGCCAGTATTAAATTTGGGTGCTGATCAAAGGCTTTGCCACTGATTTTTGATGGATTTTAGAGTGTTTGATCATAAATCAATGGCCAGGAAGCTTCAATTTGTTTGAATTCGATCTAGGCTTAGTTTTTGACTCAGAAAATAACTCTAAAAACCATGTTTCCTCCTCTATTTAAATGGCCTTATACCTATAGCCTGAGAATAAGTCCTCTATGCCAAATAATAGAGAAAAATAGAGCTTCTTCTCTCTCTCTCTCTTTCCCTTTCTTCTCCTCCTTTCTTCTTCCAACCTTCAATCGAAGGAGCTCTGAAGATGCCAAGAGCGAGCAGATCATCAACCATGCATGGCTAAGGAGCTGAATTCTAGAAGAGTAGATGAAATCTTCTAACATAGGTTGTAATTTTTTTTCTTATCTTTTGTAATTACTTTTTATACAAACATGTTCTCTTACTTAATTTTTAATAAAATTTATCTTTCTATGCATGAGATCTTAATTACTTGACATGCTATTTATTGATTAAAGATTTAAATAAATTATATTCATTAGGATAGGTTGTGATCGATAGATATAGTCCATACATAATTTAATAAAGTATTTTAGAGAAAAATTATTAAAAATCATATTCTTAATTTTTAAGAATTAAAGTATTGAATAGTTTATGATTTCATAGAGATAGATCATTATCAAGAGATATAATTTATGCTCTAAGAAAATAAATTATAATCATAACTAAATTCTTAAAAATAATAAATTTTTGCATTAAAGAGAATTACCACAACCATGCTGAAGATGGATTTGAAATTTTAGAATATTTTTTCATTAATTCAAAAATCCTAATTAATTTAGTATTTGCTTTCTTTTTTTTTGTTTTAATTTGCTAAACTGTCAATTTGCTCTCTTTAATCTACTTATTTAAATTTTTGCATTAAGACTAAATTAAAAATTTTATTTTTAATTAAAATTGAATGTAACTTAGCTTTTAATTTCTGAGAAAATCGACACTCGACTTACCACTATTCTAAATATTAAAATTGGATCTAATTTTTATTTATTGCTTTAATGATAATCAATCAAGTATCGAAGTAAAAGTGCATAAATCCTACAGGCAGGGTATCAAACTATCAACACACAACCCCTAATGGTATGGTATCAAAGTACCGGCATTTAACCCCCACTGGTAGGGTTTGATACATAGGTTGTGAGACAAAATTCATCTCGATTCAAAACACTATTTCATAATCAAACTTGAAAAATCATAAACCAAGCGTCATCGCAATCAATCGATATAATTCATAGAAATTTTACGACCAATTATAAATCATTTGAGATATCAATAAAAAAAGGCATATTCGATAATCCAAAATATTATGCATCAAATTTATAAATCATGAAAAATTTAATATAAAAAATATTTTATAATTTATGAATAAATCTAAGAAAAATGAAGTTTACTTACCTCATGCGTATTCTAACAAATCCATATAATTCTATAAATTCTTTTTGAAAATATTCAATTGATAGATCATATTGCCATATGCCATTATTGGACAACTTTTGTTGGGATGACTATATTCCTATATAGAATTGAGTCCACTAATTAGATAAAATATGGATAATTAAGAAAAATAGGATTAATGGATAGTTGTACTCAATGATTTGGGTCTATCCAATCATATAACTTCATTCGATTAACATTCGATTAGAATATAAATAGTTCAATAGAGATCGAGAGTGATCAAATCAGCAATATCTGACAAGAGTCAAGATGGAGGCCAATACGGAGCTCGATGATCAGAGGTCAGTTTCATTAAATAACTTTATTTAATGAAGATCAAATTTAAGATACAATTGACTCCATAGAGATCAAATAGATCAAATTTGATGGTATCTAGATCCAACCAAGATGGGTGTGGGCATGTTGTCAGACGACTGTGGATCATGATCCTTCACCAAGCTTGATCAAAATCATCAAAGGAAAATCCTTTACTTGATCAATCTTAGAGAGATAAATTTCACAAAGAGAAATAATTCTAGAGAGAGAAATTTATAGAGAGAGAAACTAGTGAGAAAATGGAGAGAGAAATTAGGAAGAGAGAGGAGAGAAACTCTCTTCTCTTTTTTTCTTTTTTGTTTTTCCATCTTTTCATCTTTTTTTTGTTTTCTTTTCTCTCCCTCTTTTTTTTTGTTCCATGGTGAAATAGGGGATTTGTTCCCCCTTTTTCTCTTGGAATAAGGGACCATCACTAGCACGGTTATGGCCGCCAATGGCTAGGGTTGCGACAACACAACCCGAGGATCCTAGATTGGCAACCGGTGATGTCTATTAGCATCGAAAAAATCAAAACTAAGGGGCAGAAACTAGAAAGAAAAACAAAGGTATGGATTTCTAGGAAGAATTCGATGATCACTGGCTAGAAAATCGAGCTTCATGGGCTAGGAAAGATGGCAAACCAGACAAACTCAAGATTGGAGGATTCTTATGTCATCTTTTAGCAGTGCTAAGGCCATGGTAATCATAGAAACTATCGATGAAAGCTCAATGAACTATGGCGACTTTCCTTCGATTTGGGTCTTGATTTTTGATAGGAAGAAGAGGGAAGACCTCTCCCCTTTAAATAGGGTCAGAGGGGAGGAGTTTAACTCCTCCCTAGCATCAATTTTGACTTCAATTAGGAGTCAATCGGCAAGGAGTCTTTTCTCTTGATTTTTTTTCCCATGCTGTAAAATTTGTACAAGATTTGGGGTAATCATATTTTATCCCTCTAAAAAAATTTCATCTTTGAATTTTTTCTTGCTTATGTCCTCAAGAATTTAGAATTGCTTTGGTCTCAAGTTATAACCATGCCTCTATTTTCAAAATCGAATCTTTCATCATAATATCTTTCAAATCAAATTACTATTTTGATTAGCTTGAAAATAATTTAGGCCATTATGCTTCCACTATGTACTTTGATTCAAATTCATCGATGCACTTGTGTTAAATCTAAGTTTCTAAGTTATCACAAACAATATAAGTTATTGTCTCCAAAAATACATCTATTTCTAAATTAACCCTTGGTCCATTAACACATTCAAACCATCATATAAGTTTATTATATTTCAATATGAATCAAATCTTAATTCTCTTATCAATTCCTTTAGACAATTCTAAATCAAAATCCTATAAGTAAAATAAAAAAAATCTTTTGATGCTCCACCAAGTTAGGACTTAAAATAAAATATATAAGTAAAACTGACCGAATCATCTCTTTTTAAGTTTCTTCCATCCAGATCTTTGACATCTATCAAAATACTTCCATAATAAGCATACAAATGTCTTAAAACTAAATCACTATGCCATATTAGATTTTATCAAGGACCTCAATAACAAGGGCAAAGAACACTACATCAGTTCATAAATCCATAATTTTGAATTGCAATTTCATGCATCCTAAAATCTCGAATAGATATAAATAGGATCTTTTATCTTAATCTTAAGATAGCAATCAAAGATTTCACTAGCAACCTCAACAACCATAGTAGAGAATCCTTCAATCAACTTAGGTACGTAACCTTTGAATTGAAGTTTCATATGTACCATATAGTCTTCGATAGACATAAATAAGATCTATCATTTAGATCCCAAGATGATAATTAAAGATTCCACCAACATGAATATTCTATAATCTTATAATCAATTTTTCAATAAAAAATAAACTTTTTTGCAAAGTCTCCAACTATATTTTTGTTTCTACATGCAAGCTTCATATATAACTCACATTTCAGTATAAACCTCAAAGAATATTCTAATCAAATATCATGAATGATTTTCTTAGTTCAACTTTAAACAATATTTTATGAATGAATCTTTATCTCGCCACTAAATAATTAATTTCAAAATCACCAACAATATTATAGTATTCTCCCATATTAAATTTGTGCTTGCAATTCAGTTAAACAATTAATGATCAAATTAGTAATCACAATGCACAATAAAATTTTATGATCAATCATTTTGCAATTATTTTAGTTCAAAATATAACTAATCATAATATAATTCCTATATCATCTATGATATATCAAACCTTCTGAATCATTATTCCTAAGTGATTTTTTTCATAATCACAAGAGTTAATAAAAAATCATGAAGATAACTTATACTGCAATCATCATAGATCTATACTCTGATATCCCTAGTGTTGATCAATCTACACTCATCCTATTTCTGATTCTACATATCAAATCTATTCACTTATGCTTTGATACCATATTAATTATCACACATTTAACTTGAGATCGCGAGCTAGGGATCGCAGCAACCGCCGCATACTCATGGTCTTTCTACGGGCATACAAAGCATCTCATCATGACATCATAAAGTAAGATCAAAGCAAAATCTAAATAATTAATATTCAACTTTAATTCAAATAACTAAATCAAATATCTTACAAAATAATTTTCTATAGTTTTTCATCAACTTCAATAAATCCTAATCTAAAATAAAGATATCAAATTGTGTTTTGAATTCACTCTTTTATATAAAATTTTCAAGTCAAGCTAGTCTTCTAAGTTTATAAAAATAGTAAAATATAGAATAATAAGCTAGACAGCTCAGTTAGCATTGTATACATTAGCTAGATAAATTCAATAATAATAATATACTAAAAATAAATATGCATAAGCATCAATTCAAAATATATAATACTAATCAAATAAGATCCATATGAATTCATTTTCATTCATAAATCAATTTTTTTCAAAATATCATGTTTATCTTGACAGCTATGAACTAAATCAAAGTGCCACTATGTAACACCAAATGGTAGGATATTGAAATATCAACATACAACCCTCACTAGCATAGTATCAAAGTACCAATGCATAACCCCTACTGGTAGGATATCGAAATATCGGCACACAATCCCTACTGATAGGTTATCGATGTACCAGCATTTAACCCCTACTGGTAAGGTTCGATATATAATCAGCCTATGAGTCAAAATCCATCTTGATTCAAAATACTATTTCATACTCAAATTCGAAAAGTCATAAACCAGATGACATAAAAATCAATTGATATAATCCATAGCAATTTCAATACAATCGATTATAAATCATTTGAGATGTCAGAAAATAGGCATATTCGACAATCAAAAATACTATGCATCAAATTTATGAATAATGAATAATTCAATATAGAAAATATTTTATAATTTACTAATAAATTTAGAAAAAGGTGAAGTATTACTTACCTCACATGTATTCCAACAAATTCACATAATTCTATAAATTTCTTTCCAAAATCCTTAATTTATAGATCATATTGAAATATCCCACTATTGGACATCTTTTGTCGAAACGACTGTACCTCTATACAGAATTAAGTCCACTAATTAGAAAAAATATGGATAATTAAGAAAAATATGATTGATGGATAATCAAACTCAACGATTTGGATCCATCCAATCATCAAACTTCATTCGATCAAGATCAAATTAGGATATAGATAGTCCTATAGAAATCGAGAGTGATCAAATCAAAAGTGTACAATAATAGTCAAGATGGAGATGAATATGGTGCTTGATGATTAGAGGTCAGTTTGATCAAATAACTTTATTTAATTAAGATCAGATTTAAGATACAATTGGCTCTATAGAGATCAAATGTATCAAATCTAATGGTATCTGAATCCAACTAAGATGGGTGCTAGCACACTATCTGATGACTACTGTCAAGATTCTTTAGTAAGCTCAATCAAAATCATCGAAAGAAAGTATTTTACTTGATCAATCATAGAAATTTCATAGAGAGAATTCTAGAGAGAGTTATGAGAGAGAAATTAAAGAGAAAGTGGGAAGTGAGAGGAGAGAAACACTCTTCTCTTTTTTTTCTTTTTTCTCTTTTTCCTTCTTTTCTTCTTTTTCTTTTCTTTTCTTTTCTCTCTCTCTCTTTTCTTTTTTTTGGGTTCCATGATGAAATAGGAGGTTTATTTCTCCGAGGGTAAAATAGCTTCTGTCGAAGTCTAATCAGATGTTCGATCTTGATATGGTGCTGCCTAGAAGAGTGATAGTTGAGCCCAAACTCCAGCCAAACTACCTCCCCATTTTAGTCAAGTCCGACGAGGTCGACCTTTAGTTATTGTATGCCAGACGATCTTCTCAATGATAGTTGTTAGCCCTCTTCCAATGACCATGAAACTTGTCAAAGGCATGACGAACTTCAGCCTAACTAACTTGAACAGTAAAAAGAGTTGCGACTCAACTGATTCCAATCTTTGGCTCAAGATAAGCAATAGGTCTCCATCAATTATAGAATCTTGGCATAGCACGATCGTCCCTGATGGTTGACCTTGAAGGTAGCCAAATTTCTTTCACTATAGATGGCAGATCTCTCCAGTCTCATACTGATGCTTGCTAATCTATAGCTATAGTAAGGGCACCAGTCGATTAAGTAATAAAGTGAATGAGTAGAGTATCATCCCTAGAGGATAAAAAATAAGTACTGAAAAGTTTTTTCCTATGCTTTATTTAGAAAATTGATTTATGAGAATAAGAAATTAAAGAACAAAATAAAGAAATAATTAAAAATTTTAAGAAAATAAAGAGAGTGTAATTATTAGGGTTTTAAACTTAATAGCAATGTGTTACTAAGGCAATTGATTCACCAACTCAGTCAATATAATATTCAGATTATTAGATTAATTTTATTTCATGTGACGGTGGAGTCTCCTAATTTATTCACTATCCTTCGGTTCAGACGTAGCAAAACTATCAATATTTATTAATTATCCTTTGGTCTAGGTGTAATTTAAATAAATATTAATGCATTAAGTTTTGTGAAACCTTTTAATTAAAATACGCTGCATCCAAAGCGCACTAAAATTTCTGTATGCATATGAATTCTAATTTGATTCATAATACAAGGTATATAATCAAGAAGCAATAACATAGATGTACTTGGTCCGTAACTTCTATGTTCATCGGATCAATTAAAAGATGGCCAGTAATCTAAAAGCATTAAGATCAAATTTATATACTCCTCATGAATAAAATTTAAAATTCAAAATAAATCATACTGAATATTGCATCAAAAGAGTGGCTACACCTTAGCCTTAGTAAAAAAAAATTTAGTTCATGATAACAAATTCAAAAATAGCAAATAAAATAAAAAGCATAAAGAAATTAAACTATTTGATTACTGAAATTGATTGTCCATCTCTCTTGGTGTGGAGAACTTGGTGAAGAAGAAGAAGCTCCTTGATCACTGTTCTGATTGTCTGAAGAAAAAATTAAAAATCCTTTCCTTTCTCTCAAAAATCTCTCTTCTCTTTCTATCTCTCTCCTCTCTCTCTTCTTTTTCTTTTTTTTTTACTGTCTCCCCTCTCTCTCTTCTTTTCTTTTTTTTTTTTTATTTCTCTCACTCTTCTTTCTTTTTTTTCTACGATAACAGCAAACTTTATAGGCTCAGAGATGGATTTTTCTTCGAAATCCTTTGAAAATTAGGTTTAAAACTCTCAAAACAACTCAAATTAGGACCCTGGATGATTCTGACCATTGGATGTTGATCAAACAATCCAAAAATCACTTAAAAACTCTTTAAAATTTCTCAGATCAAGTCAAAATTCATAGCAGCTATCGAATCAATTGTTGGATTGAATCTAGGCCATCATATCATGCATTGGAAGGCTTTTGATCTTTAGTTTAAAGTCGGGATGAATCTCAACCATTGGATCTCGACCGAAAGCTATGGATGCCATTCATTAGCCCATGCATTTCGGCCATCCGATCAAATCTCAGTGAAAGGCGCCCGTCGGATCAGATAAAATTCCTAAATTGCCCTCTATAGACCATGCGCGAGCCTGGTGTTGCATGGATCGCTGCATTCTTCAGCCAATTGAAGCATGCTTCTCCATGTGAAATCCTCGAAATGCCCTCCAATCGATCCATCATGCGCCACGAAAAATGCTGATGTCAGCCTAGCATCAGTGGGTTGATCTACTGGTGCAATCAAATCGGGCGGTCTGTTGAGCCAATTTTTCTAAATCGGTTTGAACCGGACCGGCTCTCTATTTTTTTTTTGAAATTCAATTTCGAGCTCGTTTGAAGTCCGTTTTGCTTGAAATTTATTTCATCTGAACTAGAAAAATAAGATCTTTATATTGGTGGCCTTCTTTCCTACATAAGATTAATAAAAATATCAATTTCTAAAGAAATAAATTAATTTATTTTATAATTTAATACTTTTATTAGTATATTTTTACCACTTATCATACCCTCCAACTTAGTCATTGCTAGTCTCTTAGCAATGTTTTATTTAATACCTTATTTCAATAAGATTATCCATCAAAAAGATAAAATCTAGGACTAAAGATCAAAAAGTTTAGAAAATACTGCTAATTAAGTATTAAGCTTTAGAAGCAAATTTTTCAGTCAATACAATTAAAAACTTTCTTAGAGTACATCAAAGATCTATAGTACTTGTGTTCGTGATGACTAACTTTAGCATTTCGGTGTTAAATTAAAAGAACAGAAGTATCCTCTCTTATCACCTATTTTGATTAATTTTCTATATATTCTCAATTTTATACTCATGAATTAAGGTAGCTTTCACACTGCCCCCCCTCATTTTTTTTACTGTGCTAAGCATCCTGTCCTTCCCTTCATCGTTTTACGTGAATTTCCACACTTGACCTAGGTGCAGAGATTCAGTTACTAGGCTTTGGATAGTCCACATATACTCTATCTTTTGCACTTTATTTTTAGGCAAGTAGCTCTTTCCTTAAATTCAAGTTTCTTTGATTCGAATGTATATTAATTACTAATTTTTAATGATAATTGAATCCTTAGTTGGCCTTATAATCAATACCTACTTTGCCTTGTTAGTGTGCATGTGCAATTAGAAGTGCTAATAGTCTTTTAATGACCTAAGTAGGCTGCTAAAAGTTGACCAACTAATCTACTTCTTTAACTCATTATATTCATTAGCAAATAATTCTATCTTTTATCACTTGTCTAATCTATCTTGCTCAAGATTTTCTTCTTGATACATAATTTTTTTTTTTTAGCCCCTAACTTATTCTACATTGTTTTAAAGGAGAAAAAAAATAAAGGATGCAATAAAGGATAGGAAGGAATACACCTGATTTGGTTTAGTTTGGTTCTTTAAAGCTTTGAAATTTTGCTTGAGCTCTCATTGATTTTTTTTCAATAAAATTGAAAATACACACCAAAGTAGTAAAAGAGCAACCACAAATTATTGAAAAATAAAAGAAAAATGATCAAAACTAAAAAGAAAAGAAATAACCTATCTAGTAGTTCTGATTTATAGTCTTCAACTTGACTTTCTTTGAGTTTTGAATTGAATCAATCCGGTGCCACTTCAATTGGAATACTTTCATGTTTGGTCGAGTCCTCTTTCAATTGGACATTGCTAGCTTTTATAGTCTTAATCCTATTTTCTACAGAATTCTCATATACTGAATTATCAATAATATCAATTAGAAAATAAGTTTGATTATCATCAGGATGTTTAGTATCTTTGAAAACATTAAAAGTAACTTGTTCATCTTGGATTCTAAGAATTAATTTTTCTTGTTGAATATCTATTAAAGCTCTTTTAGTAGCTAAAAAGGATCTCCCTAAAATAAGGGGTACATCATAATCTTCTTTCATATCAAGAACAATAAAATCAACAGAGAAAATAAACTTGTTTACCTTTACCAAGACATCCTCTACTATATCTCTTGGATATTTAATGGATTTGTCGGCTAATTGAAGAGTAATAGTGGTAGGTTTTGGTTCTCCTAGACCCAGCTTTCTGAAAATAGAAAAAGGCATGAGATTAATACTTGCTCCTAAATCACATAAAACTTTATCAAAACTACAATCACCAATAATGCAAGAGATAGTAAAACTCCTTGGATCTTTTAGCTTCTATGATAATTTATTTTGAAGTATTGCTCATTCAAATTTATTCTCTCATGCTCCTTCAGCTTTTTCTTATTTGTTAGGATTTCTTTGAGAAACTTGGCATACTTGAGCATTTGAGTGATAGCATTTACAAAAGAAATATTAATATATAAATTCTTTAATATTTTAAAAAAATTAGAAAATTTCTTATCTAGATGCTGTATTTGTCTCTCTGGGAATGGTAGTGGTGGTATGTAGGGCTTTACATTTGGATCAGCAAATCATATACCTGGAGACCATCCATCTGCTGGTAGTTTTGATGACTGACGAATTTTAGTTGATGGTTTCTTATTTGTAGTTGGCTCTTCAGTCTCTTTCTTCTGATGTAGCTCCTCCAGCTTTGTACCACTTCTTAGGGTGATAGCATTGACTTGCTCCCTTGGATTGGTCTCTGTGTTGCTGGGCAAGGATCCCTGAGGTCTCTTGGAGATTATCTTAGCCATTTGACCTATTTGCATCTCCAAGTTTTGAATTACTACTGCTTGGTCCTATCTAAGTTTGGCTTCTAAATTTTTTATAGTTGCTTCTTGGTTTTGCATAAATTTGACCATCAGCTCTTCCATGTTGGACTTCTTTTCAGGTACTTGAAACCTCGGGGGTGGCTGTTATGCTGCATTTTGATTGCTCCACGAGAAACTTGGGTGCTGCCTCCACCCTTGATTGTATGTGTTGGAGTAGGGATTATTTTGTTGCGGCCTAAAAAAATTACCAACATAATTAGCTATATCAGTTATTTTAGCAAAAAGATTACCTGTCTGGCAATTGCTCGTATCGTGTCCTCCTCCACATAGGTCATAAGTAATGCTCTGAATATGCATAGCTGTTTCCTTCAAGTTGTTGACTTCGGCTCTAAGAGCTGCAATTTTAGCTAGTAAGGTTGGCATGCAATCTACTCCCTGCACAGCTGCTAGTCTTTTTGGCATCATGCTTTCTGTCTGCCACTGATAGCTATTTGATGCCATCTCATCGATCAGATCGAAAGCTTCTTCCTTCATTTTTTGGTTAATGGTTCCTCCTACTGCTGTATCAATCATAGAATGATTAGTAGGAGATAAACCATTATAGAAAGTTTGTACCTAAAGTCATACGGGTAGTTGATGATGTGGACATCTCCTTAGTAGTTTCTTGAAACACTCTCAAGCCTCATATAGTGTCTCCATGTCCATCTATATGAAAGAAGTGATATCATTGCGCATCTTGGCAGTCTTGGAAGGTGGAAAGTACTTGGCTAAGAATTTTTGGGCTAGGACATCCCAAGTTGTGATAGAACCTACAGGAAGAGAATGAAGCCAACTCTTAGCTTTATCCCATAAAGAGAAAGGAAATAACCTTAATCTAATAGCATCATCCGACACCCCATTAATTTTAAAAGTATCACAAAGTTCAAGAAAGATAGAAATATGGGCATTCGGATCATCATGCACGTGTCCATTGAATTGGACAGTTGATCGAATCATCTAGATCATCGCCAATTTTATTTCAAAGTTGTTTGCTCATACAGACGGTCTTCTGATGCTCGAAGCTGCATCTGCTACAGATGGTGTGATGTAATCATTTAATGGATGATGTACTGGTCGAATAGCTTTATGCCGTCCTTTGGTTGCCATATCCAATCCTTGATTGATGTTGTTAGGATCTTCAGCTGCCATGTTTCTTTCTTGTTGTAGTCTTCTAATGGTCCTTTCAATTTCTGGATCTAAAGATAGTAAGTTACTATGTCCAGTACGTGTCATGCACTAAAATTTTTTTTTAAATAAAATAATAATAAAAATTAAAAATAAAATTCTAAAGTAAACCTAGGATCAAAATTTTAATATTATTTTGGACATAATTTCCAACAATAGTGCCAAAAACTTGATGCATGCTAATCTATAGCCATGGCAAGTGCACCAGTCGATCAAGTAATAAAGTGAATGAGTAGAGTATCATCCCTAGAGAATTGGAAAATAAGTACTAAAAAGCTCTTTTCTATGCTTTATTTAGAAAATCGATTTATGAGAATAAGAAATTAAAGAATAAAATAAAGAAATAATTAAAAATTTTAAGAAAATAAAGAGAGTATAATTATTAGGGTTTTAAACTTAAGAGCAATGTGTTACTAAGGCAATCGGTTCACCAACTCAGTCAATACAATATTCAGATTATTAGATTAATTTTATTTTATGTGACGCTGGAGTCTCCTAATTTATTCACTATCCTTTGATCCAAGCATAGCAAAACTATCAATATTTATTAATTATCCTTTGGTCCAGGTGTAATTTAAATAAATATTAATGCATTAAGTTTTGTGAAATCCTCTAATTAAAATACGCTGCATCCAAAGCACACTAAAATTCTTGCATGCATATGAATTCTAATTTGATTCATAATATAAGGTATATAATCAAGAAACAATAACATAGATATACTTGGTCTGTAACATCTATGTTCATCAGATCAATTAGAAGATGGCCAGTAATCTAAAAGCATTAAGATCAGATTTATATACTCCTCATGAATAAAATTTAAAATTAAAAATAAATCACACTGAATATTACATTAAAAGAGTGGCTACACCTTAGCCTTAGTAAAAAAAAATTTAGTTCATGAGAACAAGTTCAAAAACAGCAAATAAAATAAAAAGCATAAAGAAATTAGACTATTTGATTGCTGAAATTGATTGTCCATCGCTCTTGGTGTGGAGAACTTGATGAAGAAGAAGAAGCTCCTTGATTATTGTTCTGATTGTTGGAAGAAAAAATTAAAAACTCTTTCCTTTCTTTCAAAAATCTCTATTCTCTTTCTACCTCTCTCCTCTCTTTCTCTTCTTTTTCTTTTTCTTTTTTTTACTATCTCCCCTCTCTCTCTCTCTTCTTTTTTTTTTAAATTTCTCTCACTCTTCTTTCTTTTTTTTTCTTCGGCAACAGCAGACTTTATAGGCTCAGAGATGGATTTTCCCTTGAAATTCTTTGAAAATTAGGTTTAAAACTCTCAAAACAACTCAAATTAGGACCCTGGATGATTCTGACAGTTGGATGTTGATCAAACGGTCCAAAAATTACTTAAAAATTCTTTAAAATTTCCCAAATCAGGTTGGAATTCATAGTAGCCATCGGATCAATCATTGGATTGAATCTGGACTATCAGATCATGCACAGGAAGGCTTCTGATCTTTAGTTTAAAGTCGGGATGAATATCAGCCGTTGGATCTCGATTGGAAGCTACGGATGCCATTCATCAGCACATGCATTTCGGCCATCTGATCAAATCTCAGTGAAAGGTGCCCATCGGATTAAATAAAATTTCCAAATTACCCTCTATAGACCATGCGTGAGACTGGTGTTGCATGGACCGCCGCATTCTTCAGCCAATCAAAGCGCGCTTCTCCATGTGAAATCCCTAAAATGCCCACCAATCAGTCCATCGTGCGTCGTGAAAAATGCTGATGTCAGCCTAGCTTCAGCGGGTCGGTCTACTGGTATGGTCAAATCGAGCAATCTGCTGAGCCAATTTTTCTAAACCAGTTTGAATCGGACCGGCTCTCTATTTTTTTTTTTTTTGAAATTCAATTTTGGGCTCATTTGAAATCCGTTTTGCCTAAAATTTATTTCATCTGAATCAGAAAAATAAGATCTTCATATTGGTGGCCTTCTTTCCTACATAAAATTAATAAAAGTATCAATTTCTAAAAAAGTAAATTAATTTATTTTATAATTTAATACTTTTATTAGTATATTTATACCACTTATCACATACCATGGACCTCGACCAGCCAAAGTCCTTTCCAGTCGAACTTCTCTCTATCTTATGAATTGCAGATCCTGGTAGCCCTACACCAAGGACATCAAATGGATGAATTTGAGTCAGCAAGAGGACCTCGCCATCGACATAAGTCTGATCTTCAACCAAGGATAAGTAGTGGTCACTCGAGGAGCAACGAATCTTAGAATCTGCCCATCTTGATTTTTGATCAATTTTTGATCTCTATTATCCCACTCGAACTCCTTATGAAAGCTTAGCTGTAGTCCTTACTGGAGAACATGCCGTCCCTCTCTAGCCTCCCATTCGAATGCCCACATCTGCTCTCGACTAACCTTAAAGGCGACCAAGCTCCTAAAAGCTATGAAAAGCGATGCTAGCAGAACCCAAGTTTGGAACTTAATTGCATGTCTGCCATCCGCTACTTAGAGATGGACCTTCAAGTTTGGCCAGTCTGATTTCAAGTCCTATATCCCCAACATGAACAGCTTGCCGCTAGGCATAGAAATCTCCGACCTCTCATCCAAACTCCAATAAATGAAATCTAATCACCTACAAGTTGCGACAAAGGATAGCCCACTCTTCGTAACAAACTCTTAGTGGCTTAAACAGTCTACTAATATTTTGTTATGGCTATCATTATCATTTTGTTATAAGCTCCACCAATATAAAAGACCCTCCAAATACATCTTTCTCTCTAAGCTCTCCTCTCTACCTTAATTCTTCTGAGTACTCCATTCATTGTTGGCTAGAAAACTAACTTGACCATTGGAGGATCCTGTTGAAGCCACCTACCTTCGATCTAGACTTCATCTTGCAATTCTCATCGGCAACCTCATCTCCTCCAGCTTCAGTAAATTCAAATATCCAACCATTTTCTGCACCAATAGAATTGATACTAGAAGAAGAAACCCTTGAGCCCTTATTTTTAAAGGAGTACTTAGTCTAGTTCATCTTCTTTCTCTCTTCTCAAACTCTTCAACTTGTTTTCCTCTAATCTTTCTCATGTTCTAGCTGAAGGAAACTGATCTAAGACTTTAGGGTTAGATTTTAAAACTTTTCAGATCTATGCAGCAAAAGACATGAATTAATCATATTAATTCATAATAAAATATGAAAAGTCCTAGATCTAGAATTTTATTACATGATTATAGCATGCTATTAAATCAAAAAATAAAATATCAAAAGAATAAGTATTGATCACATCAACATAGATCTTTACTAGATCGTATCTAGATATATAACAGGAAGATCAAATCATCCTTACCATTGCAACTCGAGTGTCTTAACTTGCTGATCTAGGTCTAAGGTCGTTCCTCCAAGCCGCACATGCATCCAACCTCTACAAGTTATCCACACGAGCCCTCGATCGTAGATTAGAAGTTCGATGCTTGAAAATCAGTAGTATACTAGTACTATACTGATCCTTCTTCGATGGTCGATTTGGATCTTTCTTCTTCAATTTTTGGATCCTCCAATAACCAGAAGATGAGGAAGAAGATTTTGGACCTAAGACTCCTCTTAAAATCACAAAAGGATGAAGGAAGAGATGTAAAGGAAAAACCCTAGAAGAAGACCCTTCTTTTTCCTTGTTTCTCTCATCAACATAGGTTTTTCCATCCACAAAATTCCCATGCCCAAGGTATTTGTGCATAGATTTTCTCACACCCAAAGAGCCCTCCCTCAAATCTTTCTCTTTTGAAAAAAATAGATCAAAAGACTCTTCAAATAAAGAGTTGTAAAAGAATCCTTGTCTAGGTTAAATACCTAGCAAGGATTAACCAAATTGAGCTAGACTTGGGGCACCCCCTCCTTTATTGTTTGCATGGACCATCTAGAATTATCACACAAATTGGCCACTTTTCCATCAAAGAAAATAGAGGAAAAATATGAGGGTTGGTGGCACAAAAAAGGAAGGAGTTTTAGTTGGTTAAAATTCTATCTCATAGAATTTAAATCAACTCAAACTTCTTTGACTTGGTCCACAACATCTTATCATGTAAGAAAGAAAGGGAGGAGATGGGGTGCACATGAAGGCCTAGAGAGTGGAGAGTTTTGTCACAAAAATTCCTAAAAATTAGGGTGGTGGCATTGAGACTAAGGTAGTGCAAGGGTAGGGAGTCCTAGTCACACTAGGACTCCTATTTTGACTTGGTCAAATAATATATTTAAACCAAATTAAATCAAAATTAATTAAACCTAATTAGAATAGGTCTTAGTCTAATTAAGAACCTAATTAAATTAGATTTAATTTTGATTCAATTTTTTTATCAAATTAGAAATTAGGTTGATACAAGTCCTAATTGAACTAGGATTCGTTATTTCTTGCAATTGGCTCATCCAGTAAACCAATTTGACTTAATCCAATCAAGTCCAAACTAAATTTAATTAAATTATATTTAATTAAACTTAATCTTAGTTCTCTAGTTTAATCAAATTAAGTCAATTAGTAATTTAATTATTAATCGATTCTCCTATAATGCTTGCTTTAGGTTAAACATCAATCATATTGAATGTTTAAACCTAGAATGATTTTTAATCATCGATCAACCATGCAATCAGATCAAGACCTCTTATGTGTATGATCCCATAGGTTTGAACCTAAATTGGTAGTATAGAAATAAATTTTTGTATCAATCGAAGTGACCATCTAGTAATGGTACCCAATGGTTGGATAGGTCGCATGTGTAGAACAACATCCTTAGAATCCATATGGATATAATTTTCATATAATTCATCCCCTTGATCAAAATGCTCGTAGGATACCTCAAAGTTTAATTATCAATTTTGATTAAGTCAACCATATTGTATTTCAAAATACCAAATCCATCTTATGGATTATCCTGACCAAGATTTTGCTACATTGAAATACAGTGATGCATTCTTCTCCAACTCTTGGAGTGGTCAATCTCATCTTGATCACTCATCAACTTCATAAGTACTTGACTGTATCCAAAAATCTTTCATAAGTCAAAGGGATACTTATATCTATATCCCATCAGAGTAATTTTTGATAGCAGAATGCCATAGAGTTGGTCATGTTTAGTGATGATATATCCTTACATCTTATTTGTATGCCATACCAATATCTCCACACTTCTTGATTAAGAGGACAACCAACCTATATGGCATACAGCGACCTATGCTCGATAAACGCTGTCATCCTTATTAATAGTGTATCATTTGATTGTAAACAGTTTAAGGACTAATCGATAAATCCTCTCTTTATTGAAACTAAATAGTCCTAAGGACTTCATCATAATAATGAAGTTCATTAGAAGATGTAGACTTTATAATAAAAATATCAAAAATATATTTTATTTAATAATAAATTAATTATAATTACAAAATAGCACAACCATCAACATGCTAATGATTGGCTTTAGGACATATTTCTTAACAACTCCTATTTATTCTAAAGCCACTTGGCACAGTATCTAATACCCATCTTCGACTTATGGTTGTCAAACTCCTTTATCATCAGGGCTTTAGTGAAGGAGTCAGTTAGGTTCTCCTTTCCATTGATCTTTTGAAGGTCGACATCACCTCGATCCATGATCTTTTGGATCAGGTGGTAATGGTGCAATATGTGCTTCATCCATTAGTGTGCTTTTAATTTGTTTGCCTGAGCAATGGCACTAGTACTTCGTAGTAGAGCAGGACTGGAACATCAAGGGAGGGTGCTACTTCGAGCTCGGTGATGAATTTTCTTAGCCACATAGATTTCTTCATGGCATTTGATACTACGACATACTCCACCTCACAAATAGAGTTTGCCATAGTATGCTGCTTGAAATTTTTTTAGTAGATGGCTCCATCATTTAGGATAAAGACATAACTCGATATGCTTCTACTATCATTATGGTCAGATTGAAAGCTGGAGTCTATATATCGCTCAAGTTTTAGATCTGACTCATCATAAACTAACCATTGGTTCTTAGTATTTCTTAAATACTTAAGGATGGCTTTAACCACTTTCTAGTGGTTTTCTCCTAGATTAGATTGATATCTACTCACTACTCCTAATGAGTATGCCACATCTGGTCTCATACATGAAAGATCCTACTACCAAAGTATATCGAACTCTACTCATACGCTCTCTCTCCTCAGAAGTTGTCAAATAATCCTTCTTAAAAAAAAAAAATTTCATGGCCTATCAGAAGATAGCCTTTCTTGAAATTCTCCATGCCGAACCACTTCATCACAGTTTCTATGTACGTGGACTGGAATAATCCAAGCATCCTCTTAGATCTATCCCTATAGATCTTCATCCCTAAGATGTAGAATGCTTCACTCAAGTCCTTCATGATAAAAATGAGATGACAACCAAACTTTTATTTCTTACAGTGTGGGGATGTCATTCCTGATTAAGAGAATGTCATTCATGTACAAGATAAAAAATATCACTACTAGACCATTTGTCCATTTGTAAATGTAGGACTCTTCTTCGTTTTGTAGATGTCATTCCAATTTCAAGATGCTTGCTTCAATCCATAAATGAATTTTTGAAGCTTGCACATCTTGGACTCATCTATAGATGTGAACCCTTTAGGTTGTATCATATATACCTTTTCGATTAGCTCTCCATTCAAAAATGCTATCTTCACATCCATCTACCAGATCTTATAGTCTAAATGGACAATTACAGCAAGCATTATCCAAATGGATTTGAGCATTACTATAGAAGAGAATGACTTCTCATAGTCAATACTATAACATTGATGATATTCCTTGGCAACCAGATAGGCTTTATAGATCTCCACCATCCTGTCTGCACCCATCTTTCTTTTGAAGACCCACTTACACCTAATGGATTTAACACCTTCGGGTGGATCAACCAATATCCATACATTATTGATCTTCATGGACTCCATCTCGGATTTCATGGCCTCATGCCATTTCTTAGAATCAAGCCTCTACATTGCGTCCATATAAGTGATCGGATCCTCATCGTTCTCATCGAATTTGATGGAATCACCATCCCAAACCAAGAAATTATAGTATCTATCCGACTGATGCGGTACTCTACTGGATCGTCTTAATGGTGTAGGTACATTGGGCTCCAGATTTGATCTAATCAAATTCGATTCTGGTTTAGCTATAGGTATCAGTGCTTCTACCTATTGAACTTCATCAAGTTTAACCTTAGAGGCAATAATTCTTTTACCAAGGAACTTCTTTTCTAAAAAGATTGCCTTAAGGCTAACGAACACCTTTTGTTCATCAGTATGGTAGAAAATATATCCTTCTGTCTCTTTTGGATATCCTATGAATATGCACTTATCAGACCTAGATCCAAGTTTATCTATGATTAATTATTTCACATAAGTCGGGCACCCGCAGATCCTAAGGTATGAAAATATTAGCTTACGCTCTATCCATATCTCATATGGAGTTTTAATTATAGACTTACTTGAAATCCTATTTAGAAGATAACAAGTCGATTCAAGTGCATATCTCCAGAAGGATATTGGCAAGCTAGCAAAATCCATCATGGTTCAGACCATGTCTGATGGAGTCTAATTCTTTCTTTCAGATACATAATTATGATGTGGTATTCCTGGAGGAGTCCATTGGGAGAAAATCTTATTCTCTCTTAGATATGTGAGAAACTCACCAGAAAGGTATTCTCCTCCTCGATCAGATTGAAGAGTTTTAATACTCTTTCTAGTTTATTTTTCTACTTCACTTCAGAATTATTTGAATATTTCAAATGATTCTGACTTATATTTTATCAGATAGACATATCCATATCTAGATAGATCATCTATAAAAGTAATGAAGTAAAGATATCCATCTCTAGTACTAGTGCTCATTGGTCCACATACATCAGTATGTACTAGACCTAAGAGCTCAGTGGCTCTCTCATCTTTTTTACTAAAAGGTGACTTGTTCATTTTTCTAAGTAGACAAGACTCACAGGTTGGAAGTGATTCATAATATTGACTTAGAGGATTCCCTCTTGAGTCAATCTGTTTATCCTATTCTTGTTGATATGACATAGCCTACAATGCCATAAATACATATTAGACAAACTATCTAATCTAGGATGCTTGTCAGTGGAATAGACTACAATAATAGGTTGTGGTAATATATATATACCATTGTTTAAATATCCAGAGAATATAGTAACACCATTCATAATGACATATGAAACTCTTTCTTTATTGAAATTTCATAATTGTCTTTGGCTAAAAGGCCTATAAAAATGACATTCAAAAAGAAACTAGGACAAAAGTGACAATCACTAAGAACAAAGATATGAGACTCAAATACAAGTTTTAAGATTCTTAATGCGAGAACTGAAACTAGTCTTCCATCTCCAATATTCAGGAACTTCTCATCTTGCTCGAATCTCCTACTGATCTGCAACCCCTGCAATGAATTGCAAATATGGTAAGGGCTACTGGTATCCAATACCCATTCAGTAATATCATAGATAGAGAAATTGTAAGGAGTTCTCATATAAATACTTTGCCCAGCAACAGCTTGCTTCTTTCTTGGCCTGTTTGGATTGAGTGAGGCTATGTACTGAGGATAGTTCCTCTTTCAGTGCCTCCACTTCTTACAGAAGAAGCACTCAGCTTGACTCTTATGGGACTTTATCTTCTTGGTCTGGCCCTGCACAGATGTCCCAGCCTAAACTTGCATCTTTTTGGACTTCTAGTTCTTGTTCTTCTCTCCTTTCTCAAAGGATCAAGAATCAAAAGATAATCCTCCCACTAAATTCACCGAATACTTGTGGAGCCGATGATCCTTTTCAAAGTTTTGAAGTAACCCCAGTAATCTATGGTAGTTAACTTCAGACTTTATCATGATATAATGAGTAAGAAATAGGAGATAAGATTTGGGCAATGAGTTCAAAATCACATCTTTCCCTAGCTGCTCATGCAAGAAAAAATTGAGCTTACTTAAACGCTCCATCAACTCGATCATGTACAGTTCATGATCAGTGATAGAAGCTCAATTCCTCATCCTAGCATTGAAGATGGCACAACTAGTCTTGTACCTTTCAATGTCATCGAGAATGCCAAAAGACTCGTTCAACACTTGAAGCATGTCTTCTGACTGAGCAGACTAGAATCTACGATTGAACTCATTGCTCATGGCTGCCAGCATGATATAATGCATCGTTATTCGATCATTGATCCACTTCTGATAAGTGTCTTTGACTACTCCACGTGCATTGGATGCTGGCTCCTCAGGTGTCAGATCTATCAGCATGTATAAGATCCATTCATGCTCTAGAACAATCTTCAACTTATGGTACTAGTTACCAAAGTTGGGTTCCACTAGCTTATCATTGTCTAATAATGATCAGAGCGAAAAGAAAGTGGCCATGTCTGCATAAAGAGAAATCAAAATCTAATTAGTAATTGATTCATTAAACCTAAAGATTTGGACTTTCATCAAAAGGTTCTCCTGCTATTTTATTCGAATTGGTAGCTTCTACCTTCAATTTAAGGAATTATCCTAATTTCTTAGTGGGTACTAAAATCTATATAGACTATACACAAGCCCAACTTTGGTTGGTCAACTCATGTACATCTAATGGTGGGTTCATAACCAATTGTTTCTCTTAAACAATTTTTGGTATTTTAATTTTGCCTCAGCCCCTAATCAGTAGGCTCTGGCCTCCATTGAAAAGATCCAATTAGGTCCAACTATTAACATGATCATACTTCGTCCATCTTACAAATAAATGATTAAGCCCAACTTTGGTTGATCAACCTAATCATCATTTAGATAGATGCGGCCAAGAAATCATATTATGAATGATAATTTCTTTAGCCGATAAGCACTAGGCCTTTGGGCCTCCAATTATTATTAAGCTAATGGACCCATTATCATCCATTTAATGAGAGACAATGATCTAGTTATCACCATAACTATTTTATTTTAAGAACCTAATAATTTTAGAGGATTTAATTGATTTAAAGAAGAGAGAAGAGAACCAATCAATTTCGATCCTCCCACTGACTTCACCAAGTCAGATCACAAAGGATCTAATTAAAGCTGGCATTAAGAGCACCTAAATCAATCACACTGATTTACCTAATTGATATGGGTGAGCCCAAATCACTAAGTGATTTAATCAAAACCTAATTCACCAGGATGGCCAAGTAAGTGAGATCAGTGAAAGGGATATGTCATTAACTCGTCAAAGATCAGATCAATGCGAGTAGCTTCTAATTAAAAATCACTGGTTAGAGTGCCAAACTTATCTTAGACACCATCCAGTTCATTAGTTTCAATTTTGACCAACCTAATAATTTTGGGTTCAACCGCATAGCCAAGAATCAAGTTCATCTTGGTTCTTGTTAAAGATATGGACTTGACCAACTACAACTATTGTAATTGATCTAGAAAATCCTTGACCTAATCTAAGACAACTATTAATTAGATTTATTCAATTCTCTAATTAAGTCCATTCTTTAATCTAACGTTAGATTTAACCCAATTAATGGACCCAATTTTCACTAACCCATTTACCTAATTTGTTATGATTTGTGTCATAGGATCTTGAATTCACAATCCTAGATCTTAATCAAGTAATTCTTAATTCTTAATTAAGTTTTCGACTGAGCGTTGTGGTTCAACATTTCAAAAAAAATTTTTATATTTAAAAATATTTTTACAATATTGTTCTACCAACTAAGTTGCATATTTGATTTATAATTAATATGCAAATAAAATAAATATAAAACTATTTTAGATCTAATCTAAAGATGTTCACGTAATTGAAACTATTTGAATTCTAATCAATCATAAATCATCTTAGATCAAATCTAACATATTTATGATGATAAAAAATTAAATTAAAATATTTTTAACCTGATCATAATTTTTTTTTGATCTAATCTAAGATTTTATGATCAAAATTTTAGATCAGTATGAACTAGGATAACCTCTCTACTATAAGGGATAAATCTTACAGCAGAACAACCTAAAAGTTTATGTGACCTAATTTTTAATTTTAGATTTAAATAATATATTAAAAAATTTAAATCTAATCTAAATCATTAATCTAAATATGCATAAAATCATGTAATAAAAATCTATGGCTCTTATACCAATTGAAGGAAATCGATCTAGGGTTTTGGGGTTAAATTTTGAAACTTTTCAGATCTATGTAGCGAAAGACATGAATCATCATATTAATTAATAAAAAAATTGAAAATCCCTAGATCTAGGATTCTATTACATGATTATAGCATACTATTAAATCAAAAAATAAAAAATCAAAAGAATAAGTGTTGATCACATCAACATAGATCTACACTAGATCAAATCTAGATATATAATAGGAAGATCAAATCAACCTTACCTTTGCAACTCAAGTTCCATAACTCACTAATCTAGGCCTGAGGTTGTTTCTTTGAGCCGTACACATGTCTGGCCTCTATAGATTATCTACATGAGCCCTCGATCATAGATTAGAAGTCTGATGCCCAAAAGTCAGCAAAGTATACTAGTACTATACTGATCCTTCTTAGATCATTGATCTGGATCTTTATTCTTCAATTTTTGGACCCTCCAACAACTAGAAGATGAGGAAAAGGTTTTTGGACCTGAGACTCCTCTCAAAATCACAAAAGGATGGAGGAAGGGATGTAAAGGAAAAACCCTAGAAGAAGACCCTTCTTCTTCCTTATTTCTCTCAACAATACTTAGGTTTTTTCTCTCCACAAAGTTCCAATGCCCAAGGTATTTGTGCTCAGGTTTTCTCACTTCCAAAGAGCCTTCTCTCAAGTCTTTCTCTTCTAAAAAAATTAGATTAAAAGACTCTTCAAATAAAGAGTTGTAAAAGAATTCTTGTCTAAGTCAAATACCTAGAAAGGATTAACCAAATTGGGCAAGACTTGGGGTGCCCAAGAGTTGGGCGCTCCCTCCTTTATTGTTTGCTTGGACTATCTAGAATTATCACACAAATTGGCCTCTATTTCCAAGATATGCAACCAAAGAGGGGGGTGAATTGGATTTTTAAAATTTTAAAGCTAATTTAGAACCACAAAGATTATGTAATGTTATGCAAGTTTTATGTGGTGGATGATTTAAGTGAGATGAAAAGATAAATAGTAAGAAAGCAAGTATTAAATAAAATAAAGATGGAGAGAGAGCAAGCACATCGCAAACAAGTAAGATTTATAGTGGTTCAGCGCCAACCTTGCACCTACATCCACTCTTCAAGCTCCTACTTGGAAATTTAAATCCACTAACCGTATTCAAACTGAATACACCATGAAAAATGTATAACCCTAGCTATCCCAAGCTATTACACTTATTTCTTGGATACAAGCAAACCCTACACACTTTGATTCAAGGTTCGGAGAGACCTTCCTAAGTTTTGGAACTACCAAAACTTAAAATAATATGAAAATAGAGTATAAGAGTTGATAACAATGAAATACAAAGTTTGCCCCTTTAATGAGCAAATAAAATGTTAAAAACTCTTTACACAATTAAGAAAGAAGCTTTTCTAATTTTCTTCAAAGTTGTTGAAGTCTTAAATAAGCTTTTGAGGGATTGGTGAATTTGAAACGAAAGCTTCTTTGCTTGAAGAGGGCTTTTTGCTTAGGACTGAAATAAAAGCTTGAATCTCTTTTTTTGTTCCTTCCTTTTTAAAGCCTTTATATCCTCTATGATGGTTGGAGAGAAAATAGACCCAATTTGTAGCCATTGGAGATCCATTTTAGAGCATTTAATATAGCTAAATAGGATTGAAAAATAGCCATTGCGGACTTCTGCTAGGTTGCCCCCTGCATAGGGGTTGACCTTTAGGTCAACCTCTATGATTGAAAATCCAAAAAACCCACTATTCTATATTTTTTTGCCTTTGGAACAGCAGAGGTCGACCCCTGGCATAGGGGATGACCTAGGGGTCGTCCCCTTTGGTGTGCCAATCAGCCCCTTTAACAGGGTTCGACCCAGGGATCGATCCATTTCTTCAAACTTGATTTTCTCTCAAAATATACATCCAAAAAATATAAAATTGCCTCCAATAGATCATAAATCTTCTATTTTTGCTCTTGAGACATTCAAAATAGATTTTATCCAACTTTATAAAATTTATGATTTTGCTCCTAAAATATAATAAATCTTTTTTTAAAGCCAAAATCATTAGTATCTCATTCAAATATTTTATAATTATCAAAATCAATTCTTGGAGCTACAATCTCCCCTTTGTTGATGATGACAAAATATTTGTATATAAGCAAAATAAGATATGTATAGAATATTAAAAAAAAATAGTGCCATTAAGAATTTTGAGTTTAAAATTAAGGAAATATATAGATATATTCAATTGATGCAATTTTTTAAGGCATGAGCTTTATAATATCAAGACATAATGTCAATACCTACAGGTAGATGATCATAGTGCCTCATTACCAGAAAGGATAGAGAAATCATAGTATAAACCTCAGTTTCTACAAAATAACTTAGTTCTTTTAGAAGAGAGGTTAGGAGCTATATAAAAAAAATTGCCATTCATTAAGCATGTAATTTTAACATCATCAATTAATAATTATTTCTTACACCAAATAATATATTTACTCTGCCTTTTTGACATCATTAATAAAAAACTACTCTTTTCTTGTTTGAAATAAAAATTTACTCCCCCTTTTATGAGAGAATAAGATGCCAATATTCAAAATACATAAGAGTCATAGGAGCCATACATCAAGTAAATAGTTCTAGTCAAAATAAATAAAGATGCGACATGGAGTTTACATAAAGATTTCAGAAATAAAAATAGTTAGCCATACAAGATAAGCACCATATACTATCAAAATTAGCCAACATATGTCATGAAGTAATTGACTAAACATATAAATGCATACTTCATGAATATTCTCAATTTATCTTTAGTTCATTACATATTTTTTATATACTCATTATACTATAATATTTTAATTTTAAAAAATAAGTATTAAGAATTCAAGTATCAAATTATTGAGAATTTTAAGTATCAATTCATTAAGCATATACTCAACATTCCTCTTTCCATTTTTGTTAAACATTAAAAAGCTTATAGGAAGAATTAAGAAAACTATCAAAATCAATAAAATATAGAAGTGTATCAAATGAGAGATGTATCAAATTCAAAAAATAAAGTCAAATAAATCATCTTTCTTTTAAAAACTTATCTTTAGATTTTAAATATGCTTAAAATATTACTTTTCTTTCAGAAATTTGCTTGAATTCAAATATCAAAGGCTCTCCTCCTTATTAAATGATTATAATTTTTATAATTAGATTTTTAAATATATCTTTTTTAGGCTTGAAGAGGAATAGAGCTTTTCAAAGTTTTGAACAAAGAAATCAAGTATAATACATTTTTTTTTTAATGCATCAAACAAATCATTGAAATACAAAGGGAATGATGTACAAGGCGGAAGCATGGATTTCAAAGCAAAAACAAGAAATCATATAAACCAAACCCAAACCCTAGGACCATCTTATTAGCAATTAAATCATATAACATGCATTTATAATATAAAAAAAAATTAGAACATACCTCTTATCGCTAAACCCTAAGTTGACTCTGATCGTCGGCAGTAGTCCGTCAGGGGTTTCATCAGGTGCCCACGTGTTCAACCTCCAACGTTGATCCATATAGAGACTTGATCAAGATACCAGCACCTCTCTTATTTATATAATTAAAATTCTAATAATAAAAAACTTTAATTAAATGGGCAAGACCTTCTTTTAGCCTTTATGTCACCTTCCTTGCCTCTCTTTATCTATGTTTCTTTTTTTTTTTTCTGTCTTCTTAATTTTCCTTCCTATTCTCTTAGTCTTAAGATGACTTCTTGACCTTATAAGGACAAGGTCTAGATAAGAGAATGGAAGAAAGAAAATTGGACAAAAGAGACTCTTGTAAGAAAAAAAGATAATTTTTTTCACATCTCCTGGACTCATGGTATGCACCCTTATTTATAATGTACGTAAGGGTGCCAACACAATTTCTCATGCCCATTCAAAAAAATATCTCATGTCCCTTCAGCCAATCTCATGCCTCATCAAAAAATAATTAAATGTAGACTTAGTCCAAGAGGTGCCTTAAAGCAGAAGGACTCTTGGACTAATTCTACGTAAGTTATTTACGAAGAGTCGCAATATTTCATCTTTGGCGCCACCCTTTTCATCCATTAGATCAGATGAAAAGGCCATCCAATGGCTCTAAAAAGGGACGCCCATTCAGCAAGAAGGCATGGAGATGATCTTTGAATAGTCAAAGTCCCAAGAGACTTTGACTTTGTACAAGAGGCATCAAGGAGGAGTGGGCGGCATGGAGTCCTGGGTGGCAAGGAGTCTTAGGCAATAAAGAATCCTGAGTGATAAAAATTAAAAGGAAAATGGAGTTTTTAACTTGTAGAAGGACTCTTTATTGCCCCATATCTGATGTCCATGGCTTTTCAAAATTTTTACACAACATAACAAATTGGAAAAATCAAAGAAGGTAGGCGCCAACTAATTCTCTACGTCAAAAATGCTTTGCGCATGAAAGACTTCCCATGCGCAAGAGAGAGACTCTCTGGCACATGGGATTCAGGTATGTGGTGCCCCAACTGAAGCCCAATTAGTCTAGGTTAACCCAATTCAAGACCAAATCCTATTTGGCTCAAATCGGACCCTAATTAAACCAAATCGAAAGTTGATTCGAATCCAGTTCGAATCCAGGTGCTAGGATTTGCTACATGTGCTAGCATGTTCATCTTGCAAACATGGTCTAATCCAATTAGACCCTTAATCAATTCTCTTTGTGTGTAACCCATTGGGTTCCACATCTAACCAGCAATGGGTCTGGGTGTGATTTGACCTAATCTGGTTAGAACTCAACCAAACCGATTTAGGTCAAAACCAGCCAACCCAATTTTGACTTAATTTAGAATACTTTCTAATTTAATGATCAAATTAAAATTTTAATTTGATCGAATGCAAAATACATGATTGACGTCTAGCAATATATCATGACTTTCTGAAAGATATGAAATTTTGATAGAAATACCAAAAATATCCTTCAGTGAAAATTACCATGCAACTAGATCCTTCGATCTCCCTGCATCCTGAATATGACTCTGGGTATGAAAATATGTCAATGCCAACATCATATTCATTCTCTTTTAATCTTATGATGTTGATTTATTTAATGAAATATTAGAAACTATTTCTAATTTTCATCATGCTTTGATCAAAGTCTTCCTGAATCATCATTTGTTTGAAGCAGGTAGGATGCTATTTCTTCTTACTAAGAGTGATCGATTCTATGTTAACCTACTCACAACCTTCATATATAATCTACCATATCCAAATTGTTCCATACATAACTGAGTGATGAATGAGTATGAATCAAAATATGGATTCATATATATAAGATTCTATGATAGTTTCAGGTCAAAGGATTATATGCACAATTCCACTATGAGAATCATCTATTGACATGTAGATGACTCTACTAGATATTCGCTGTTGGGGATAAATCCCGCTCCTGCCGAAGCCTAGCCCGATGCTCGGCCCAATGCAACCAGTAGCCGCTGAAGAGCTTTAGCGCCAGGCGCCAGGCCGAGCCCCTACCACGGCCGAACTGCCTAGAGGCCGAACTCCCCTACGCCAAGGTCCGGGCCGAACTGCCTAGAAGCCGAACTCCCCTGCGCCAAGGTCCGGCCGAACTACCTAGCTGCCGAACTCCCCTGCACCAAGGTCCGGGCCGAACTACCTAGCTGCCTGAACTCCCCTGCACCAAGGTCTGGGCCGAACTACCTAGCTGCCGAACTCCCCAGCGCCAGGCTCCGGGCCGAACTCCCACCGCCAGCCGAACTTCCTGACGGCCGAGCTCCTTGGACTCCAAGCGGCAGGACTTCTTCGGGAGACGGACTCCTCCCAGACGCTCGTTCGGCCACCCGAGCTCCTCCCGGGTTTCCCCTTCGGACCGACTCCAGGCGAGCCCAGGCGGCCGAACCCCTTCGGACCGACTCCAGGCGGTCGAACTCCTCGACAATCGTCCCTCGGACCGAACTCTACAGATGGCCGACCCTTCAGCCAGCCGAGCTCCTCCCAGGTTTCCCCTTCGGCCGAACTCTGTTACAAGTCCGAACCCATTCGGACCCCACGGCGAACCCCTTCGACCGGCTCCAGGCGGCCGAACTCCTCAGCGAGCCCTGGCCGAACCAACTAGCAACCGAAGTCCTTCAACTGGCCCCAGCCGAGCTTCTTCGGGCCTCTCAGCGGTCGAACTCCTCGGCAGTCGCCCCTCGGTCGAACTCTACAGATGGCCGACCCTTCAGCCAGCCGAACTCCCCAAGCCTTTCCTTCTGCCGGACTCTCCTTAGAGATGACTCATCGCCATCAGCGGCAGGCAACGAAACCAGACGACACGGCTACCACCTCTGGCAACGCCACTCCATGACGATGCCCTCCTCTCCGTACCGGACTCCATGCGGCCCACGACGTGCCAGTATGACTCCCACGATCCACCGGACGATGCCTTCCTCTCCGTACCGGACTCCATGCGGCCCATGACTCGCCAGTATGGCTCCCACGATCCACCGGACGACGCCTTCCTCTCCGTATCGGACTCCATGCGGCCCACGACGTGCCAGTATGGCTCCCACGATCCACCGGACGATGCCGTCCTCTCCGTACCGAACTCCATGCTGCCCGATGACTCTCTGCCAGACGGCATGGCCATCACCATCAACTAAGCTCCGCTATAAAGGGACCCCTCCAGATATGCCAAGGCTAAGCTCTCTGAACTCTCGACTCTCTAAGCTCTCCTCCTCATCTCTAAGCTCCGGAACTCATTCCGAGCACTCCATTACTGTTGGCCGGAAACTAACTTGACCGTCGGAGGGTCCTGCCGGAGCCACCACCCCACCGGTTCTGGATGGGACTTCGTTTTGCAGGTCCCCGGCGGCGACCTCGGCGGCCTCGACTCCGGCGACCTCCGGCGAGGATGGATTTCTGCACCAACATTCATAATTTGGATTAATTCAGTCAACTCATTCTCTAATAAGCATCCACATCTTTGTATTAGTGTCATACACAAGTGATTATGAGATCAATCACCCTCTCAATTGAGCATACAAAAGATGTGCTCATCTTATCGAAAAACATTGATCCCTAACTTAATGTCCCATTGACTAGAAATATTTAAATTAGGGTTTTAAGATTTTAGATCTCACTGGTATGATCTCATCATAATCCTAAAATCGTAGTCCTAATTTATGGGGTTCATCTTAATCTTAAATAATAAGATACTGCATATGATGAAATAAATGTCTTTATTAAAAAAATGTCATTACATAAGTTTGGAAGACAAAGAACAACCCAAGAATTGATTGGCTTGAGGGCATATTCCTTTCAATCTCCCACTTGCACTAAAGCTAATCGCCCTTATATTTTAATCCCATACAATCAAGGTGGCGATCAAATAGTTGCAATGGTAAAGCCTTAGTGAATGGGTGTGCTATGTTGTTCTTTGTGTCAACTCATTCTATGACTACATCTTGTCTTTCAATAATTTCATGAATGAGATTGAAGCATCTTAGAATGTGTTTGGATTTATGATGAGACCTTGGTTCCTTTGCCTGAGCAACAGCTACGGTATTATCACAGTAAAGTGATGCTGGATACTTAATTTCAGGAATAACACCCAATTTAGTGATGAACTTCTTCATCCAGATAGCTTCTTTGGTGGCTTTACTTACAGCTATGTATTCTACTTCAGTGGTTGAGTCAGCTACAGTTGGCTGCTTAGTACTCTTCCAACTCACTGCTCCATCGTTCAGAGTAAAGACATACCCTGAAATGGATTTACTATCATCTAGGTCTGATTGAAAACTAGAGTCAGAATATGCTTCTAGTTTAAGATCAGAACCACCATATATAAGAAAAATATCTTTAGTCCTTTTCAAGTATTTAAGAATATTTTTCACAGCTTTCCAATGATCCTCTCTTGGATCAGCTTGAAATCTACTTGCAATGCGTAAAGCATAAGCAACATCAGGCCTTGTACATAACATGGCATACATTATTGATCCAACAGCCAAAGCATAAGGAATAGAACACATTCTATTTCTCTCTTCAGGTGTCTTTGGAGACATCTTTTTAGAGAGATGTATGCCTTGACTCATGGGTAAGTAACCTCTCTTACTCTCATCCATACTAAACCTTTTCAATACTAAGTCAATGTACCTAGATTGGGACAAGCCTAGCATTCTCTTAGATCTATCTTTATAGATCTTTATTCCTTGTATATAGGATGCTTCTCCCAAATCTTTTATGAAAAACTTATTTGATAGCCATAATTTGACTAATTGTAACATTGAGATATCATTCCCAATGAGGAGTATGTCATCTACATACAGAACCAAGAAGACTATGGTTCTCCCACTAGTTTTCTTGTACACACATGGTTCATCCATATTCTTGATAAAACCAAAATCTTTTACTGTTTCATCAAAATGGATGTTCCAAACTCCTTGATGCTTGCTTTAATCCATAAATGATCTCTTAAGCTTGCATACCTGATTTGGTCTCTCATTTGACTCAAATCCCTCTGGCTGTGACATATAGACCTCCTCCTCAAGGAAACCGTTAAGGAAGGCAGTCTTTACATCCATTTGCCATATTTCATAATCGTGGTATGCTGCTATAGCAAGCATAATCCGAATAGATTTGAGCATAGCAACAGGTGAAAATGTTTCATCATAATCAATCCCCTATTTTTGCCTAAAACCCTTAGCCACCAATCTGGCCTTATAGGTTTCAATTTGACCATCAGCTCCAATCTTTTTCTTAAAAATCCATTTGCATCCAATAGGATTTATATCCTCTACTGCATCCATCAAAGTCCATACATTGTTGGTGTGCATGGATTCTATTTCGGATTGCGTGGTAGCCAGCCATTTGTAAGAGTCTTTACTTTTGACTGCTTCTGTATAGATCAGAGGTTCATCATTCTTAATGACTTGGGCTTCATTGTTCTCAATATGAAACCATACCTCACAGGTGTATTTCGTACTCTTTTAGACCTACGGATAGGAGTTATGTGTTCTGGTTCTTTTATATGATTATATGGTTGAGAAATTTCTATTTATTTTTCTTGAACTTCACTAAGTTCAATATTTCTGCCACTGTCCTTTTCTAGGATAAATTCTTTTTCCATGAAAGTGGCATGCCTACTTACAAATACCTTTTGTTCAGTAGGATGGTAGAATAAATATCCTATACTATTTCTAGGATATCCTATAAATAGACATCTGTCTGATCTAGCATCAAGTTTATGTCCAAAATTTTTTTTGACATATGCTGGACAACCCCATATCTTAAGATACTTAAGATTAGGTTTCTTACTTCTCCATATATCATATGGAGTACTAGATACAGATTTAGAAGGTACTCTATTCAAGATGTAAATTATAGTCTCCAGCGCATGACCCCAGAAGGAAATAGGTAATTCAGTGAAGCACATCATGGACCGTACCATATCTAATAAGGTACGATTTTTTCTTTTGATTACATCATTTAATTATGGTGTATAAGAAGGTGTCCATTCAGAGAGAATCCCTTTAACTTTAAGATAGTCTAGAAACTCACTAGATAAGTATTCTCCTCCCCGATCAGATCAAAGGATTTTTATACATTGTCCAGTTTGTTTTTCAACCATACTTTGATACTCTTTGAATTTATCAAAAGCTTCTGATTTGTGTTTCATAAGATACACATATCCAAACCTAGATAAATCATCAGTGAACATTATGAAATAAGAGTATCCTCCTCTGGCTTGAGTTGTCATAGGACCACATACATCCATATGTACAAGTCCTAATAACTCATTTGTCCTTTTTTCATGTCCACTAAATGGAATCTTGGTCATTTTACCCATGAGGCATGATTCACAAGTTTTCAATGATTCATAATCAAAAGGATCAAAGAACTTTTCTTTGTATAACTTGTTAATCCTAGCCTCACTAATATGACCTAATTGACAGTGCCAAAGTAAAGTATTATTTATATCATCTCTCTTATGTTTTCCATTTTTATCAATATGAAATATATTATCATCCGAACATAGAGTCAACAAACCATTGCTAAATATGCCAAAACAAATATTTTCATTAGAATATTTGATCGAGCAACCTTCGCTTGTTACATTAAGACTATAACCTTGTTTTAATAACAAGGGTATAGATATAATATTTCTAATGATCTTAGGCATATAATAACAATTTGTAAGCTCTAAGATCTTCCCATAAGGTAACTTCAATATATTTGTCCCTACAGCTTCTGCTTGGATAGACTCTCCTCCAGCGCCATAGAGCTTGAAGTCACCTTTCTTCAAACTCTTAATTTTCTGCAGCCCCTGCAAAGATTTGCAGATATGAAAATCATAGCCGGTATCTAATACCCAAGAATTTGAAATGGAAGAATTTAATGATAATATAGTATGTATCTCATACATACCTTTTAGTGCATTATTTGCACCAGACTTCATGGTTGCAAGGTAAGCCTTGCAATTCCTCTTCCAATGATCTGTTTTGCCGCAGTAAAAATTGGTTGTCTATCTGAAGACCTTCTTCCCCTTTTTCTTCTTATTTATACCACCTTTAGGATTCAACCTTCTCTTTGAACCCTTTTTGCCTGCCTTCTTCTTGGAGATCCCATCCACAAGAAGAAGAGGAGCCTTATCCTTCTTGATATGGCTTTCTGCTATTTTGAGCATATTTAATAGCTCAGGTAAGGAAGAATTCAGTTTGTTCATGTGATAGTTCACGACAAACTAAGAAAATGATTCTGAGAGAGATTGCAGGATCAAATCCTGACTTAACTCTCCATCCATAACAAAACCTAATTGACTTAATCGAGTGATTAGGTCAATTACCATCAAAACATGATTTTGTACGGATGTTCCTTCTATCATTCTTGCATGGAATAATTGCTTAGATATCTCATATCTAGCAGTTCTACTATGCTCTCCATAAAGTTCTTTTAGATTGAGCAATATGGACTGAGTGTCCATGCCATCATGCTGTCTCTGTAATTCATTACTCATAGAGGCAAGTATGATGCATTTGACAGTAAGAAAATCATTTTGCCACATATTGTATGTGGACTTATCTTCATCTGTGGCACCTTGTCCTAATGGCATAGGATCAGGGGTATCAAGAATATAGGAGAGTTTTTCTTGACTGAGTACTATTTTTAGGTTTCTCAATCAGTCCACATAATTTTGATCAGTCAATTTATTTGAATCCAAAATTGAATGCAATGAAAGTGAAGAAGCCATTTAATCTACATAATAAAGAACAATACATAAGCAAACAACTCATGATGACAAACATAATTAAATTAGGATTTTAATTATGTCTCCCACTGATTAATCAAAAATCATAACCCTCTAATTGATTTTCTTAGTGAGAATAAGACCCTAATTTCCTTATAAAAGGTCTTGTGGTTGCACAACAAACCTGTTATAAGTTCAAAGGTAGGAAACTCTTTCCAATTGCATCTTATGTAACTCTCTCAAAAAAAAAAAATTTGCCTCTAAAATATTAATAGCCTTGTGTTAGCACAACAAACTTTAATGTTTTAGTTTAAGTAGAACCCTTCATTTCTATACAGTCAAAATGAAATATAACTGCTTTTGTGGTTACACAACAAAATAGTATATTCAAAATGCTTTAAGCATCTCAATGCACTAGATTAATATTACATTATTTTTCATGATAGATCTTGTGGTTACACAACAAAACTAATATGGTTCATGACATAATAAGAACCTAGTATGAAGGAAGGCCTTAATGTAGTGAATATAATACTAAGCATTTCAATCTAGAATTAAATTAATCGAATCAGCCAGGTAAGTGGGAGAGAAATGGGAGTCCCCCCATTGCTTTCCTTAGACATCAATAAATTGATCAGGTCAGATAACGGAATCAATTAAAAAATCACATTCTCTTTACTAATCATGAACCATTTATCCTAGATATCGATTGATCAATTAGATATCTTGACTGATTCAGCTATAGATTAATTACACTATAACTTAATATAATTTTAAAAGAGAGATTTAAATGGTCTCGATCTCGATGCACATTCTAATTTAAAACTAAATGATAAAAGCATCAATTATGAAAAATTTATATATACATACATACATACATACATACATACATATATATATATATATATATATATATATATATATATATATATATATATATATTAACATGTATAATTATTCTAGGACAACCATCAATACATAGTGAATACTTTCCACTATGTCAGGGCAACCTTCATAGAATAATATATACATCATAATCATATTATGATAAATAAAAATATGATCTCATCATGTATAAAAATATGCTAAAAATATTATATCATATTTTTCATTTATGCCATTATATTATAAGCAAAGCATTATATGATTTAACCTAATAAGGCTTGCTCTAATACCAATGAAGGGAATGGTGTATAGAGCAGAAGCATGGATTTCAAAGCAAAAACATGAAATTATATAAACCAAATCCGAATCCTAGGACCATCTTATTCGCAATTAAATCATATAACATGCATTTATAATATAAAAAAAATATTAGAACATACCTCTTATTGCTAAATCCTAAATTGACTCTGATCGCCGACAGCAGTCCGTCAGGGGTTCCACCAGGTGCCCATGTGTTCACCCTCTAATGTTGATCCACATAGAGACTTGATCAAGACACCAACACCTCTCTTATTTATATAATTAAAATTTTAATAATAAAAACTTTAATTAAATGGGCAAGACCTTCTTTTAGCCTTTATGTCACCTTCCTTGCCTCTCTTTATCTATCTTTCTTTTTTTTTTTTTGTCTTCTTAATTTTCCTTCCTATTCTCTTAGTCTTAAGATGACTTCTTGATCCTTATAAGGACAAGATCTAGACAAGAGAAAGGAAGAAAGAAAATTGAACAAAAGAAACTCTTGTAAGAAAGAAAGATAATTTTTTTCACATCTCCCAGACTCATGGTATGCACCCTTATTTATGATGTACGTAAGGGTGCCAACACAATTTCTCGTGCCCATTCAAAAAGATATCTCATGTCCCTTCAGCCAATCTCATGCCTCATCAGAAAATAATAAGATGTAAACTTAGTCCAAGAGGTGCCTTAAAGCAGAAGGACTCTTGGACTAATTCTACGTAAGTTATTTACGAAGAGTCGCAATATTTCATCTTTGGCACCACCCTTTTCATCCATTAGATCAGATAAAAAGGCCATCCAATGGCTCTAAAAAGGGATGCCCATTCAGCAAGAAGGCTTGGAGATGATCTTTGAATAGTCAAAGTTCCAAGAGACTTTGACTTGGTCCAAGAGGCATCAAGGAGGAGTGGGCGGCATGGAGTCCAGGGCGGCAAGAAGTCTTGGGTGACAAAGAATCCTAAGCAACAAAAATTAAAAAGAAAATGGAGTTTTTAACTTTTAGAAGGACTCTTTATTGCTCCATATCTGATGTCCATGCCTTTTCAAAATTTTTACGCGACATAACAAGTGGAAAAAGTCAAAGAAGGTAGGCGCCAACTAATTCTATGCGTCAAAAATGCTTTGCACATGGGATTTAGGTATGTGGCACCCCAACTAAAGCACAATTAGTCTAGGTTAATCCAATTCAAGACCAAATCCTATTTGGCTCAAATCGGATCTTAATTAGCCCAAATCAGAAGTCGATTCGAATCTAATTCGAATTCAGGTGCTAGGGTTTGCTACATGTGCTAACATGTTCATCTTGCAAACATGGTCTAATCCAATTAGACCCTTAATCAATTCTCTTTGTGTCTGACCCATTGGGTTCCACATCTAACCAACAGTGGGTCTGGGTGTGATTTGACCTAATCTGGTTAGAACTCAACCAAATTAATTTAGGTCAAAACTAGCCAACCCAATTTTGACTTAATTTAGAATACTTTATAATTTAATGATCAAATTAAAATTTTAATTCGATCGAACCCACAAGACATGATTGACGTCTAGCAACGTATCATGACTTTTTGAAAGATATAAAATTTTGATGGAAATACCAAAAATATCCTTCAGTGAAAATTACCATGCAACTAGATCCTTCGATCTTCTTGCATCCTGAATATGACTTTAGGTATGAAAATATGTCAACCCCAATATCATATTCATTTCTCTTTCAATCTTATGATGATGATTTATTTAATGAAATATTAGAAACTATTTCTAATTTTCATCATGCTTTGATCAAAGTCTTCCTGAATCATCATTTGTTTGAAGCAGATAGGATGCTATTTCCTCTTACCAGGAGTGATCGATTCCAGTTAACCTACTCACAACCTTCATATATAATCTACCATATCCAGATCATCCCGTACATGACTGAGTGATGAATGAGTATGAACCAAAATATGGATTCATATATATAAGATTCTATGGTAGTTTCAGATCAAAGGATTATATGCATAATTCCACTATGAGAATCATCTATTGACATATACATAAGACTCCATTAGATATTCTCAATTTGGATCAATTCAGTAAACTCATTCTCTAATGAGCACCCACATCTTTGTAATAGTGTCATACACAAGTGATTGTGAGATCAATCATCCTCTCAATTGAGCATACAAAAGATGTGCTAGTCTTACCAAAATATATTGATCCCTAACTTAATGTCCCATCGACTAAAAATATTTAAATTAAAATTTTAAGATTTTAGGTCTCACTGGTATGATCTCATCATAATCCTAAAATCATAGCCCTAATTTATGGGATTCATCATAATCTTAAATAATAAGATACTGCATGTGATGAAATAAGTGCCTTTATTAAAAAATATATATATCATTAAAATCAATTAAAATTAAAAATATACATATCAAATTCAAAAAAATTTGATTTAATTTGAAGAGGATATTAAATTTAAATTTTATGAGATATTTAATATGAAAATAAGTATGTTTGATATTAAATTTATATTGATATCACTCTTTTCCTTTCTAAAAAGTTTTAATTCAAACTTTTTAAGTCAATATTGAGGGATAGAGCTTTTCAAGATATTTTTGCACATTTGACACCAAGAAAAGTAAGCCGATGTCAAATTTCTATTTAATACTATCAATTTAGATTTTCAATTCAATTTCAAAAAATAAAGATTTTCAAATAAAACAAGTATAACAAAAAAAATTGACACTAATTTTAATATTTATTCTTGACTTTTCTCAAAAAGTTTTAGTCAATTAAACTTTGAAAATGTATGTATCAGAAGAGTATGAAAGATAGTATCAAAGTTGAAAATAATTTTATAAGGATCTTACATTGTACATTAAAAATTCTATAAATTTATTTCTAGGAGTATGAAGAGTTTTCAATTCAATTCAACTCCAAGAATATCAAGAATATTCAGATAAATCAAATTATAAAATCAGCATATGAATGATACCACTTTAAGCAAGTTTTAATATTTGAGAATAATTTATTTGTCTGATACTACTTTAAATTAGTAGTACATTAAATCAAGTAAATCAAATTAAATAAATACATGAAAGCATGAATTGAAAAGACTATAAGATATTTGATTGAGAGTTTAAATTCAATTAAAATAAAGTACAAATTTGAAAAAATTATAAAATAAATGATTGATAATTTAAGATTAATATCATTATTTTCAATACTAATTTGCAGCAAATATCTCTCCTATTTTTAAAAGTGAATACCATAAAATTCATCATGTGATATTTTTAAATTTATTCTTCCTCTTTTTTTTTTTTAAATGAAGCATCGTTAATTGATTCCACTTTAGTCTTTAACTAATATTAATTTGAATTTTAAGCATAGATTTTTAAATTAGATTGATACCAATTTTATAACTAATTCATCTTAAATGAATTCTCCTCCTTACTTTTGTAAATAAAGATATTTTTAATTAAATAGTCTTTTAAGATTAAATTATTTTCTTTAGTATTTTCTTCCTCTATTGCATTTATTTTAAAGTAAGCATATTGAGTTTCAAATAATCAACCATCAACCAAATAATCAATCATAATCATGATACAATAAAATTATTTTTTTAATAAAAATTTTACTTTCATTGATTTTAAAATGGAATGTTTACAACAGGATGTCTTCAATCATGACAACATTAAAATAATCAATTGATGTAAAGCATTTTTGAAATATTGATTGATCATTAAAAAATGATGACATAATTAAATCTATCAATATATGAATTGATAAGTCAAAAAATATATAAATACATAAATCAAAGATGAACAAATCAAGTAATATAAGTAATTTCTTTTCAAGTTTTAAAAAAATTATTTCTTTCAGCACAACTCAACCAAAAATTGAATAAGATTTAGTTTAAGAAATATTTTTTTCTTATTTAGAAAGTATAATTTTAATACTATAATTTTTTTTCAAAACTATAATTTCAAAAGAAAATGCTTTTCAAATTTAGCTAAGAAATAGCTTTAAGCTTTAAAAATCCATGATAAATAGATTCTTTCAAAATTGAGAATTTGGATATATTATCACAAAGAGATTTGTTTAATTTAATTTTTTTAATGATAATTATTTTTTTTGAGAAAATATTTTTTTTCAAAAAATATTACACATTGAGTTCAGAAAAAGGTATCAAACATTTATAATTTGACTTAAACATTATTATATTAAAATATGGCTATGCAAACTTAGATTTGAGACTAAGCATTCTTTTCTCCCTTCACTTTTTTGTCAAAAGATAGAGTACAAGGTGATAAAATTTGATACCAATTGTTTTAATTTTTCTGATCAGAAAAGATGAATCCATTAAGTTTAAATCAAATTATTTTGATAAGTTATTTTGATTTGAAACCAATAGACTATGCAAATAAATCATAGAGAGATTTACTATTTAAATTTAGATCTTTTTTTTCTTAAAAAATATCACTCAATTTAGTTCAGAAAAGATTTGAAATTCTTTGATTTTATCTTAAAAGATATCATATAAGCTATGCAAAATTAGATTCAAGACAAAATATTCTTTTCTTTTTACCAAAAGAAGGTAATGGAGTGCAAGGTAGAAAAAAATCTGTTTGATACCAATTATGAAACTTTACTTAAGGATGAATTCTTTGATACCAATACAAAACATGAATAAACAATATCACATGAAAGCACAAGTATAAGTAAACCAATAAGTCAAGCAACAAATAAATGCCTATTAATGATTTTTCATGAGATTCAAAAATTATTTATCTAGAATTTTCATTTGGAGTAAAACATTTTTCAAGATTAAGCTTGATACTAATTAATTATTAAAAATCATGAAAGGATCAAACCATGCAAAGTATGATTGAATAAAAAATAAAATAGAAATAATTTTTCTAAAGCAAATCAAATAACTAGAATAACACGAGTGCATAAATAGTTCAAAATAATTTTACTTTTAATATTTCAATAATATTTTCTCTTATTTAGTTCAAAATTATTATTTTTTATAATAAATGCTAGAAAATTTGACTTTCTTAACTCTTTTCCTATGTTGAAAAATTAACTTTTCTTAATTCTTCTCCTATTCCTTTCAAATTAGGCATATTTAATTAATTTAAATAAGCGATCATTTCTCTCTCTTTGTTTTGCAAGCAAAGCACATTTTGAGTCAAACAAATAATATCAAACACATTGAATTTTCATAAAAGATAAAATTTTTAGTGATTAGCCAATGATGATTACAAAGATAAAATCATGAAAACATGCAAAATATATGAGAGCTATATCCTATATAGATGCCAAAAATAGATTGAAAGGATCATTAAAGCTGTGGAAAAGAATCCTAGCATCTTAAGCAAGTATATATCAGGATAATCCTAAGATGTAGGTCTAGGCTAGGTAGAAGAAGAGTATAGTCTAATATCTATAAATTACTGGGCTTGATAGCAAACATCCTTCCTCACTGCAGTAAGTGCCTAAAATAGTGTTTCTAACTCATCTCTGATCAATGATAATGCCTTCATCTAATCTCATCTCATCTGGTATGTCTCTGATATATACCTCTAAAGCTTTGTACAGACTGACGCTATGATCTTAATGGAGAGTCTATCAATAAATGCATCCTCATCCAGTCTATCAAATAATCATGAGCTAGTATTTGGATGGTTGGTCTATGAAAGTAAAGCTATCTCTATTTGTTCATGCTGCTCTACTGGCTTCTTGTCCTGATATTCACAATAGTAGACTCTGCTGTAGGAGTCTCATCATCATCATCTACTATAGCATGAGAGCTGATATCCTCAATACCCTCAATCATCATCTGGATCAAATATAAATATTAAATATATAGTTGCTTGAGATAATCCAAGGTGCTTCTACTAGTCTGTATATGTGTAGCATGTGTCCAATGCTATCAATATTTATCTTAGTCTGTGCACCTTTCACTTTAAAAACTAGAATTTCTCTTTCTTTGGGTCAAATACTTTCGGGGTGCCATTGGAGAACAAGAACTACAAGATTAGAATAGAAATGGAGAGGAAAGGTCCGATTTTAGTAGGAGAGGGGTTTGAATGGAATTACGGCTTGAGAAAATTGATAATGAAATGATAGAGCCTTGGATATTTTTAAATAGGAGAACTAATCCCAAAAAAAAAGATCGACTCTTGCTAAATCAAGGTCGGCTCTTGAAGAGAGGTCGACTCCAATGAAACTGGGAGTTGGCTCCTCAAAGCAGAAAATAGTTCAAGTAGTTTTTGATTCAAGAAAATTTAATCAAATTGAATAAGAATCAATAGGCAATCAAATCAATGATCAAGAAGGATATTCCAATCAAATTAGGGGATGAAGAATTAATCAATCATGGGGGTAAGATTATCAAGTCAAGGAACTAATGTAAAAAAAAATCTAGACATAGGCTCTATGAGTTTTGGTTGAACTATGAAATTCTAAATCCTTAGGGATAAGCTAATATGCAATGTAATTCAACACATCAAGCACTTGGATTTTATGAATATATATTTTATCTTCAAGTACTTAGATCATGCAAAGTTTTGAAAAGTTTTAACTAAGCATCTTTTTATTTAAGTATCTTATGGGGGGAATGCCAAAAATCAGTTTTACATGTATGTTCAGTAATTCAAAAATATTCACATCTAACTAAGCATCTTTTTATTTAAGTTTATTAATTGCAAAATTGATATGGGGAAGCTATTATATCATATTGAATTTCAAGATAATTTCAATTCATATCATAACATGATACTTAGAGGAGAGCATATTGATTTTTTAAAATCAAAGTATTCAAATCATCAAAATCAATCAATCATACTAATCTTACTAACATATGAAAAGAATTTCAAGCAAGTAATCATAATATGAAATCATAATGATAGATCATTAAAATTAATAGAATTAATCAAACAAACATTGATGGTATAATATAAGAAAAGTTTAGATTTTACCCATATCATCACCCATCCAAGTCCATTCCTAAGGCATCCAACTATAAGTATTTTCTCATTTTATTCCATTAGATCCTTGGTGTGCCTACAAAATTATTTACTAGTTTTTGGTACCCAAGTCATCTTAGATCTATGAAGGTTAGAGCTCATGGTTTCTTTTGGAATCCAAATCTTCTTCACACTTGAATTTTTAGATTTACTAGAAAAACATGTATAGAATTTATGTCGTACTTTTCTACATTTAAAGCAAGTAATATTTGAAAACTTATTGCTTAATGAGTTCACAAAGATGTTTTTCAGAAATTTTATTTCTTAAGAGGATTATATCCTAGGCCAGCTTTATCATAAATGGTCTTTTGATTTTCAAGTATTATTTGAAGTTTATTTGAGCTAAGAGTGAACTTTTCTACCATAGATTTTAACTTAGCAATTTTAATTCTTAGGTTTAGATTTTCTTGAGTTAAAACTAATTTCTCATTTGAAATTATCTCATTTTCCTTTAGGGAGGATTTTAAAATATCATTTTTCTTCTTAAGCTCAGCATTTTCTTCAACTAACAAATTTTCAAATTTAATCAATTATTTCTTTTTTTTAGTTGAATAATTAATTTATTTTAAAAAATCTTTCTTTTCTCTGGCCATGTTTTTAATATGTTTTAATAGATCTTCTTTTTTACTGAAAATTTTATTTTTCTCTTCAACCAAAGATAGATTAGATTTTTTAAGTTCTTTACTCTATAGCCTTATCTTTTTGTGTTCATCCATTAACTCATTAAAAGCTTCATATAATTCATTAAAAGTAAATTTAGATATATCTCATCATTTTGAGCTTTGAGGCAACAACTTTCTATACATTCCTCCTCTTTCTCATTCTTCTCTTGTTTGCTTTGCTCCTACTTAATCAATGCTTTCTTTTTTTTTTTATTTTTTTCTTTTCTTCTTCTTTTCATCCTCATGCACCATGAGGCATGAGTTGAGATGAGTTTTCTTTTCTTCTTGAGAGCTTGATATTTCTCTTTGATTTGCTCCCTCAAAAGTAGTTTGTAATTTCTTCCATATTTGATTTGCTGAATTATATGAAGAAATTACATTAAAAATATTTATGTCTAACGAACAATAAAGTAAATTCATTACTTTAGCATTTATTTGAATAATTTTTTTATCATGAATTGATGCATTGGGTGTGTGTAGGCCATTGAATATAATTTTTCATAAATTATAGTCATGTGCTTGAATGAATATTTTTATCCTAGATTTTCAATAAGTAAAATTTGAGCCATCAAACAATAGGGATCTATCTATAAAATATCCATCATTAAAAAAAGATTTCATTTTGGGTTGCTAAAATCTTCAGCTCTTAATAGTTAAATCAATAACTAATAATAGAGCATCTGCTCTGATATCACTTATTATCCAGATATACAATCCAGGAGGGAGGGTGAATTGGGTTTTTAAAATTTTAAAGCTAATTTAGAACCACAAAGATTATGTAATATTATGTAAGTTATATGTGGTGGGTGATTTAAGTGAGATGAAAAGATAAATAGTAAGAGATCAAGTATTTAAAAAAAAAAGATGGAGAGAGAGCAAGCACACCATAAATAAGCAAGATTTATAGTGGTTTGATGCCGACCTTGCACCTACATCCACTCTCCAAGCTCCTACTTGAGAATTTAAATTCACTAACCGTATTCAAACTGAATACACCATTGAAAACCTCCAATCCTAGCTTTCTCAAGCTAGCATGCTTGTTTTCCAAGTATAAGCCAACCCTACACACTTAGATTCAAGGTTTGGAGAGACCTTCCTAAGTTTTGGAACCCCCAAAACTTAAAACAATATAAAAATAGAGTATAAGAGTTAATGACAATGAAATAAAAAGTTAGCCCCTTCAATGAGCAAATAAAACATTGAAAACTCTTTACATAATTAAGGAAGAAGCTTTTCTAATTTTTCTCAAAGTTGTTGAAGACTTGAATGAGCTTTTGAGGGATTGGTGAACTTGAAATGAAAGCTTCTTTGCTTGAAGAGAACTTTTTGCTTAGGATTGAAATGAATGCTTGAATCTCCTTTTTCATTTCTTCCTTTTTAAAGCCTTTATATCCTTTATGATGGTTAGAGAGAAAATAGATCCAATTTGTAGCCATTGAAGATCCATTTTGGAGCATTTATTGTAGCTAAAAAGGACTAAAAAATAGTCATTATGGATTTTTTCCATCATCGTCCATTGCATAGGGGTCGATCCCAAGATCGTCCATTGCATAGGGGTCCACCTATGGGTTGACCTCTATGACAGAAAATCCAAAAAACCCACTATTCTATATTTTTTTATCTTTGAAACAATAGAGATCGACCTAGGGATCGACTCTTGGCATAGGGGATGACCTAGGGGTCATCCCCTTTGGTGTGCCAATCAGCCCCTTTGACAGGGATCGACCTAGGGATTGATCCTTTTCTTCAAACTTGATTTTTTCTCAAAATATATATCCAAAAAATATGAAATTACCTTTAATAGATCATAAATCTTTTGTTCTTGCTCTTGAGGCTTTCAAAATAGATTTTCTCCAACTTTATAAAATTTATAATTTTGTTCCTAAAATATAATAATTTTTTTTCAAGCCAAAATCATTAGTATCTTGCTCAAATATTTTATAATCATCAAAATCAAATTTTGGAGAAATAGCTTCTTTTACACCAAAGAAAATAGAGAAAAAATAGGAGGGTTGGCAGCACAAAGGGAGGAGTTTTAGTTGGTTAAAATTCTATCTCATAAAATTTAAATCAACTCAAACTCCTTCTTTGACATGGTCCACAACATCTTATCATGTAAGAAAGAAAGGGAGGAGATGGGGTATGTGTGAAGGCCTGGAGAGTGGAGAGTTTTGTCACCAAAATATCTAAAAATTAGGGTGGTGGCGTTGGGACTAAGGTGGCACGAGGTTAGGGAGTCCTACTCATACTAAGACTCCTATTTTGACTTGGCCAAACAAGATATTTAAATCAAGTTAAATCAAAATTAATTAAACTCAATTAGAATAGATCTTAGTCTAATTAAGAATTAAATTAAATTAAATTAAATTAGATTTAATTTTAATTTAATTTTTTAATTAAATTAGAAATTGGATTGATATAAGTCCTAATTGAACTAGAACTCATTCTTTCTTGCAATTGGCTCATCCAGTAAACCAATTTGACTTGATCTAATCAAGCCTAAACTAAATCTAATTAAATTATATTTAATTAAACTTAATCTTAGTCCTCTAGTTTAATCAAATTATGTTAATTAGTAATCCAATTGTTAATCGATCCTCCTATAATGCTTGCTTTAGGTTAAACATCAATCGTATTGAATGTTTAACCCTAGAATAATTTTTAATCATTGATCAACCATCCGATCAGATCAAGACCTCTTATGTGTATGACCCCATAGGTTCAAATCCAAGCTGATAGCATAGAAATAAATTTTTGTACCAATCAAAGTGATCATCTAGAAAATGGTACCCAACGGTTGGATTGGTTGAATGTGTAGAACAACATCCTTAGAATCCATGTGGATATAGTTTTCATATAATTCATCCTCTTGACCAAAATGCTCATAGGACAACTTAGAGTTTAACTATCAACCCTGATTAGGTTGTCCATATTGTATTTCAAAATACCAAATCCATCTTATGGATTATCTTGGCCAAGATTTTGCTACATTAAAATATAATGATGCATTCTTCTCCAATTCTTCGAGTGGTCAATCCCATCTTGTTTATTCATGGATTTTGCAAATACTTGATTGTGCCCAAAAATCTTTTATCACTGAATTAAAAATTAAGTTAGTCTGATACTAAAGCACTATGAGTTGCTTGCAAGCCACTATGGTGATCTCAGGTCTAAGGGATAGTTATACATATCCCATCAGAGCAATTCTCAATAGTAGAATACTCTAGAGTTGGTCACATTCAATGATGATGTACCCTTATATCTTACTTGTATGCTATACTAGTGTCTCCGCACTCCTTAGTTAAGAGGACAACTAACCTATATGGCATACCATGATCTATGCTCGATAAATGCTGTCATCCTTATTAACAGTGTATCATTTGATCATAAATAATTTAAGGACTAATTGATAAATTTTCTTTTTATCAAAACTAAATAGTCCTAAGGAATTCATCACAATAATGAAGTTTATAAGAAGATATAGACTTTATGATGAAAATATAAAAAATATATTTTATTTAATAATAAATTAATTATAATTATAAAGTAGCACAACCATCAATAGGCTGATGATTGACTTTGGGATATATTTTTCAACACAAGTAAGATGTCATCCAAGATAGCTCATTCCTGGTGATCCATTACTTCTACTGCCAAATCCCACCATGATCAGCCTTCTCTGACCTCATCATCGGCACCTTAACCTCCTCCACCAATAGTCATGATGGATCTGGAGTAATTTAACTTGCTCATGCAGCAAGTTAGGGGCCTCACTAAAGTAGTGCAGGCTATGTAATGGTTCTGACACCAATTCTGCCAAAGAAACCATCGTCAAAATGCTAAGATCCAACACCAGGAAGATCCACTTGGGTGAGTTGGTCGGTGACCCCTAGAAAAGAAAAGTAGAGAGCGGAGAGCCCCTGTTCTAACCATGATTTCACTTCTGAAAGGTCTCAGCCCTCCTTCAGTTAGCCACATTTTAAGATCCATGATTGAGATGATATTTTCGATTAGAAATATCAAGAGATAAACTAGCAGATTAGGGAGCTCTACTACATGGCCATTGTCCGTAATAATGATATCTGCACCAATCCACCATTCACCATCCAAATTGTGAAGGAGCCCCTCCCGTCGAACTTCAAGCTCCCTCAGTTTAAGAGTTACGATGAGACCTTGGACCCCATCGACCATCTCGAAGCTTTTTGGATAATGATGCTACTTCATGGCATGTCAGACACCATTATATGCCGAGCTTTGCCCTCTACCATGAAGGGAGCAATAAGAAACTGGTACTCGAGCCTCAAACTAGGTACTATCTACTCTTTTGATTAGATGAGCCATCAGTTTACAGCTCATTTTGTTAGCAGCTAGCGATAGAGATGAGGTTTGAATTATCTTATCCATATCAAGCAGAAAGAAGGAGAATCCATCTAAGCTTATATCAGTCACTTCAATACTGCTGCTCTTGAGGTTTGAAACTTGGATCAATTGGTTGCTATGGTCGCACTAAAGGATAATCTTCAAAAGAATGATCTCCTCTTCTTCCTAAAGAAGAAGTATCCTTGAAACTTTACTGACATGCTAGCTCGAGCTGAGAGCTATGCTCGGACTAAGGAGGCTTTCAAATTGAAGGATGAAGAAGCTACGGGAGAGCAGTAGGCAGGAGAATATAGCAAGCTTGCTCCTGTAGAGAAGTCGAGTGAAGCTCGATCGCACTTTAGAATCTCTCCTGAGTGTAGACGATCTTGAACCCCACCTTGGGCTTATCAACCAAGAAGCCTGGACTAGAGGACATGGCAGAACTCTCCCCTTAGGAGATTTCACAACTACTCCCCTATGAATGCTCCAAAAATTTGAGTGTTGATGGAAACAAAGAAGCAGCTATCGAGGCTAGAAAATGCAGACTCATCCTAGCAAATACAATCCCAACAAGTACTATCTTTACCATTATGATCATGGTCACAATATTGAAGAATGAATCCAACTCAAAGATAAGATCGAGGAGCTCATCAGATGGGGCCAATTGGATCAATTTCTATGATGTCAGTCGGAAAGGACGGATGATCAGCCAAGGGCACTACCAAAGTTGGAGCCACCTTAGAGGGTAGAACAATAAGGAGATTGGCCTCTGCTCAGGATCATCAACACCATCACTAGAAGACATTGGCAGGGGGAGGCTGGTGGATCAGCAAAATCAATAAAGAGGCAGACAACTGAAGAACCTGTTGCTTTTATTGATGAGGATGTACAAAGGGTCCAATTTTCGCATAATGACATGGTTGTAGTAACTTTGAATATTATTGATTATGATGTATGATGCATTTTGATTGATAATAGAAGCTTTGTCGATGTTTTATTTTATGATGCTTTCTACAAAATATCTATACCTGATAGTCATTTGGAACCTATGAACTTTCCATTGGTAGGATTCACTGATGATGCTATACCAACTGAAGGAATAATTACTTTATCAGTTATGGCAGGTCGGTACGCAAAATAATTCAGAGCTCAAGTTGATTTTTTGTTGGTAAAGGCTCCTCCACCTACAATGTGATTCTTGGCCGACCTGGCTTGAATGCACTTTGGACTGTGGTCTCAACTTACTATTTGAAGATAAAGTTTCCGATAGGACATGGGATCGAAGAAGTTAGAGAAGATCAAATTTTGGTACGATATTACTACACAATTATTCTACAAGGAAGAAAGTAGCTAGATTCTTGTCCGATGGATGGACTTGATGCTGGTGATGATTTAACTAAAGAATGGGGGGAACTAACTAATGACCTCATTGTGGTATCCTTGATGATGGGAATGAGGACCATATTGTCCAAATTAGCTTCAATTTGCAAGAAGAGATTAAAAAATAGCTCATCACTTTCTTGCGAAGGAATGCTGATATCTTTGCTTTGGTCCCTGTAGATATGCCTGAGATAGTTGCAAGAGTGATGGAACATCATCTAGCTGTTGACGTTAAGCGATGACCTATGAAACAAAAGAAGCACAGCTTTGCATTAGAGTGGCAGAGGGCCATCATGCATGAGGTTGACAAGCTTCTCAAGGCCAAGTTTATTCGGGAAGTCTCTTACCCATATTGAATTGCCAATGTGATCCTCATCAAGAAGGCGAATCATAAGTAGTGGATGTGCATAGATTTTACAGATTTAAACAAGACCTACCCAAAGGATAGCTATCCTCTATTTAGAATTGATCAACTGATGGATGTAACTTCTGGCCATGAACTTCTCACTTTCATGGATATCTTCTTTGGTTATAATCAAATCTAGATAGCACTAGAAGATGAGGAGAAAACTACTTTTATTATTGACCGTGGTCTTTATTATTATAGGATTATGCTCTTTGGACTTAAAAATGCAGGTGTGACTTACCAGTGCCTAGTGAATAAAATTTTCAAAGAGTAAATTGGCTGCAACATAGAGATTTATATGGATGATATGCCTGTTAAGAGCCGATCTTCGATAAATCATATCGCTGATCTAGAAGAAATCTTCAATACACTCCAGAAGTATAAGATGAAGCTGAATCTAATTAAATGCACTTTTGGAGTCACCTCAAGAAAGTTCTTGGGATTCATGGTATCGAGATGCAGCATCAAAGTAAATCTGGAAAAAATCCAAGCCATTTAAGAAATGACTGCTCCAAAGATAGTAAAAAAAGTTCAACACCTGATAGGAAAGGTTGCAGCTCTGAATCACTTCATTTCGAGGTTAGCGGAACATTGCATGCCCTTCTTTCAAGTACTCAACTAACCAAAAAACTTCAACTGGACCCCCGAATGTCAATAAGTATACAAGAATTTAAAGAACTACCTTCGCTCACCTCCTCTCCTTGCCAAGCCAGAACTTGATGAAGAATTATTCTTATACTTGGTTGTATCTCCTGCTGCTATTGAAGCCATCCTAATAAAAGAAGAAGCAAAAGTTTAGAAGCCAATCTACTACATAAGTTGAGTTCTAAGAGAAGCAGAGATGGTATACTAAATTAGAAAAATTGACCTATGCTCTATTGATTGTATCTAGAAAGCTCCAACCCTACTTCCAAGGACACGTGGTGACACTTCTCATTGATCAGCCAATAAAGATAGTCCTCCACCAACCATATATCTCTAATAGAATAGCAAAGTGGGCGATTGAGTTCATTGAATTTGACATCAAATTTCAACCTCAGTCATCAATTAAAGCTTAAATATTGATCGACTTCATAGTTGAATGCACCATCCCTGACCCAGTCGAACCTAAGCAGCAAGAATTTAGCATCATCAGTTTGTAGCTAAACTCCTCTAAAGAAAGAATAGATCTCCCTGAGGACTGCTGGGCCTTGTATGTTGATGGTTCATCTAATGCATCTAGAGCATGTGCGGGCTTGATTCTTATCAATCCAGAAGGAGTTATTGCTAAATATGCACTACGCTCCAAATTCTCCACTATAAATAATGGAGTAGAATATGAAGCCTTTATTGCTAGATTAAGAATAGCTAAAGAATTAGGGGCGGATCATGTGAAGGTTTATAAGTTTGCAATTGGTAGTGTGATAGGTTAATGATAGCTATGAAGCTCGGGTTGGACAAGGTAAGAAGCTTAACCTCGGCCTTTGGTAGTTTTGATATTTAATAGATCCCTAGAGCAAAAAATGTAAGGACGGATCTTCTATCCAAAATGGCTACTTTAGCTTCAAATAAATTACCGAGGGAGGTTTCCTTCGAAGTTCTTTAGCATTCGAGTTTAGAGGAGACCCAGATCACAATGCAAGTAGATCTTGAGCCCAGCTAGATTGACCCTTTAATCCTACACCTCAAAGATGGCATACTCCCCCAAGATCCTAAAGAAGCTTAAAAGTTGAGGAATCAAGCCTTTCGTTATGTCCTATACGAAAATAAATTATATAAGAGATCTTACTCTTTGCCACTTCTTAAATGTCTTTGGCCATCTGAAGCTGATTATGCCCTGAGAAAAGTCCATGAAGGAATATGTGAAAACCATCTCAAAGCTAAATCACTATCTTACAAACTACTTCGACAAGGATATTATTGGCCGACTATGCAACAGGATGCCATTGATTATGTAAAGAGATACAGTTGATGCTAGAGAAATGCCAATATTCAGAGATAGCCAGCTTCTCATCTTACACCCTCAATTGCTCCATGTTCATTCGCCCTTAGGGAAATGGATATACTTGGGCCATTTTTCATAGCATCCAGACAACAAAAATTCCTCTTGATGTCAATGGACTACTTCATCAAATGAGTTGAAGCTGAACCCTTAGCAAAGATTACTGAAGCAAAAGTGTAGAATTTCATCTGGAAGTCGATAATTTGTAGGTTCAACCTACCTCGGACTTAAATCATCGATAATGGATGCTAGTTTATAGGAGCAAAGTTTGCTGAATTCTATGAAGATCTCAATATTTTTCGTTATTTCATTAGTGTAGCCCACCCTCAAGTAAATGGTGAAGCCAAGGTAACTAATAGAACTCTACTGTAGGGGATAAATGCAAGACCTGAAAAGGTGAAAGAAACATGGGTAGATGAACTCTATTATGTGCTCTAGGCTTATAGAACTTCTCAGAGGTTACTAACTAGGAAAACTCCATTTGCTTTAGCTTTTGGGATGGAGGTAGTCATTTTGATCGAACTAGAGCTTCCATCGATGTGGGTTGCATGCTTTAATGAATAGAATAACTCATAGGATCTTAGGGCAAATATTGATTTATTGGAAGAAAAGCAAGAGAAGGCCCAAGTTCGAATGGCAGCTTATAAACAAAAAGTGGCTCGTTACTATAATTTCAAAGTCAAAAGTAAAATATTCAAAGTTGGAGATCTGATGCTATGATGAGCAGATATTTCTTAGGCATAAAATCAAGGCAAGCTCATTCCGAATTGAGAAGGCCCCTATGAGATCATGAAAATTATCCGATCGAAAACTTATTACTTAAAAAAGCTTGAAGGTGCTACACTTCCATGATCCTAGAATTCAAAAAATTTATGAATGTATTATCAATAAACTATTCGACCAAATTGCATCCAACCAAATTATGTGATGGTAGAAAACTATTCGACCAAATTGCATTCCTAAACAAAGTAGAGGGCCTTCGGTTATTTAAGATAGGAGGTTAATCTCATGCAAGCGAGGGTGAAGGCCTCCATTTATTCAAGGTTGGAGGTTAATCTCATCAAAGCGAGGATGAAGACCTCTGGTTATTTAAGATAGGAGGACTACCTCGACCAAATTAGGACGAAAGCTAATCATGCCAAGAATAGGAGGAAGACCTTGTTTTGACATGAATGAAGATCCTCACAAAGGGTATGAAAACTCTCGGCTTCTAAGTAGTGAGAAAAGCTAATTCCTAAAGTCTAGAGGATCCTTGACATGCCAACTAAGTGTCGAATGGAGATCATCATTCTAGAGCAACATCAACATCAGATGCAAGGCAGAAATCAAGAGAACAGCAAGTACTGAATCTGAATGGAACATAAGAAGAGCAATAAATGGAAGCACAATTTCATTGAACCAAAGTTTGGTACAAAGCTCTTTAAGACCAATTACATTAAGAAAAAAGAATAGAGAGGAAAAGAAAAAGAAGGGACAAAGTCCTACTCGGAATTTGGATTGCCGTCTCTGGCATTACAAGGGAAAGCTTCAGATCATTCACCTTTTCCTTAAGTTCTCTTCTTGCCACCAAACTCTCATCCGATAATTTTTGAGACCCTTGGAAGTCTTTTTCAGCTTTCCTTAACCTCTGCCTCAGAATGGTTGATTCAGCCTCAACATCTTTCACAATATTTTATTAGTAGACCATCTGTATTTTTAGTTGTTGTAGTTTGGCCTTGTCTTTTTTATACAACTCAGAAAGGTTTCCTAGGGTCCTCCTTAGAGAAATAATCTTCTCCAAATCTCTGCTTGAGCTAGTTTGAGCCCTGTTCGCCAACTGCTTTTGAAGCCAAGCAATCTTTTCATTAGCTTTTTGAACTATCCATTGGAGTTTAGCAATTTGGTCGCTCCAGTCGAGCTTGTAGCTTTTATATGAGTCTTCGACTATGCGCAGTTGGTTTTGGAGCTCTGAGAATCTTTTAGATGAGTCCCAACCATACTTCTCTTGGTTAGTAGACCAAGTTGAGCTCCCCTCCAATAGTTGAATTTTTTCCCTTGCTACTCTGAGCTTGACTTTGAGAGAGCTAATTTTCGTGGTTAGAGCCCAAGATTTCTCATTGGCATGCTTCTTGGCCTCTTCCAATTCTTCACTTAAATGATACTTCTTCACAATATTTTTCTTGAAAAATTGTTTGGATGACTGGTGCAGACGGTTTATTTTGATAGCAGCTTTGGCATAATTCTTTTTGGACTTTTTGAGTTCACCTTCAGTCTCTTTCAGCTTCTTTTTAATTTGACGAACTTTCATTTTTAAGTTTTTGATGTGAGTCTTAAAGGGGATACCTTGAGGCAGTGGATCCGCTTCAATTGGAGACTGTGCTTAACGTATAAACATATTATGATACAAAGGTATGGCAAAGAAAAGCAATTTAGTTTCATTAATTAAAATGTCTGAGTATATGGAAGATAGAAGAAAAAAAATATATAGCTATCAAAAATCTCTAACCTCCGATGGTGGCACAATGGATGAGCTTGGCGCATTTGACGGTCTCCAGTTCTAGGGCAGGTTCGAAAGTTGTGGTAGAAGGTTTGGCGGATGGAAGGTCAGCACGGATTGGTGGTTTCACCTCCTCATTGGAGGACTTTCCCATCAAGAAACTAAGGTCAAGCTTGGGGAATTTCTCGGCCACATTCCTTTGGAAAAGTTCAAACCCCTTAATGAAGGCCTCTTTGGCGAATGCGAACTTAATATCTTCTAATTCCTCAGAAGCCTTGAAGTTGAGGATGGCCCATTCTTTGGCCTCGGCTATCCGCTTCTCCTCTTTAGCAACTTCAGTCTCTGCCTTCTTCCACCTCTCAGCCTCAGAAGCTAGCCATCCTTCATATCTACCCAGGCCTGTTCGGCACTTTTAAGTGACCCTTGTAGATGTTCAGCCTCCACCGAACTCTCCTTCAGTTGGTGATTGACCTCAACCTTTTATTCTTCATAGATCTTCATGGCCTCCAAGGTTTCAAGCCTCTAAATATTGATCACCTTGATCTTGGTGATCAATAGGTGACCCACCGGCAAAGCAACAAAGTCAGTTATGCTGTAGGAAGAACACATGGATAAGTTTAAAAGCGGAGATGGGATGGTTACCTCAAGGAAAGCGCTAAGGGAATCCTTCGCCCACTACTCAAGGTCGATGTGGATGATCTTGCCATGATGTGCGGTAAGGTGCAACTATCAATCAAAGATTTGACGACATTCCAATCATCGAAGAAAGCATTTTCTCAATCTATATTATCACTACTGGATCCCCTGGAGTTGTGTTTAAACCATGACTTCTTGGTGAGTGATTTCTTCCTTTTCTTCCCCACCTCCTTTTTCTTTTTGATGGGGGGCACTGGTACTGGAACCTCGGCAGGTGGACTTGAAGTTGTTGGAGGCACCATAACCTCGGGAGCGATTGTTGTTTCAACGGGTGCGGTCGAGCTCAGAGCATTGACCTTTGCCCTCTTGGATGAGCCACTAGGTGCATTGACATTTTATGGGCCCATAGTTCCTTCGATAAGCACTACAGTTCTTCCAGAGTCATCTATGCAACAATCAAAAAATCAAAGTTAGAAAAGATAAAGAATAGCTAATAAGATGCCGATGTATACCTACCTAGTTGAAAGGGCTGAGGCCAAGATTAAACAAGGTCTGGTCATCTAGTAACTTAGATAGTGGAGGAGCTTGATAGTCCCTCAATTTATTGGCCCAGTCAAGGTCTTCTCTTTCTAGTTTGGGAGCTCGATGGATCGAATCTTTCAATTGGCCCCAAGAAGGAAGACCTAACTTTAAGGATGGGCAAGAAACAAAGAAGAATTTTTTCTTCCAATTATAGATGGAGGAAGGGGCATAGGAAGAGGCACCCTTAAGAAGTTCCATCTTGCCAAATTGGAGGGACAGGTACCACCAGTCCTTGGTGGAAGGGTGCCGCTTAAGGGTGAAAAAATTTCAAAATAAGGAGATTGTGGGATGGACTTTGGCCAAGAGACAGAGAGCTTGGAATACCATGATGAACCTAAAGAAGTTCAGGACCATGGAAGCAAGGGTTATGTCAAAGAAACGAAAATGTGCAACTATGAAGGGAGGAAGAGGAAGTCTCAATCCTACATGAAGAACTTCAAAATATAAACAGAAGTGATCCGGAGAAGGAGCGCAAGCTCGACCACTCGACCTAGGAAGCTCTAGTTTATATTTCAAAGGGATCCTATACTAAACTCTAAATAGTGTAAGGTCTTTAGAGGATAGAGAGCAAGGAATGATTTCAAGAATGAAAATTGGATGAGGTGCTACTCTAAGCTTGGCTACTTTCCTAAGGTTGGGGTTTGATTGGTTTGGGTTGGGCGGGCTCCTATCTCTTAGAACCATTAGACTAGGAAATGTTAGAAGACATTTTAGATCAAGCAAAGTCCAAAAAATCCTTTAAAATTGAATAGAAATTGGAAAAGTTGAATGAACAAGAAAGAAAACTATAGAGCTCTCCTAAGAAGTTCCTAGGTACTAGAAAATAAAAGAATAAACAAAGAAGTGCAAGAAGAAGGTTAGGACACTAACCTAAGTCAATCGGAGGAGTCGGAGATGCAGCCAGGGATTCAGAAGATGAATGAAGGAGGGTGCCACAGGAGGATGGGGCAAACACTCGAGTTTGAAGAAGATGGGGGATAAGGGAGAAAAGAAATAAGCCAGGATGGGAGAAGGAGGAAGAACCGCTTAAGTAGCTAGGCAGACTCTTGAGCAATTGTGATTGCATATCAGCACCGCCAAATCCCCATCTGCCGCATGTGCCACTCATCATGCCTGTAGCCGATGTCTAACAAAGCATTTATTATGCCATATCAAATACTGAAGTCGTTTTGGATCATTCAGCATTTAAGAAAGCTTCAGTGCTAATTCAAAAATGCCAAAATTTTCTACCACTCAAAGATGGAAAGTCAGAAAGGACTTTGATGATCGTAGATTTTTGGTACTCCCTTTATCTGAACTTTGGACTCAGAAGTAAGGGGACAAGTGTTGAAGATAAAATAGCTTCCGCTAAAGTCCATTCAGATGTCCGACCTTGATATGATACTGCCTGGAATAGTGATAGTTGAGCCCGAACTCTAGCCAAACTGCCTCCCTATTTTGGTCAAGCTCGGCGAGGTCGACCTTTAGTTATTGTATGCTAGAGGATCTTCTCAATGACAGTCATTAGCCCTCTTCCAATGACCGCGGAACTTGTCAAAGGCATGACGAACTTCGGCCTGATGAACTTGAATAGTGAAAAGAGTTGCCACTCAACTGATTTTGATTTTTGGCTCAGGATAAGTAGTAGGTCTCCATCAATTATAGAATCTCAGCATAGCCAGATCTTGTCGGTGGCCGATCTTGAAGGTGGCCAAATTTCTTCACCAAAGATGATAGATCTCCCTAATCTCATACCATGGACCTTGACCAACTAAAGTCCTGGTAGCCCTATCTTATGGATTGTAGATCCTCGTAGCCCTACACCAAGGACATCGAATGGACAAATTTGAGTTAGCAGGAGGACCTTGCCATTGACATAAGTTTGATCTTCAACCCAAGGTAAGCAATGGTCAGTCGAGAAGCAATGAAAGCCTAGCCGCAATCCTCACTCGAAAACCTACCATCTCTTTCTAGCCTCCCATCCAAATGCCCGCATCTGCTCTCAACTGACCTTAAAGGTGGCCGAGCTCCTAAAAGCTGTCAAAAGTGACACCAGTGGAACCCAAGTTTAGAACTTAATTGCAAGTCCTCCATCTACTACTTAGCTTGCCACTAGGCATAGAAATCTCCAACCTCTCATCCAAACTCCAATAAATAAAATCCAACTGCCTACAAGCCATGACAAATGATAGCTCATTCTGCATAACAAACTCTTAGTGGCTTGAATGGCCTACTGACATTCTATTATGGCTATCACTATCACTCTGTTACAAGCTCTACCTATATAAAGGATCCTCTAGATATGTTTTTCTCCCTAAGCTCTCTTCTCTGCCTTAATTCTACTGAGTACTACATTTCTTGTTGGCTAAAAAACTAAATTGACCATCGGAGGGTTCTGCTAGAACCACCCATCTCTGGTCTGGAATTCATCTTGTAGGTCTTGTCGGTGACCTCATCTCCTCCAGCTCTAGTGAATTTTGGTGTCCAACCATTTTTTGCACCAACATCTCTTTTTCTCTCCAAATAAGGGAGCACGTCGGCACGATTATGGCCGACGGTAGCTAGGGTTATGGTGGTGCAGCCTAAGGATCCTAGACTGGTAGTTGGCGATGATTATCAACATCTAAAAATCAAAACTAAGGGTTAGAAACTAGAAAGAAAAATAGAGGTATGGATTTCTAGGAAAATTTTGGTGATCACTAGCCAGAAAATCAAGCTTTGTGGGCTAGCAAAGATGGCAAACCAAACTAACTCAAGATTAAAGGAGTCTTATGATAAACACATTAAATATATATAAGTATTAATCTATTAATTAATTTATCTTTATTTCTTAAGAATTGATATTTTTATTTTATCTTTTTAAGGTAAAAGATCATGAATAAAAAGAGCTCAATTTATGGATCAAAATAAAAAAATTTAGAGCGAATTGGATCTAAATTGGATCCAAAATGAAGATTTAAAGGAAAAAAATAAAAAAAATAAAAAAACCAACCCAAAAACCTAGCCTAAACTAATTTATTAGATCGATCGGTCCATAGATTAGGTGCAGACTGCCCAGCTTAGCAAGCATTGTTAGATATATGTGCCCTAGAAGCCAGAATTGGTTTACACTTGTAATACACTTCTAGGGGCAAAATTATAATTTTGACTAAAATCAATAAATGGATTATTTTCTATCACATATGTGTATTTAGTGTCTGTGATACATCCTTTGAGTTAATGGTAATGATAATTCATATTTTCAAGAGTTGAAAATTTAAGATATGAATAATCATTATTAACTCATAAATTGCTCCTGACCATAGGATCATCACGAGGATGGTGATTGATCCGGAAGGTTGGTGTACAATCACTTCTCTTTAGTAGATGAGTCTTGAGTCTACGGTGTGGAGACACCGGAGTGAGAGTATAGGTACTCGTTAGAGAACGAGGGCACTGAGCGTGACCACCTCGAGTAGTCATTAGGGAGTCTACCTTCTCATCAATGACTGACTCGATGCTGCAGTAGTGTGTCTGGTTCTTTGATCTGAGATACATCGGTAGTTCTCCTTGAGGGTGTTATAGTTTGACTACACCATTACTCGATCTCCTAGCCATATGGAACCCTGAGGTATATGTTGGCTATGACATGTTCATTGTAGGAACTGGATTGCATCAAGATGGAATCTATCTACCTCGGTGGTAGAGGAGTAGCCCTATGATGATCATGAGAATCAAGTCCAGAAATTCATGGCCATGGTAGAGTGAAATAATAGAAAGAGTTTCTATTTAGATTTTCACATTGGACTCGAATCGAATGATTACATCATATGACAGAGACTAGGGTTTGACGAGTTCACCTTAACCCTAATCTGATCGGGGCTCAAGATAGAAGAACTAAATCACACAGGTAGCTGCACCAAGAGGTTCACATTCAGCTCTGATGGGTTGCCACCATATACTGCTAGGTGTCACTGGTGGATTTTGGGAGCAATTAGAATGATTTACATGATCGATCATTCTAGCTGTTCGAATAAGAAGAGTTCTGATCCATCGAAAAGAGTTTCGATGATGTCGATGATAGAGATCATGACATATCTCATTACCATACAGAACTGAACCTAACTGGGTCACACAAACAAGGGTTTGAATATGGTGATCATCAATTGAACTGATCTAGTTCAATTGATCTGAATGAGATTGAATTAGGTTCAAGGAAATCGTGCTAGCACTCGATTGAACCTAACGTTCTTCTTTTGCTATCATAAATAAGTTGTCCTGTCTAAGCCAAAGGAGTTTGTGCTCAAACAGAGGCCTTCATGTGGTCTGACAGGAGGTTGTCCAAGTCAGAAAAGGTTGTCTTATTTGTAAGACATTACCTGCCATTTTTGGTCACCTGCCATTTCTTGTTCTTTGACTTTGGTCAAAAGTCTACCTTTGACTGGTCAAACGTTGACCGTTGACACTTTGACTTTTGACCACATGTCATGCACCTATTGGAGAGCTGGTGGGGGCCTGTCCCCCTGCCAGAACCTGGCAAGGAGAAGGGCGCACGCCACCCTAGGCGTGTGCCCAAGTTGGAGGCGCCTAGGAGTCCTTGTTGGACAAGGACTCCATCTCCTTTTTGGATTCCAATTAGAGTTCTTCTAAGAACCAACTTTGACTGGTCTTAGGCACCCTCTAAGGAGGAATCCAGGGGTCTCTATTCCTACCAATCAGATTTAGATCTGATTTCACAAAGGGTTGTGATTGGTTGGGAGGAAGAGGAGTTGGATCACGCTTAGTCTATAAATAAGACCCTGAGCCCAACTCAGATTAGAAGAAGCAATTCAATTGAGAAACCCCATGCCCCAAGGCTGCCTCTCCCCTCCTTCTCCATGCCATAGTCTCTTCTCCCCTTGCTCTCCACGTCCAAAAGGAGTTTTGGACCCTGGTTGGTGCGATTTAGATCAAAGAAAGGCGATCAAAAACAAGAAGGCTGCGCTGCTGCAAAGGACGACTGCTCATCTTCAAAAGAATTTTGAAGATCCTCCAAATCAGATTCAGATCTGATTTTTGGAGGCATGATAGAGAAGAAGAGGATCTCCAGATCCAACCCGAGTGGATACCGGTAGAGGCCAGGCGCTTGCGTGGCTAAGATCCAGAATCTTTCGCTGCAAACAGGATCATCAATAGGGTAATAGGATTACCCAGATCAGGTAAATTAAATTTGATTTAATTTATCTTTTTAATTTAATTTTATTTTATTAAAATAATAAGAATCAGATCTAAAATATATCAAGATCTGATTGGGATCAAGAGAAAAAATTTTGAAATATATCTCTTGATCTGATCAGATCTGAACGAACCTGGACCGGGAAATCAGGATTTTCCTTCAACTGGTATCAGAGTCTAGATTAGAATAGTTCTACATACTTGTCTAGATTAGAATTTATTTTGATTAGATCAATTTAAATCTAATTTTTTAGATTATTATGAGATAATTTAGATCTGAAAATATGCATGATTATGATACATGAGATGTATGCAAAATATGCCATGATTAGATCTACTTTATATATGAGATATATGATATAGATCTGATATTATTTTGTAGTATTGAATGTTCCTGATTAAGGCGTTCCTCTTGGCCGTCCGATCATAAGAACGAAGAAGGGTTTAAAGGCCCTCTCTTCTCATTCGATGGGGTGTTCTTATGATGTGTAGGGGTGCTGCGTGTTCGTCCTTAATCAGAAACCCAAAACTTACTTTCTGCAAAATCCTAGATCCTGAAACCCTAGGATTTATTGTGCATATTTTGTTTATGAACCCTACTTAATTAAGAATTAAGTTTATGGAATATTAATTAGGTCTAAAATTAAGAATTTTAGATCTAAGACATATTCATAATACTGGGTTCGGGCTTGGGTAGCTCAATTAGGTCTAAGCGGTTGATCAAACCGAATCAAGAGTTGGTTAGATGGGATCAACAATGCTTAAATTGACCAGCCTAATAGGATTAAGTCTGGGTCAAGATCGAGTCACGATCAAGCAAGACCTAATTAGGCTCAGAGGTTAGAGTCTGGATTGTAGGCTAACCCAATTGGTTCTGACTCAACAATTTGGTGTCTAAGGTAAGTTTGGCATAGACGACCGACTGGTTTTTAATTGGAAGCTACTCGACCTGAATGCGTTCTTGTACGAGTTAATGGCATATTCCTTCCACCGGTCTCACTTACCTGGCCATATCTGTTGACACAGTTCTGATCTGAGGTGGTCAATAATCCGAGCTAACCCATGCCACTAGGTTAGTCATAATTGTTATGACTAAGCCAAGTCTAGTTTAATGAGACCTGAATCAATTCTCCCTAAGAAAAGATTAAGTCTGAGGTCTTCCACCATTGTAGATGTGCGGGCCCTTCCCGGGGTTGATTGTTCTCGGCTGGATACAGTGGCTCAGTTGCACCGGGAAGATGCAACCATGTCTATTAGGCATTGGATGCTATGGGCTGGAGGATGAGTTGGGCTCAATATTTCGGATACGGTGAGAGACTCAATTAGGAACCCAGTCTATGCAAATGGTGGGTCTGACTTAACTAAGGAGTGGATCAATATTTTGGATACGGTGAGATTCATGAATTAGAGACCAAGTTTGGGTGCACCATGATTAGAGAATCATTGAACAAGAGTTGTTCACTCATTGGCTAACCCATCACCAATAACTGTTAGGTGAGGTGATGAGTCAGTTGGTGAGACCGCACCACCCACTAGAAATCATTAATCGTGGAGATTTTTCGCATCTCTACAGAGGGAGTGTAGGGATCCGAGAAAATAGTGGGAGCTAATTTGTTTAAAAATAAAATCCCTAAATAAATTGGTCAAGTCAAAATTACAGTATCTAACTAGAATCTTTGACTCTCTACAGGAAAATGTCTGCGTCCAACCCATTGGCACGTATCCTGGACACACATAGACTGACTGGACCCAATTATAAAGATTGGCTCAGGAACTACAAAATTATTTTGGGTTCCGAGAAGTTAACCCATGTTTTGGACCAGGACCCTCCCACATTACCAGCCTGTCCATCTGTTGAACAGAGAGCGTCTCTGGAAAAATGGATTGACGAAGATAATAAGGCCAGATATTACATGTTGGGCTCGATGTCTGATGAGCTCCAGCGCCAACATGAGGATATCGGGACTGCTCGCCAAATGTTGGCTCACCTGCAGGAGATGTTTGGTGAACAGAGTCGCGCAGCCAAATATCAAGTCACGAAATGACTTTTTAAGGCTAAGATGCGTGATGGGCAGTCAGTCCAAGATCACTGTCTGACAATGATCAAGGACATGGAAGAGCTTGAGAAGCTCGGTGTGAAGTTGGACTTGGACCTGCAGAACGATATTATTCTGCAATCCTTGACTGATGCATATGGGCAATTCATCATGAATTACCACATGCATAAACTTCAAGAATTCCTTGGCCGAAGTTAATGAATATGCTGGTTACCGCTGAGCTTTCTATGAAAGGTTCTAAAGGCTCAGTTCTTGCTATGGAACGGACTTCTTCCAAAAGAAAGTCTTATGGAAAGAAAAAGAAGTCTGTGAAAAAGCAAAAGGTGGAAGGATCAAAGAAGAAGAAGGCAGAATCGAAGAAAAAGGCCGATGGCAAAGGAAAGTGTTTCCATTGCAACAGCGACGGCCATTGGAAGCGGAACTGCCCTACTTACCTGGCCACCCTGAAGAACAAGAAGGAAGGTCCTTCTGGAGGTATGCTCGTTATTGAGTCTAACCTTACGGTTTCTTCTGCATCCAGTTGGGTGCTTGACTCTGGTTCTAGTGCTCATCTGTGCACTTCTATGCAGGGTCTTGAGGATAGCAGGAGGCTGAGGGATGGAGACATGATCCTACGCATCGGTAATGGAGCAAGAGTTGCTGCAGTAGCCGTGGGAACATACCCTCTTCGATTACCATCTGGTTTAGACTTAGTTTTGAAAGACTGTTATTTATGTGCCTGCAGCTAGCAGGAATTTGATTTCTGTTTCATGCTTAGCACAAGAAGGTTATGTGATCACCTTCTTTAAGGACCATTGTAACATTCTTTATGAAAGAAATAAAATTGCAAATGGTTTCCTTATTAATGGTCTTTATCAGCTACATATTGATGTACCTATTCTAACTATCGAGCAAAACGTGAATGCCAAATGACCTAGGGATAGTCCAAACGATAGATATCTATGGCACCTGAGATTAGGTCATATAGCAGAAGATAGGATCAACAAATTGGAGAAAAATGGGCTATTGAGTCCATTGACTTCCGAGTCATATCCAACTTGTGAATCCTGTCTTCAAGGCAAAATGACTAAACTCCCTTTTGTTGGACATGGGGAGAGGGCCACAGATCTCCTTGCCCTAGTACATACTGATGTGTGCGGCCCATTTGATGTGCCGGCTAGAGGCAATTTTGTCTACTTCATTACCTTTACCGATGATCTGTCTAGGTATGGGTATGTGTATCTTATGAGACACAAGTCTGAAGCCTTTGAAAAGTTCAAAGAATTCAGACATGAAGTAGAAAAATAAAATAGGAAAAACCCATTAAGGTTCTTCGATCAGATCGAGGAGGTGAATACCTTAGCCAGGGAATTCCTAGACTATCTCAAGGAAAATGGCATAGTCTCTCAATGGACTCCACCAGGAACACCTCAACTCAATGGGATTTCAGAATGGAGAAATCGGACTCTATTAGATATGGTTCGATCCATGATGAGCTTCACAGACCTCCCTGATTTTCTTTGGGGACACTCATTGTTAACTTCAATCTATTTACTGAATAGGGTTCCCTCTAAAACCGTTCCTACCACACCGTATGAGATATGGCACGGTAAGAAACCAAGTCTGAGTCATCTCAGAATTTGGGGTTGTCCGGCTCATGTCAAAAGACAACAAGCGGACAAGTTAGAGTTTAGGTCCTTTAGAGCTCGATTCATAGGATATCCTAAAGAGTCATTAGGATACTATTTCTACATTCCAGAAGACCACAATGTGATTGTGAGTCGACATGCCATCTTTCTTGAAAAATAGTTTATTCAAGATAGCGGCATTGGAAAACAGATCAAGCTTGATGAGAAAGTCTCACAAGCAGAACGAGCTAAGGACCAAGTGGAACCAAATCAGGTTGAGCCAATAAGAACACTACCTCCTCCACCTCGTAGATCGGAAAGAGTTTCCATCCCCCTGAAAGATACTTAGGTATTATTTCAGAGGATGTAGAGGAAATGTTCCTCGTAGGTAATGGTGCTCATGGTGATGATCCCAAAACCTACAATGAGGCGATATCAGATATCGACTCCGAGAAATGGCTAGAGGCAATGCAGTCAGAAATTGACTCGATGCACTCAAACCAAGTCTGGACCTTGGTAGATCCACCAGAAGGTATAGTACCTATTGGGTGTAAATGGATCTTCAAGAGAAAGATTGGTGCAGATGGGAATGTGGAGACATTCAAGGCTAGATTAGTGGCAAAAGGTTATAGTCAATGCGAAGGCATTGACTATCAGGATACCTTTTCCCCAGTAGCTATGCTAAAATCCATCCGCACATTGCTTGCTGTTGCAGCCTATTTCGATTATGAAATATGGCAAATGGACGTGAAAATGGCATTCTTAAATGGATATCTTGAGGAAGATATCTATATGGAACAGCCGCTAGGTTTCACATCCAGTGATACTGATCACAAGGTTTGCAAGCTGCAAAGGTCCATATATGGACTTAAGCAAGCATCTCGGAGCTGGAACACTCGTTTCAATGATGTGATCAAAAAGTTTGGTTTCATCAAAAATGAAGAGGAACCATGTGTTTTCAAAAAGGTCAGTGGGAGCGCTGTTGTCTTCCTCGTATTGTACGTGGATGACATCCTCCTTATTGGGAATGATATTCCCATGTTGACATCAGTCAAAATGTGGTTGTTCAAGGAATTCTCCATGAAAGACCTAGGTGAAGCATCCTTTATTCTAGGAATTAAGGTCTATAGGGATAGACCGAATAGGATGCTAGGACTTTCACAGAAGATGTACATAGAGGAAGTACTAAAGAGGTTTAGTATGGAAAACTCTAAGAGGGGATTAATACCCTTCAGACATGGTATTCATCTTTCCAAGAAGATGTGCCCCAGCACACCTGAGGAAATAGAACGCATGAGCAAGATCCCTTATGCTTCTGCAATAGGGAGCCTCATGTATGCCATGCTATGTACACGACCTGATATAGCCCATGCTGTGAGTGTCACAAGCAGATATCAGTCAAATCCAGGTGAAGAACACTGGACTTCTGTGAAATGTATCCTTAAGTACTTGAGAAGAACTAAGGATATGATGTTGGTCTTTGGTAATGGAGAACTCCAAGTCCAGGGATACACAGACTCGGACTTTCATGTCCGATATAGATGATCGAAAGTCGACATCTGGAAGTCTGTTTGTGTGCAATGGTGGAGCTGTCAGCTGGAAGAGTTCCAAGCAAACAGTGATAGCAGATTCCACCATGGAAGCAGAATATATCGCTGCATCAGAAGCTGCGAAGGAAGCATTCTGGTACAAGAAGTTTGCTGCAGAAATCAGAGTAATGCCATCAGATGCCATTCCTCTATACTGCGACAACAATGGCGCCATAGCCCTTGCTAAGGAGCCGAGGTCTCACCAGAAATCCAAGCACATTGAGCGGCGATACCACCTCATCCGCGATTACCTCGAGAAGGGTTACGTCGAGGTCAAGAGAGTCAACTCCGCAGATAATGTGGCAGACCCACTTACAAAGCCGTTGGGCCAGCAGAAGATCGAAGCCCACCTTGAGAAGATGGGACTTAGACTTGTAGCCAATTGGCTTTAGGATCAAGTGGGAGATTGTTAGATATATGTGCCCTAGAAGCCAGAATTGGCTGACACTTGTAATACACTTCTAGGGGCAAAATTATAATTTTGACTAAAATCAATAAATAGGTTATTTTCTATCACATATGTGTATTTAGTGTCTGTGATACATCCTTTGAGTTAATGGATAATGATAATTCATATTTTCAAGAGTTGAAAATTTAAGACATGAATAATCATTATTAACTCATAAATTGCTCCTGACCATAGGATCATCACGAGGATGGTGATTGATCCGGAAGGTTGGTGTACAATCGCTTCTCTTTAGTAGATGAGTCTTGAGTCTACGGTGTGGAGACACCGGAGCGAGAGTACAGGTACTCGTTAGAGAACGAGGGCACTGAGCGTGACCACCTCGAGTAGTCATTAGGGAGTCTACCTTCTCGTCAATGACTGACTCGATGCTGCAGTAGTGTGTCTGGTTCTTTGACCTGAGATGCATCGACAGTTCACCTTGAGGGTGTTATAGTTTGACTACACCATTACTCGGTCTCCTAGCCATATGGAACCCTGAGGTGTATGTTGGCTATGACATGTTCATTGTAGGAACTGGATTGCATCAAGATGGAATCTATCTACCTCGGATGGTAGAGGAGTAGCCCTATGATGATCATGAGAATCAAGTCCAGAAATCCATGGCCATGGTAGAGTGAAATAATAGAAAGAGTTTCTATTTAGATTTTCACATTGGACTCGAATCGAATGATTACATCATATGACAGAGACTAGGGTTTGACGAGTTCACCTTAACCCTAATCTGATCGGGGCTCAAGATAGAAGAACTTGAATCACACAGGTAGCTGCACCAAGAGGTTCACATTCAGCTCTGATGGGTTGCCACCATATACTGCTAGGTGTCACTGGTGGATTTTGGGAGCAATTAGAATGATTTAGATGATCGATCATTCTAGCTGTTCGAATCAGAAGAGTTCTGATCCATCGAAAGGAGTTTCGATGATGTCGATGATAGAGATCATGACATATCCCATTACCATACAGAACTGAACCTAACTGGGTCACACAAACAAGGGTTTGAATCTGGTGATCATCAATTGAACTGATCTAGTTCAATTGATCTGAATGAGATTCAATTAGGTTCAAGGAAATCGTGCTAGCACTCGATTGAACCTAACGTTCTTCTTTTGCTATCATAAATAAGTTGTCCTGTCTGAGCCAAAGGAGTTTGTGCTCAAACAGAGGCCTTCATGTGGTCTGACAGGAGGTTGTCCAAGTCAGAAAAGGTTGTCTTATTTGTAAGACATTACCTGCCATTTTTGGTCACCTGCCATTTCTTGTTCTTTGACTTTGGTCAAAAGTCTACCTTTGACTGGTCAAACATTGACCATTGACACTTTGACTTTTGACCACATGTCATGCACCTATTGGAGAGCTGGTGGGGGCCTGTCCCCCTGCCAGAACCTGGCAAGGAGAAGGGTGCACGCCACCCTAGGCGTGTGCCCAAGTTAGAGGCGCCTAAGGAGTCCTTGTTGGACAAGGACTCCATCTCCTTTTTGGATTCCAATTAGAGTTCTTCTAAGAATCAACTTTGACTGGTCTTAGGCACCCTCTAAGGAGGAATCCAGGGGTCTCTATTTCCACCAATCAGATTTAGATCTGATTTCACAAAGGGTTGTGATTGGTTGGGAGGAAGAGGAGTTGGATCACGCTTAGTCTATAAATAAGACCCTGCGCCCAACTCAGATTAGAAGAAGCAATTCAATTGAGAAACCCCACACCCCAAGGCTGCCTCTCCCCTCCTTCTCCATGCCATAGTCTCTTCTCCCCTTGCTCTCCACGTCCAAAAGGAGTTTTGGACCCTGATTGGTGCGATTCAGATCAAAGAAAGGCGATCAAAAATAAGAAGGCTGCGCTGCTGCAAAGGACGACTGCTCATCTTCAAAAGAGTTTTGAAGATCCTCCAAATTAGATTCAGATCTGATTTTTGGAGGCGTGATAGAGAAGAAGAGGATCTCCAGATCCAACCTGAGTGGATACCGGTAGAGGCCAGGCGCTTGCATGGCTAAGATCCAGAACCTTCTGCTGCAAACAGGATCATCAATAGGGTAATAGGATTACCCAAATCAGGTAAATTAAATTTGATTTAATTTATCTTTTTAATTTTATTTTATTAAAATAATAAGAATCAGATCTAAAATATATCAAGATCTGATTGGGATCAAGAGAAAAAATTTTGAAATATATCTCTTGATCTGATCAGATCTAAACGAACCTGGACCGAAAAATCAGGATTTCCCTTCAGGCATCCCCAATTAGAGTCCACTGAGTGGCACACCTGGATTGCTAAGGGGTTTACAGAAAAACCTTCATAGCACATAGGGTTAAAATGGTAATTTTGCCACAAATGGAGCATGATGATTGGTGGAGGTCTTTAGTGCAGTCGGTCCATGGCAGTCCATAGGAATAGAAGTGCGCCATCTAACGACTGAGAGCTACACCAGTCAGGATCCAATGGCCAGCATCATTTCCCAAGTGGATCAGGACTACATCCAGCGATTGTGCATGATCTAACAACTAGAAATCATACTGATTGTTGGTGTAGAAAATAGTGCTAATATCGAAGTTACTATAGTGGATGGAGATGAGGCCGTTGATGGGACCTGCAAGAAGAAGTTCTAACTTGAGGTGGGTGGCACCGGCAAGATCCTCCAATGCTTAAGTTAGTCCTCTAGCCAACAAGAATAGAGTGCTTAGGAAAATTAAGATGGAGATGAGAGCTTAGAGAGGAAACATTCTGGAGGATCCTTTATATAGATGAAGTATGTAACAAACTGATGGTGATAGCTGTAACTGTCTGATAGTGAGCCATTCAGGCCATGTGGAGTTTGTTACAGAGAGTAGTGTCCTTTATCATGACTTGCCAATTCATTGGAGATTAATAATTAAAGTTTGGATGGAACTATTATAGATAGTGAAGAACTTCATATCTCAGCAACTTAGAAGTGGTTCGAACTTCTTCAAGGTCATCTGCATGTTGACTAATATCTACTGTATTGGGGGTTGAACTTGCATAGATGCCGAGGTTCTCCTACTGTTTAAACCTACTCGATCGACATTTAGGATGTAAGGCGGCTATCTTGTTTGCTGAAAGGAGTTTGATGGATGACTAGAAGAAGTTCATTTAGAGAACTTGAAGGAATTCAAATGGAAGACTTGAAAGAGTCCAGTTGGCTACTGGAAGGAGTTTGTCTGGATCAGGAGCTAGCTGGTAGCTGTGATGGACATAACTAGAATACTCTGGTGAGTCTCAACTGTTCCTCTAGAGTTTAGCCACTTTCGAGATTGTCCACAAATGAATAACTATTCTGGATTGAAGGTTGGTGAGGGCGGTGGATTTGCTGATTAGAACTACGGCAGGTTTTTGGGGGAGAAGTTTGGGTTTACACAAGATTGCACACCCAAGGTTCTTAATGTAGGAGTGCTAAGGTCTGCCACTTATAGCAAGGTATAGAAGTTTGTCTGAGGAGAAGCTCTATGATATAGGACTCCTAATGTGAAACCTGATTGCAATGGTGAGATTTGGCTTGGTGAAGACCTGGTTGAAAATGAGTTCGGTTAGCTTCGAGGTTGGCCAGGCTAGATTATTCAGGGATCAAACACAGCCAAATCCTTAGCTAACTACTTAGGCGATTATCTTTACTGCTCGAGTTCATCCGAATGAGGTCCCAGATGCCCTTTGGGTTTTGTAGTTATCTAGAAGGTTTGATTATCGAAATTGAGGATTGTTTGGCTTGCACGATTTGGAGGTCGGTTGTTCCAGAGTGAATTAGAGCCCAAACTCACACTAGTCGAGGTTCGATCATGGTCGCCATAGTCAGATGGGATTACCCTAAGGTTGGGCATCTTGCTGAACTTCGGTAGGAGCGGATTCATCACCAACACTGGTCCTCCCACTCTCGAGTTCAAGATTTGAAAGAAGGAAGTACAAACACGAGTGTCGAAGTTCTTTTTCACCTTCCTGCTTTCATAAGGTGGAGAATTTTGGCATTATTTGCACTGGCACTAGTGCTTCTTTGATATGAAATGACCCAAAAAAACAAGATTTTGAATTTTCCATCGAAGGGGCGCTCGAGGTATGACATCATTAAGGCCTCGCCAACCAACGAGTTTTGCCATGATAGGTGGGACATGTGTCCGATGGAGATCGGATAGGAAGAACCCACAATCATAATTACCTTGGGTCTCTCTCGGGTATTTAAATCCTATCTTCCCTTCTAGTACCTTATTCCATTCTTAAGTTTTCTGTGCCTTCCTGGTCTCTAACTTTTTCCTGTCCAAGAGCTTCGACCCTTTCTGCAATTTCCTCCAACCACAAATGCTTCCCATTCCTTTCACACCCTATCGTTTGCCTTCTTGCCATCTCGAACCATTCTAGGTTAGTGCCCAAACTTTCTCTCAGTTATTTTTTTACTTTTCAAACTCTGATCCTTTAGTTTTTTTAAGAGGCTTCGCTCTCCATTTTTTTTTATTTTTGAAAACTTTTTTTAAGTTTTAGTTTGATCTGTATGTCTTCCATGGGGTCCTGATTGATCGGTTCCAGGATCTCGGCCTACTTAGACTTGAAGGACTTGGGTCTTAAGGAATCAGCCAATCTCGTAGAAGCACCTCATCCCCCCTTTATCGTTGGCACCATTCCTTGTTTATGTCATCCCGAGGACCTTTCTTAGACAAAGATTCAATATGGGATACCCTCGGAGTATGAGCTAGAACTTTCCAGGCTGAGTGGTCGAGCTTGCTTTCCTTCCCTAGGTCATTTTTATCTATACATTGAGGCACTCCATTGCAAACTCTAACTTTTGATCTCACTTTTCTTGTCACCCTCTTTAGATTCTTCAATATCTTTTTTGCCTCTATGGTGCCGAACTCATTTAGGTTCATCATAGGATTTCTATCTCTGTGTGTCATAGCCGAGGTCAAACCCATGATTCCTTTATTCTAGAACTATTTCACTTTCAAATGCCATCCTACGGCCAAAGACTGGTGGTACATATCTCTCCAATTTGGCAAGAAGGAATTGCTAAAGGGCACCCCCACCTTGGTTCATAATTGGAAGGAGAGATTCTTCTTCATCTCATGCCCCCTCCTAGAACTAGGGTTGCCCTTCTGGACGAATTTGAGAGATTCGGTCCATCGAGCTCCTGGGCTAGAAAGGGAGAATCAAGACTCAGCTAATAAGCTTAGAGACTATCGAGCTTCCCTCATATCCAATTTGCTGGATGATCAGACCTTGTTTAACTTAGTCTTCTTAATCTAGCAGGTAGATTTTTATATCTCAAAGACTTTGCCTTGTGCTCTCTTCTGACCTTAATCTTTATTATTGCAGAGATGACCCCGGAAGAGCGAAATTGCCTAATCAAGGGGATCAAGACCCTCAAAAGGAAAGGTGATCATGGAGAAGAGCCATCAAAAAGGGACAAGATTGGGAAAACAAGTTTGGCCATGCCAACCCAAACCATGCCCACTCCAAAAGCCATCACAGCCACATGGAGCCCGACCTTGCCCAGTGACACCAACACCCTTGTGCTCCCTGAATAGGGGAGAGCAGCTGAAAAAAGAAAGAAGAATGCCATCAGAAAGGTCAAGAGGAACACCGGAAGGACCGACGGTGATAGCTCCAGCCAGGAGCAGGGTTCGTTGGACTATTGGGAGATCATCCAAACTTTGATGGATGGGAGCATCCTTCCCCATATCATAGAGAAAATGATCCGAAAGGATGATGAGAAATGATTCAAAGAATCTTTTGCAGCCTTCCTCGAAGGTAACTGATCTCTTCTAAGTCTTGGTTGAGTGTTGGTGTACTCTGGAACTCCAACTCTCATTTTATTGTTTGTAGTTGGATCATTATTTATATGCCCACTCGGAGGAGATGAATCTTCGCAAGGTCAAGGCTTTGAGGGCTATCCAAGAAGGCCAAGCGAAGATTGAGAAGGACCAGGATGAGGTTGAAGGTCTAAAAGAAGCTTCAAGGTCTCATTCCACCAAGGTCGAGCACCTTCAAGAAGCACTGCGGAGGGAGGAGCATGAAAGGAATATGCCATCAAGCCAATCAAAATTTATATTTTGATGGACTATTCTTTTATCTTCCAAACTCATGTAATGATATTTTCAAATAAATAAAGGCATTTTATTTCATCGTTTGTTGCATCTTAATTATTTATTTAAGATTATAATGAACCCCATAAATTAGGGCTATGGTTTTAGGATTATGATGAGATCATACTTGTGAGATCTAAAATCTCAAAATCCTAATCTAAAATATTCCTGATCGATGGAATATTAAGTTAGGAATCAATATTTTTGGAAAGACTAGCACATCCTATGTATGCTTGATGTAAGGGTGATTGATCTCATTATGACTTGTGTATGATACTAATACAAGGATGTGGATGCTCATTAGAGAATGAGTTAACTGAATTGATCCCATTCGAGAACATCTAATGGAGTCTTATCTACATGTCAATAGATGGTTCTCATAGTAGGAGTTGTGCATGCAATCCTTTGACCTGAGACTACCATAGAATCTTGTATGCATGAATCCATGTTTTTGTTTATACTCATTCATGACTTAGTCATGAACGAGATGATCTGGATATGGTGGATTATATATGAAGGTTATGAGTAGGTCAATAAGGAATCGATCACTTCTAGTAAGAGGAGATTACATTCTACTTACTTCAATCAAATGATCGTTCAGGAAGACTTTGACCAAAGCATGATGAAAATTTGAAATAATTTTTAATATTTAATTAATTAAATCATCATCATATGATTAGAAGCAAAATGAATATAAAAATGATTTTGACATGATTCCATATCCATAGTCATATTCGGGATGCAGGATGATTGAAGGATCTTATTGCACAGTAACTTTCCATTGAAGGATATTTTTGAATTTTTCATCAAAATTTTATATTATCTAGATAGACATGATGCATTGCTAGACATCAATCTTGTCTTGTAGGCTCAATCAAATTAAAGAGTTTAATTGGATTGTTAATTAGAAAGAGTTCTAATTGATCAAATCGGGTTAGCAAGTTTTGATCTAAATTAGTTTGGTTAAGTTCTAACTAAATTAGGTCAAATTGCATCCAGATTCACTGCTAGCTAGATGTGAAACTCAATGGGTCACACACAAAGAGAATTGATCAAGGGTCTAATTAGATTAGATCATGTTTGTAGGTTGAATATGCTAGTACATATTGCAAACCCTAGCACCTAGATTCAAATTGAATTCAAAATAGGTTCCAATTTGGACTAATTAGATCTAATTTCGGTCAAATCAGATTTGATCCTCAATTGGATTGAACCCTAGCTTGATGACTAGGGTCTTGGTGCCATCTAACAGCAATCCACATGCTAGAGACTCTCTCTCTTGGCACATGGGGTTTAATTTATGCGCAAGAGTTTTTTTGTGCGCATGGGATTGTTTGGCGCCAACCTCGTTTGCCTTATTCATTTTTATTTTTTTCATAACATTTGTTACATGATTTTAGATCTGAATAGAAGGGCGACTAAGAGTCCTTCTGAGTTTTAAACACTTTGATATTTTAATTGAAAGATGGATAAGGGAGACTCCTTGCCGCCCCAACCATCTTGGTGCCCCTTGGACCAAGTCAAAGCTTTTGAAACTTTGACTCTTCCACACCAATTTTCTCTATGCTAAAATTCAGGTGAGGCCATTGGCTGGTCATCTCATCTAATCTCATCCCTTGATTTTTGGCACCACATATTGAAGCCTTGCGACTCTTCGGAAGAAACTTACGTAGAAATTTTATGAAGAGTCTTTCTGCTTTAAGGCACCTCTTCGTATTAATTCTGTGTATTTCACATGGTGATTTCTTTTGAAGGGGCATGAGATACGCTGATGGGCATGAGATTTTAAATGAGAATAGGCATGAGAAAATTGAGGAGGTGCCCCTACATACATTATAAATAGGGGCGCACTCTGTAGTGTCAAGTGATTTTAAAAACTCTTCTTTCTTTCTTACCACTCTCCATAGTTGTCCAATTTCTTTCTTCCTTCTCTTATTAAGACAAGTCCTAATTAAGGACAAAAGGTCTACTTAAGGACAAGGGCTTAGGAAGATTGCAAAGAAAGATAAGAAAAAAAAAGAAAGATAAGAAAGGATAGGGAAGAAGGGTGACAGCAAAGGCTAGGAAAGGTTCTGCCAAATAATTAAAATTCTTATCATAAGAATTTTAATTAAAATAAACAAAGGTGCTGGTGTTTTGATTAAGATTTCATGTGGATCAATATTCGAGGGTGAACACGTGGGCACCTGGTGGAACCCCTGACGAACTATTATTGGTGATCAAGGTCAAGTTGGAGTTTAGCAATTAGAGGTATGTTCCAATACCTTCATTTATGTTATAAATATATATTATATAATTTAAATTCTAATAAGATGGTCCTAGGTTTTGGGTTTGGTTATATGATTTCATTATTTTTTTTTGAAATCCTTGCTTTCGCTCTGCACACCAAATCCAACAGTGGTATCAGAGCAAACCTTATTAAACTAAATCATATGTTGTTATGTTTATGATTTAATGGCAAAATAATCAATATGATATGATCATATTTAAAATTTTAGCATGTTTTTAATGTGATGTGATCATGTTTAATTATTCATAATTAGATTATGATATATATCATTCTATAAGGTTGGCCGGCATAGTGACAAATGTTCACTATGTGATAATGATTGTCCTAGAATGATGATACATACTGATATGATTGATATGTTTAATTCATGTATGTTATATGAATTAGAATATGCATAGAGACTAATTAAAGCCCTCTATAAAATTATATTAAGTTGTAGTGCAATAATCGATAGCAGAACCAATCTGGATGTAAAATTGATCAATCGGTGTCTAGAAAAGTGGTTCATTATTGGTAAAGAGAACGTGGTTTTTAATTGATTCCATTCTCTGACTTGGACAATTCATTGGTGTCTAAGGAAAGCAATGGGGGGACCCCCACCTCTCTCCCACTTACCTAGCCTATTCAATTGATTTAATTCTAGATTGGGTGCTTAGGTATTGCTGATGAAATTTGGATCTGATACATAATCAAGCCGGCTCGGATATGCAGTCGAGCCGGCTCAAGGTGAGATCAAGCTTGCTCAAGATAGATTCGAGCCAGCTCTCTCAGACGAATAGAAATTGATGCTCAGGCCAGATGCTGTCGAGCCAGCTTGACTGTGGAGCAAGCCAGCTCGACGGACGGATTCTTTTGATTCACTACATTAAAGACCTTCCTTCATGCTAGTTCATTATTATGTCATAAACCATATTAGGTTTGTTGTGTAACCACAAGATCGATTATGGAACTGATATAATATTGATCTAGTGCATAATGATGCTTATGGCATTTTGGATATACTGCTTCATTGTGTAACCGCAAGGATAGTTATATTTTATTATAACTTTAAAGAAATAAAGAATCTTGCTTATCTAAAATATTATAGTTTGTTATGCTAACACAAGGCTATTAATATTTTAGAGGCCAAGAATATATTAAGAATTGCATGAGATGTAATTGAAAAGAGTTTTCTACCTTTGAACTTATAAAAAGGTTTGTTATGTAACCACAAGACTTTTTTATAAGGAATTAGGATCTCAATCCCACTAAGAAAAAAAATTAGACTTGTCCCCCTGCTAAAAAGTAGATAGGCAAGGGGTGCATGCCTAGAGAGGCATGCACCCCATGAGGATAGAAGATGGGGTCCCATACAGATGGGACTCCAGTTGCTTCAGGGAATCAAACTAGGTGGCACCAAGAAGACTTGTTTGACCCAGTCTTGGCACCACCTAAGGAGAGTTTTGAGGGACTCAAATCTAATTGGATTAGATGATGTCATCCCACCAATCAAATTTAGATCTGATTGCACAAAGGGCCATGATTGGTCAAGATGATGTGGCACTACATGGCGCAGCAGGATCTATATAAACCCTATCTATGCCTAGAATTCAGAAATTCTGTCATTAGCCCATGCCACATAACCCCTCTCCCTACTTCTTCATGCCACCCTCTGATTCTCTCTCTCCTCTCCATGCCCAAGGGACTTTGGGCATGAAGAAGGTGCGATTCAAGCAAGTGAAAAGCGCCAGGAAAGGAAGAAGGCAGCATTGCTGTAAGAGACAACGACTGTTCTTCAAAAGCCTTTTTGAAGACCTTCAAGATTAGATTCAGATCTAATTTTTGAAGAATTGATTGAGAAGGAGAAGATCTTCAGATCCTATCCAAGTGGATACCGGTAGAGGCCAGATACTTGCGTGGCTACATTCAGAACCTCAGACAAGCATCAGGATAATCACAGGGTAATTGGATTATCCAAAATAAAGGTATAATTAAATTATATTTAATTTTTATTTTTATTTTTATCATTAGATCAATAAAATTAGATCTGAGAAGTTTTAAATCTGATTAGGATCTTAGAGAAAAATTTTTGAAATATTCCTCCTGATCCAATCAGATCTGAACGAACCTGATCCAAAAAATAGGTTTTTTCCTTCAAATTCTCCACGCCACCCTCCTTTTCTCATCTTTTTTTGTGCAACAACTTCAAGAATTTTTGGGTGACAAAATTAGGTAGAGGCCTGGTATTTCTCATGGGAAATCAGATTAAAATCTTATTAAATAAAGTAATAAGATTACTTGATCGAATTGGACTCCAAGGTTGGCGCCAGGTCTATTTAAACCCTTCCTATGCCCTAGGATTTGCATGTTTGAGATCACACACCCCAAGGCTGCCACCCAATTTCCTCTCCACACATCCCTTTCCTATCCACTCTCTCTCTCTTCTCCATGTCCAAGAGTTGGGCATGAGTTCCAGTGAAGGATCCAATTGCTTTGGCGCAAAGAAAAGGAAGAAAGACAAGTTGTTCATGAGACGAACACATGATCTTCAGAGATAGATTTGAAGGATCAACCAAAAGACTCTAAATTTGATTTTTGGAAATCAGATTTGGAAGAAGAGTGCATCCAGATCTAGCCTGAGTGAACATTAGTAGATGAAGAAAAAAATACTTTTTCCATTAGAGGATTGATCTGATTTGACCAGATCTGTAGAAAATATTTCAAAAATTTTTTCTATAGAATCTAATTAGATCAAAAAGTTCTCCAATATTATTTTAATAATCTAATATTAAATCTAAAATTAAAATTAAATTAGATATAAACTTTATACCTGATTGGATAATCTGATTATCTTGTCGATGATCTACGGAAGCTCGGGGTTCTGGATTAAGCCATGCACATGCCTGGCCTCTACCAAAGTCCACTCAAGAGGGATTTGGAGGTGCTCTTCTTCTAGATCTGATCACCAAAAATAAGATCTAAATTTGATTTTGTAAAGCCTTTGAATCAACTGATGAAGGCAGCACGCTCGTCTCACGAATATCGTCTCTTTCTTTGAAACCTTTGCACCAATTTCTATGGATCTTCTCTTGGATCCTTAGCCCAACCTTTAGGCACAAAGAAGAAGAAGAGGAAAGGCATGGAAAAAGAGGGGATGGCTACCTATGGGGGCTTGGGGTGTGAAGCATAAAGCATGAGAAACCCTAGGGTGCAGGGTCTCTTAAATAGAGCCTTATGCCACCTCAGTGTTCCAATCAATCAAGCAATCAATTGCTTGATTTGTTTCTAATTTCTTGACAAATTTTTATGCCAACTCACATCAGAATTGCTGCCTCAAATATTCCATATAATGCTATACAAAATAGGAAGGGAGAAGGAAAGAAACTTTGGTGCGCGATGGACTCTTCCTTCTCTCTTACAGTTTGATCTCTATCAAACCTCTTTGACTGGTCAAATCTGAAATTTGACCAAGTCAAAACCTATCCACATTGGACACATGCCTAGGAGGACGTGCACCCTCTCCATGCCATACCAAAAAGTGGGGGTGCATGCTCCTAGAAAATCTCCAAGGGGGCATGTGCTCCTAATCCCTTCTTTCTTACAACAGGGTCAACCTTTGACCTTGGTGTGCAATAGAAAAGGTAGGTGACCAAAAATAGCAGGTGATCAGAAATGGAAGGTGTTGTCCTAAAATTATCTGATGAATTTAGACAACCCTATTCTAATCTAGACAAGTTTCAGTCAGGGTTTTGATTGAGACAAACCAGAAAGACTACAAAAGGAAAATGTTAGGTTCAATCATGTACTAGCATGATTTCCTTGAACCTTATCAGATCTAATCTAAATCAATTAAACTAACTCAGTCCAATTGATCACAACTAGACTCAAACCCTTATATGTGTGACCCAATTAGATTCAATTTCATATGGTAATGAGATATGTCATGATCTCTATTATTAACATCATCGAAATACCTTTCGATGGATCAGAACTTTTTTGGTTCGAACAATTGGAATGATTGATCATCAAGACCATTTTAATTGCTCCCAAAATTCATCAGTGACACCAAGCAGCATATGGTGGCAACCCATCAAAATTGCAAAAATAAACCTCTTAGTGCAGCTATCTATGTGAATCGATTCTACTATCATGGGTCCCGACAGGATTAGGGTTTAAGGTAAACTCATCAAAACCCAACATCCATCATATGAATGAATCATTCGATTTGAGTCTGATATGAAACTCTAATAGAAAATTCTTTCCTACTATGTCACACTACCATGGCCATGGGCTTATGGACTCGATCTCATGACCATCATAGGACTACTCCTCCACTACCGAGGTTGATAGATTTCATCTTGGTGTAATTCAGTTCCTACAATGAACATGCTATAGCCAACATACACCTCAGAATTTCGAATGGCTAAAGATCAAGTTATGGTATAGTTAAACTATAACACACTCAACATAAACTGTTATAGCCAACATACAAGACTCATCTATCTTAAAAAACGATCGTACACCAATCTTCCGGATCAATCACTATCATCATGACGATCCTACAGTCGTGTACACAGCATGGCATATGATAGATCGTGATATCATCGTTAAAATACCATAATTATCAATTTAGTCCAACTTCTTTTAAAATAGTTAAGAGCACGTAAATAGTAGCAAGTCGGGTCGAATCCATAGGAAGGCAGTCATTTAATTTTCAAATGTTTGATTTTTTTATGAAAGAAGAAGAGATTTGAAATTAAAATTTAAGTCAAAAAATAAAATTATAGAAAATAATGCAAAAAATTAAATTTTGGAACTAAGATCTACTATTTAGATCTTAGCATCTACTTGCAAGAAGAAATTAAAGAGCAATTAAAATAAAGTAGAATTTATAAAGTAGAAATTAAAAAAAATAGAAATTAAAAGAGCAATAAACTAAATTTATATTAAAATTAAAACTTAGAATTTAAATATAATAATTTAAAAAAAAATAAAAAAATTCTTAATCTATAGATCAACAACGGCATGGAGATGGTGTAGAAGTCTAACTCTTTTTTTCGGCACCATCTACCTCGAAGCAATCTTTAGCCAAAGCTTGACTCCCACCCTTTACCATGGCTTCTCCTGGATCAGATGCTTGACCTTTGAAGCTCTGGGGTCTTTTTTATAATTGTTGGAGGACTGAAGACTTTGTTATTAGGCAATGTGGGATTAAAGAGGACTATAGATTCATGTTTGTTGAAGAAAATAGTAGAAAATCATTGGATCAAAGATCTTGTGTAGTCTCTGCATGTTCTGGCCATCAGATGGTGATCCAAGGCTTCAAGAAATACCATAAATGGAGTTTTATCAGTCCAAATCAAGTCGAAAAATATTTTGGCCATTGATCGCATGTTAATGGAGGAAATTAGGCCATTGATTGCATGCCTGGTTGTCCTGATCACCATCGAGAGCATTCTAAACTATTGGATCAATGCCAAACACGAGCGCTGCCATCCGATGGCGCAGATAAAGCTGCTAGAGTGTGAATTGAACCTAGAACCAACCACCGCTGTTCGATCTTGACTGCAAGCAACTGCAACCATCCGATCACACACTTACTATTCTCATAGACTGCATGGATCGATCGCACCGCACACCACAACCAATCAGCATGCACATTTCGATGAGTGAAATGATAAAAATGTCTCGTGCATCATGACAAAATGCTGTAAACCTCTTAGAGATCTTGGTCCATCATGTGGCAGCCTGTGATTCACTGTCGTCTGTTGAGCTGGCGATCTACACTATTCCATGGATCAAATGCAGGCTGAAGGATTGACGTGCGTGGGCTGGGCTTTGAAGGAGAGGCTTTGCTCTGGGCTGGCTAGCTGGGCATGCCGGTTGACAGCAGCTTGGTGGCTTGGCTCGGCGTAGTTGGATGCACCGACTGAAATGGCGCGACAGCTTGCACGGACTGAACCATTTTTCATTTTCCTTTAATTTTTAAATTTATTTTTATTTTTATTTCTTTGAAAATTCATATTAAATTCATTTTAAATTAGATTGACTTCAAATTTATTTCATTGTAACTAAAAAAATAAGATCATTTTATTGGTGAATTTATTTTCTTTATTTAGATTAATAAAAAATATTAGTTCTTAAAAATAAGTATAAATTAATCAATAAATTAATATTTTTATTAATAAATTTATGATATTATCACACCCTCCAACTTACTCATTGCTAGTCCCTTAGCAATGTCATATTAGTCTAAATTAATTATCATATTTTATTGAGATCCTCCATCACAAAAATAGCTTTAAGATTTAAGATCAAAAGTTTAGACAGTATCACTAACTAAGTATTGAGTTTCAGAAGTAAATTTTATTGTCAAATTAATGGAAAATTTCTTTTAGAATTCATCCAAAGATCTCTAGCACTTATGTTTGTGAAGTCTAACTTAGTATTTGGATGTTAATTTAAAACACAAATATATCTTCTATTACCACTTATCTTGGTTAATTTTCTATACACCCCCAATAGTGAGTGCATGAATTAAGGTAGCTTTTACACTGCCTCTCTCTCTCTCTTTTTTTTTTTTTTTTACGTGCTAAGCATCCTAGCCTTCCCTCCACCATTTGATGTGAATCTCCACACTTGACTTAGGTGCAGAGACCTAGTTACTAAGCTTAGGACAATCCATATATACTCTATCTTTTGCACTTTTATTTTGGGTAGGTAGCTCTTTTCTTAAATTCAAATTTTTTTAATTGGGGTATATATTAATCATCAATTTCTCAGTGATAATTAAATCCTTAGTTGGCCTTATAATCAATACTTACTTTACCTCATTAGTGTGTATGTGCAATTTGAAGTGTTGATAGCCTTTAAATAACCTAACTAAAAATCTAACCAACTAATCTACTTCTTGACTTGCTACAGTCATTAGCAAATACTTTCTAACTTTATTCTTTTTTCTAGTCTATTTTGCTCAAGATTTTCTATTCTAAAACATGATTTATGAAAAAGTTTATTATTATTATTATTATTATTTTAAATTATTTTTTAATTTTTATTATTTTTTATTTTATTATTTTTTATTTTATTATTTTTTTTGTGTATTTTTCCTACCTCCAACTTAGTTGACATTATCCTCAATGGAGAAGAAAAAATAGAAGAGTGTAAAAAAAAAATTATTTGTCCAGTCCGTGCTTTTGAAAATTTAAGCTCTTCCTCCAACTTTATTCAAGATGACCTAAAAAGAAAGTAAACTAAAATTAGATGCAAGAAAACTAAATATTGGGTTGCCTCCCAACAAGTACTAAGTTTATTATCTTCAACCAGATACAATGCAGCATAATTCATTATGGGTCTGTTAATATTGTTTTGTCAATGGTTCGATTTAATAATATCCCTTCAATATATGGTTTAAGCCTTTGACCATTTATCTTAAAGAAATTCTTAGATCTAGGATCATAGAGTATAATTACACCAAGTGGGCATACTTAATTGACTATATAAGGTCCATCCCATCTAGATTTTAGCTTTTCAGGAAATAATTAGAGCCTTAGGTTAAATAACTAGACTTGTTGATTTGGCTCAAAGTTTTTTCTTGAAATGTGTTTATCATGAAAGACTTTCATTTTCTCTTTATAGATTTTTGAATTTTCATAAGCTTCTTGTCTTAATTCATCTAATTTGATCAATTATAGCATCTGGTTAGAACCAGCTTGATTTGGATCAAAATTTAATTACTTTATTGCCCAATATGCTTTATGTTCAAGTTCTACCGAAAGGTGACATGCTTTTTCATAGATCAATCCATAAGGGGACATTCCAATAGGGGTTTTATAAGCTGTCCTATAGGCCCATAATGCATCAGATCTGACCAATCTTTTGGATCTGACTTAATAGTCTTTTGTAAGATATTCTTAATCTCCCTATTAGATACTTCTACTTGGCCACTTATTTGCGGATGGTATGGTGTAGCTACCTTATGCGTCACTCCATATTTTCGTAACAACATTCGAAATTGGTAGTTTGTGAAGTTGGTACCTCCGTCGCTAATGATGGTATGCAGAAATCTGAATCTAGAAAAGATATTCTTTTGAACAAATTTTAAGACTACTTTATGATCATTGGTTTGTGTTGCCATTACCTCAATCCATTTAGAAACATAATCGATAGCCATCAAAATGTATTCAAAACCATTGGAAGGCGAAAAAGGTTCCATAAAATCAATTTCCCACATATCAAAAATTTCAACTATCAAAATAGGGTTTAAAGGCATCATGTCTTTCTTTGAAATGTTTCCTAAGGCCTGACACTTAAGACACTCTTAGCTAAAAATATAGGCATCCTTAAACAATGTAGGCCAGTAAAAACCACTTTGCAATACTTTGGCCATAGTTTTTCTTCTAGAAAAATATCCTCCATAAGCAAGGATATGACAAAATTGTAAGATACTCAACTGTTCAGACTCAGGAACACATCTACGAATGATTTGATCAGCATAAATTCTAAATGCTCAGGATCTCTCCAAAAATAATATTTGATTTGAGCAAAGAACCGTTCCTTTTCATTCTTAGACCAACCATTAGGAATTTATCCTACAACTAAGTAATTTATAATATCTGCAAACCAATGGGACTTTGCATGTGAAACTGCCAATAATTGTTCATCTAGAAAAGATTCTTCGATTAATGTATGTTCAGCATCTTTGACTAGGATCCTAGATAGATGGTCTGCTACAACATTTTTGGATCCTTTCTTATCTTGAATTTCTATGTCAAATTCTTGTAGTAATAAAATCCATCTAATCAGTTATGGTTTAGTGTCTTTCTTTGAGAGTAGGTATCTCAAAGCTGAATGATCTAAATATACCACAATTTTTGACCCTAACAGATATGATCTAAATTTTTCTAGGGCAAACACTATGGGTAGTAACTCTTTTTTAGTTGTAGTATAATTCATTTGTGCTTCATTCAGAGTTCTACTGGCATAATAGATCACTATAGGATATTTGTTTATCCTTTGGCCTAAGACAGCTCCTATGGCAAAGTCTAAAGCATCACACATGATTTCAAAAGATAGTGACCAGTTTGGAGGTTGAATGATTGGGGCTTTGGTCACAGCTTCTCTCAAGAATTCAAGGCTTCAAGACACTCTTTATCAAAGTTAAAAGAAACATCCTTAGCGAGTAGATTACACGGTGGGCGAGATATCTTAGAAAAGTCTTTGATGAAGCGATGGTAGAATTCTATATGGCCAAGAAAAGATCGAATTTATTTGACAGAAGTGGATGGAGGTGGTTTAAAAATTAAGTCAACTTTCCCTTTATCAACCTCTATCCCTCTTTTAGACATTGTATGTCCTAACACAATCCCTTCTTGAACTATGAAGTGGCTCTTTTTCCAGTTTAAAACTAAATTTGCCTTAATATATTGTTGCAAAATTCTCTTCAAATTGTTGAGGCAACATTCAAAAGATTCTCTAAAGATCGAAAAGTCATCCATGAATATTTCTAAAAAATCTTCTATCATGTCCAAAAATACTGACATCATGCACCTTTGAAAGGTCACCGGTGCATTACACAATCCAAAAGGCATTCTATGGAAAGTAAAAGTTTCATAGGGACATATGAAGGTGGTCTTTTTCTGATCTCCTATGTAGATTGCTACCTGATTATATCTCGAGTATCCATCTAGAAAATAAAAGTATTGTTGGCTAGCTAGTCTTTCCATGATTTGGTCAATAAAGGATAACGGAAAGTGATATTTTCGGGTGGCTGTATTAAGTTTTCTATAGTCTATACAGACATGCCATCCAGTCGAAAGTCGTGTAGGTACTAGGTCCCCATGGTCAGTGTGGATAACCATGAGTCCAGATTTCTTTGGAACAACTTGTGTAGGACTCACCTAGTGGCTGCCAGAAATAGGATAAATAATACCCGCATCTAACCATTTAATTACCTCTTTCTTGGCTACTTCTTGCATATTAGGGTTGAGTTGTCTTTGCATTTTTCGAGTTGGTTTGGCATTACCTTCAGTATAAATATGGTGCATACATATTGATGGACTAAGCCTTTTAAATCAGCGACGGTCCAACCTATGGCCTCCTTATATGTTTTCAAAATATCTATTACTTGGTCTTCCTATTTAGGAGTTAGGTCAGAAGCAATGATCACTGGCAAAATTTTCTCTGATCCTATAAATACATACTTAAGTATTTTAGGTTAAGGTTTTAGTTCAAGTTGTGGTGGGGCCTGAATTGAAGGTCGTAATGGTTTAATTTTTTTCGTAGGTAAGGGCTCGATTTTCATTGACCAAAGTAATGTATATGATGGATGAGATGAATCAAACAGGGCATTCACCTCCAGGTCTGGGATTTTTTTGACAAGTTTATTCAGAAGGTCATTCTTAAGTAAATCTAAGGAGGAATTAGATTCAATTATCTCATCTATTTGATCGATTACAAAGCAGTCTTCCTCCTCTTGAGTGTGCTTAGAGGTATTAAAAATATTTATTCTTATCTTTTGATCCCCAAAAGAAACATCCATGGCTCCTATCTTATAATTGATATTGGCATTGACGATAGCTAGGAATGATCAACCTAAAATTATGGTATTTTGGTTCAGCTCTTGGAATGGTTCCATATCGAGAATGAGGAAGTCTACTAGAAAATAATATTTATCAACTCTAACCAAAACATCCTCAATTAGACCACGTGGTGTTTTTACTGATCTATTGGCTAGTTACAAAATAACTAATGTCTGTTTAAGTTCTCCTATCCTAAATTTTTCATAAATAGAGGTTTGAAGTAGGTTCACACTGGCTCCTAAGTCTAATATTGCTCGATTAAAGGTTATGCCTCCTATAACACATGAAAATAATGGAGCACCAAGATCTTTCATTTTCTAAGGCAATGGATCTAATAGGACTGCACTTACATCTTCAAACAACATAATTCTTTTAGTTCATGGCTCAAGCTTTTGAGTACAAAGTTCTTTGAGAAATTTAGTGTAGGTCGGGATATGTTGAATTGCATCGAGGAGGGGTAGATTAATATGCACTTATTTAAATAGTTTCATTAACTCCTCATTACATTTTTCTTGCTTTTTACGAGATGAGCTTGCTTCTAAGGCTTGAGGGAATGGGGCTTTGGGTTTATATATCTTGGGTAACTCATCTATTCTCTTCTTTTATTTATCTATCTTATTAGAACCAGTATCAGTACTAGTTTTAGGCTCAGGTTCTTTTATATGGTTAGCTTCAGTACTAACCTTTTCTTCTAAATTTTCTTCTTGGCTAGCATCAGTACTAGCCTCTATCACCTAATTCTGGTATGGATCCTTAAGAATTGTATCACTTTGAAGTTCGAAAATTGCTTTGGCATTCTCTAATTGGGGATTCTTAGTTAGGACGATGGGTTGATGACTGAATCCAGGTCGTTGATGGATATTAGGTGGGTTGTTTTTAGGATTGGCAATCGATTGGCTTGGTAACTGACCTGGTTCTCTCCTCATACTAGACTCAGCTAATTATCCTATTTGAGCTTCTAGCTTGGTGATGGATTGTTGTTGAGATAGGATTAATTGTTGCAGCTGGTTAAATCGATCATCGACGAGATTGGTCTGTTGAGGAGGTGGGTATGAGGGTTGATTATAATGTGGTGGTTCGGAAGGCTGACTGGCTGACCTCTGTTATAAGCATAGTTCTGGTATTGGGGTCTATTCTAATAATTTTGCACTGGTAGAGTTTGGGTCTGAGCCTGATTCTATTGTGATTTCTAAGAAAAATTAGGATGATTTCTCCAACCTGGGTTATATATGTTTGAAAATGAATCATTGATCAGTTTGAAGTAACCTTGAGTAGCTTAAACTTGTTCTTGGATGAAGGATGAAAATTGTGTAGCCATAGAACATTCACTCACACTATGGGTTGGGCTAGCATCCTGATAATTAGAAGGTGGTGTGTATTGTGTAGGAGTTTGTTGACCTAGGTTTAGGAATTGATCTAATTTTTAGACAATAAGGTCGACTTTATCTAATTTTTGGGCTATTAGGTTCAAGTCGGCCCTAGAACTAGGTTCTGGATGTTTGATCTCATACATTTCTTTCCATTTTTGATGAGAAATTATTCTTTCATAAGAGGATAGTGAGGCATGATTAATCGAATTTTCACTTAGAGTTTCAAATAGTATATAAGCTTCATCCTCACTTTTGCTCATGAATGCACCTCCATAGGATGCATCTACCATTTGTTTATATTGTTTTCCTAACCCTTCATAGAAAGCTTGGACAATTTGCCACTTAGATAGACCATGGTGTGGGCATTTTCTAAGAAGTTTCTTAAGTCTTTTTCATGATTCATAAATTTATTCCCCTGGAAGCTGAGCAAATCCAGTGATAGCTCACATCATAGTGTTGGTTCGACCTATAGGATAAAATTTCTTAAGGAATTCATGTTGCATCTCTGCCCATGTTTGAATTGATTTTCTTATTATGCCAAGCCAATACTTGGCTTTATCTTTTAATAAGAAAGGGAACAAGATTAGTCTAAGGGCATCATCAAAAAAATTATGAATTTTATAGTAGAGCAGATTTCTAAGAATTCATCCAGATGTTTGTAAGGGTCTTCATTGGTGTTCCCATAGAAGGATGGGAGCATCTGAATTATGGTCGACTTGATTTCATAATGGCTAGCAGGGACATCTGGTAGGTGGATACAAATCGATGGGTTATAGGTGGAAGGAATAAAATATTCTTTCATCTGCTTAGGTGGTTCTCCATGATTTCCAGCCATTTGATTTTCTGATTTTATATGAATCAGTCATTCAATTTTAGGATTGGGTTCAACTAGGTCAGGTAATAGCGATCTTCCACCTTCCATATACTAGTGCAACCCCAATGTATAAATATTTTTTTATATAATATATTTTTTTATTTTTATTTTATTATATATTTTTTTTAGAGAGAAGAAAGAGAATAGAAAGAAGAGAATTCTAAAAAAGGATTCTAAGAAGTCCTGATTCTAGAGATGATAGAGAAGAATTAATTATATTTATATTTGATGTTAATTAGATTAGAAGAATAATCCTGACTAAGGTTGTCATAGATCTAGATAGCTCCTAACTGCAAAGGTCACCTTCAAGCCCTCCAAGTAGAGAATCAGCCAATCAACTGGCCAGATAAGTGTAAGGTCGGTGGGGGTCCCCCTCGTTACTTGTCTTAAACATCAATCGTGCTTTGCCAAGTAAGCAATGGAACCAATTAAGTAACCACCTTCCTTCGGACCCAATCATTCCTGAACCACTTACCTAGACACCAATTAAATTGACTAACCCTTATCTGGCTCAACTTTTAGGATTTCTTATCCTATTGAGCTCGAGTTTCTAGGGCTAATGTCTAATTGATTTTAATTTTAAAGACTTAGGTCAATGCAGGATGCTGCTTGATTGTTTGTGAGCCATGAAAAGGTGATCAAATTCTCACCTTATCTTGTTTAATTGGATTGTGCCCTTAATTTGGTTTCATATGAATATGCACCAAAAAAAATTTTCGATCAAAGGATTCTATGCAATTTAAACTAGATGCATGCAATTAATTAAATTTTAGAAGCTTTTCTTACCTCCAATAATCACCAAAATAATAAAAAAAATAAAACTAATATGATGCATGTTTTAAGCAATTAGATTTCTAATCTTGTCATGAGATTTTTAATTAGGTTTAAGTAGATAATTTTTAATTAATTTAAAAATAAAGTAAATAAAAAAATTAGGTTTTAGGATTGATCTCACCAAATAAGATTGGAAGTTTCCTCCTTGCCCTAAACTTTTTGTTGCTTTTTTTCTTTTTTTAATCTATAAAATATATATAAAAAAATAGTAGATACAATAAAAAGAAAAATCAAAAAGATCAAAAATTTTTAATTTTTTTTATGCCTCCTGATAAGTCCCAAAAAATCACCAATAAAAATATTAATTTATCAATTAATTTATATTTATTTTTAAGAAAAAATGGTTAATTTATATATATATTTTTAAGAAATTAATATTTTTTAATTAAAAATAATTAAAAAAATTAATTAAAAAATAATAAAAAAATAAATATTATTACTAATAAAAAGATCTTATTTTCTTGATCGCAAGAAAATAAGTTTAAGATAAATCAAAGCTAAAATGGACTAGATATGAATTTTTAAAGAAAAAAAATTAAAATAAAAAAAAATGGCTCAACTGGCTCTGCAAGCCAAGTCAAGCCGTCAAAATCGACACAGCCATAGAAGTTGATAAGCCAGTCCATAAAATCAGGTGTGGACCACCAGCTCCACAGAGGTCAGCCAATCGGAGCCTACCATATGGTGGACCAAGACCTCTAAGAGATTTACAGAAAATCTATCGCGGCTCATAGGGCATTTTGGTCTTTCCACTCGAGGAAAGAAGGCATTGATTGGTTGCGGTGTGTGGTGAGGCTAGTCCATGCGGTCCATGGGAATAGTAAGTGCATGATCGAATGGTTATGGTAGCTTGCGGTCAACATTGGATGGCTGTGATGATTTTTTGGTTTAATTCAAACTCTATTAGCTTCATCTGCACCATCCGATGGCAACGCCCAACCCAAACAACGATCCGATGGTCCATAGAGCTCCGAGCGGTAATCCAAACACTCCTCACATGATCAATGGTCTAATTTTCTCCATCAACATATGATCAACGATCAAAATTTAATTCGACCTGATTTGAGCTGATACACATCCAATTTTGATGATTTTTGATCCGTTAGATTCCTATTGAACGACCAAATTTCACCAAACTTCACCAGTTTCATCCAAAAGTTATTTTAATCCAATTTTCATCAAGATTTCTTTCTATTTTGATGATTAAGATATTTCTTAATCCCACATTGCCTAGAAAAAAACTCTCCAGCCCTCCTAGCTCTATAAATTAGACCCCAGGCCTCCAGAATTCATTATCTTTGATCAAAGTGAAGCTTTGGTATAGGATAGAGCCAGGCTTTAGATTAAAAGCTGCTTCGAGGCAACTGGTGTTGAGAGGAAGAGCTGAACTTCTATACCATCTTTCTGCCAATGCCGATCCAAGATCAGAGATCAACCTATTTTAATTTTTTTTTTCTTTTTAAATTTTATGTATTTAAATTAAGAACCTTTTAATTAATGCAATATTTATTTTTATGCTCTTTAATTTCAAGCTCTTTATTTTTATTATAATTTAATTTCTATACTTTAATTATTGATCTTTATTTTACTGTAAGTAGATGCTAAGATCTAAATAGTAGATCCTAGTACCAAGTTTATTTTTTACACTATTTAAATTTCTCTTTTAATTTCTGACTTAAATTTTATTTTCAAAATCTCTTTTTCTCTTTTGTAAAATTAAAGATTGCAAATTTAAATACTACCTTTCCTATGAATTTGACCCAACTCACTACTATCTACGTATTTTTAATTTTTTTAAGAAGTCGGATTAAACTGATAAACATGATGTCTAAACGACAGCATTACGCTCTTATCAAGTTTGTGGTGTTGGTGCCAGAGAAGGAATAGATGCTTTTTTTTGTTGATTTCTTTAATTTTTTTATAAATTAATTATAAATATTTTTTTTGTAAATATTGCTTACTAATTTTTTTATTTATTTCTTTTGCAAGAAAAGAGATAAAGAAGAATAAAATTAAGGAAAGCAAAGCTTCTAATCCTACTTGGTGACATCAATCATAACCCCAGATTTTATTATTATTATTATTTATATTTAAATTAATCTAAAAAATATCCACTTAAACCTAATTAAAAAGCTTCATGACAAGATTAGAAATCCTAACTGGTTAGAGCATCCATCATATTAGTTTTATTTTTTTATTTTGGTGATTGCTAGAGACAAGATAAACTCTTTAAGTTTAATTAAATTGCATGCATCTAGTTTAAATTGCATAGAATCCCTTGTTGAAAGTGATTATGCATATACATCTTTAAATCAACTTAAGGGCAACACCCAATTAAATAAGATAAGGTAGAGATTTGATCACCCTTCCTTGGCTCACAAACAACCAACCAGCATCCTACATTGATCTAAGTCTTTAATTTTAAAATCAATTAGACATCAGCTCTAGGAACTCAAGCTCATTAGGACAAGAAATCCTAAAAGTTAGACCAGATTAGGGTTAATCAATTTAACTGGTGTCTAGGAAAGTGGTTCAGGGATGACTGGGTCTAAAGAAAAGTGGTTACTTAATTAGTTCCATTAGCTTATCTATCCAAGCACAATTGGTGTCTTAGGCAAGCAACGGGGGGACTCCCACCGATCTTACACTTACCTGATCAGTTAATTGGCTGATCTTATACTTGGAGGACTTGAAGGTGACCTTGGCAGTTAGGAGCTATCTAGATCTAGGATAATCCTTAGATAAGATTGATTAATTAATTTGATTGCTAACCAATATCAAATCTAATTAAACCTAATTGTTCTCTCTCTTCTTAGTTAAGGACTTCTTTGGACCTCTTCTTTAGAACTCTTCTTTTTTTCTTCTTCTTTCTCTTCTAAAAATAAAATAAAATTAAATAAAAATTAAATTAAATTAAATTAAACTAACAAAAAATTTATTAATAATAATAATTAAATAAAATTAAATTAAAAAAATAATTAAATAAAAAATTTAAAAAAAATTAAAATATAAAAAAATAAAAAAATAAAAAAAATAATTAAAAAATTTAATTTTTTTTAACCATACATTAGGGTTGCACTAATACATACATGATAGAAAATCACTTTACTTGATCTAGTTGAACACAACTATAATATTAAATGGCTGAATCATATTAAATTCAATAACAAAATGGCAAAAAATTTTAGAGAAACACCTAGGCAGATGAAGGAATACTTTATTTCTTTCACTTATAATCCATCAACTTGTATCTAATTATCTAAAATTCAAGCTACCCACTATGAGATCAAGCCGACCACAATCCAGATTCTTCCATCTTTCTATGGAAGCACCAACGAAGATCCTTATAAGTATCTTGATGAGTTTTTAGAAATTTGCAATTCAAAATTTAACTAATGATGCCCTTAGACTAATCTTATTCCCCTTATCATTAAAAGACCAAGCCAAGTACTGGCTTGGCATAATAGAAAAACCAATTAAAACTTGGGCTGAATTGCAAAGTAAATTTCTTAAGAAATTTTATCCCATATGTCGAACCAACATTATGAGAAGAGCTATCACTGGATTTGCTTAGCTTTCAGGAGAACAAATTCATGATTCATGGGAGAGACTTAAGAAACTTATTAGAAAATGCCCACACCATGATCTATCTAAGTGGCAAATATTCAAACTTTTGATGAGGGTTTAGGAGACCAACATAGACAATTGATAGATGCATCCTATGGAGGTGCATTCATAAGCAAGAGTGAGGATGAAGTTTATACACTGTTTAAAACTCTAAGTGAAAATTCGATTAACCATGCTTCACTATCCTCTTATGAAAGATCAATTTTTCATCAAAAACGGACAGGAATATATGAGATCAAACATCCAGAACCTAGTTCTAAGATCGACCTAAACCTAATAGCCCAAAAACTAGATAAAGTGTACCTTATTACCCAAAAATTAGATAAATTTCTAACCCTAGGTCAACAATCTCCTGCAAAATTCATATCATCTTCTAATTACTGAAAGATTTGTTCAATCTATGCTAGCTCAACCCATAGTGTGAGTGAATGTCCTATGGCTGCATAATTTTTACCTTTTATCTAAGAACAAATTCAGGCTGCTCAAGGCTACTCAAAGCCTATTAGTGATCCTTTTTCAAATCCATATAATCTATATTGGAGGAACCATTCTAATTTTTCTTGGATACCTCAATAAACTTAGGCTCAGACCCTAATTTCATCTATCCAAAACTATCAAAATAGCCTTCAATATCAAAATTATGCCTATAATAATGGTCAGCCTAGTCAATCCACTCAGCCATTGCATTATAATCAGCCATCATACCTATTGGTGCAGAATTTGGTTGACGCCGAATTGAGTTGGAGTCAAGGAGGACGAGGTCGCCGTCGATAATCTGCAAAAGAAAGTCCCATTCGGAGCCGATGGAGGTGGCTTCGATAGGTCCTTCTGATGGTCAAGTTAGCTCTGGCCAACAAAAATGGAGTGCTCAGTGTGAAGTTCGATAGAGTTTAGAGGAGGAGAGAAGAGCTTAGAGCTTAGAGTAAGCATATTTGGAGGGTTCTTTTTATAGGCGAAGCTTGTTGTAACTGCCTTGATTAATGACTGTCGTAACCGTCCTAATAAATGCTGATCGTAATTGACTTGATAAATGTCGATCGTGTTGTCTTGATAAACGACAATCATTATTGTTGTGATAATTGTAACCATTCAGTAGTGGGATTGCCTGTAGGAATCTGTCAATAGTTTGTAAGAAGTTCGGCTTCCATAGAAGCCCGACTTGAGGAGGAGTCGTTGAGGAGTTCGACTCCCATAGAAGCTCGGCTGCTGGAGGAGTTCGGCTTTCGTAGAAGTCCGACTACTGAAGGTGTCCGAAAGAAGTTTGGCTTCTATAGAAGTCCAACCAAAGGAGCTGTCTGGGAGGAGTTCGATTCTTAGAGAAGTTCGACCGCTTAAGAGTTCGGTCGAGGCTCAGTCGCTAATGAGTTCGATCGGCTAAGGAGCTCGGCTAAGGCTCATCCGCTGAAGCTTTCCCATGACTACCGATTGCATTATCGGTTGAGCATCCGACTGGACTTCGGTGGGAGCGAGATTTATCTCCAACAATAGTCCTCCCACTTCCGAGTTTGAAATTTGAAGGAAGGGAGTATCAAAATAGGCGACTGTCGAAGTCCTTTCTCGGGCTTCGCACCTGTTCAAATGAAAGCTTGGGGCATCATATCTCCTACAGCCAAGGTCGGCTCGGGGGAGATCTCATCTCCTACGGTCGAGGTTGATATGGATGCTCGGAGGAGATTTTTTCTCCAACAGTCGAGGTTGGCTCAATCACTCGGGAGAGATCTCATCTCCTACGGTCGAGGTTGGCTCAGGGGAGGTCTTATCTCCTACAGCCGAGGTTGCCTTGGGGGAGTTCTTATCTCCTACAGTCGAGGTTGTCTTGGAAGAGATCTTATCTCCTACGATCGAGGTTGATACGAGCGCTCGAGAGAGATCTTATCTCCAGCAGTCGAGGTTGGCCTGATCGCTCGGAGGAGATCTCATCTCCTACGGTCGAGGTTGCCTCGGGGGAGATCTTATCTCCTACAGTCGAGGTTGATACGAGCACTCGAAAGAGATCTTATCTCCAGCAGTCGAGGTTGATACGGGCACTCGGGGGAGATCTTATCTCTAGCAGCCGAGGTTGGCCCGGTCGCTCGAAGGAGATCTCATCTTCTATGGCCAAGGTTGCCTCAGGGGAGATCTTATCTCTTGCATCCGAGGTTGCCTCGGGAGAGATCTTATCTTCTGCGGTCGAGGTTGTCTCAGAAAAGATCTTATCTCCTACGGTCGAGATTGATGTGGGTGCTTGGGGGAGATCTTATCTTCTACAGCCGAGGTCAGCCCGAACCCTCGGAGGAGATCTTATATCCTACGGTCGAGGTTGCCTCGGGGGAGATCTTATCTCCTGCAGCCGAGGTTGCCTCGAGGAAGATCATATCTCCTACAGTCGAGGTTGCCTTGAGGGAGATCTTATTTCCTACGATCGAGGTTGATGCGGATGCTCGGTGGAGATCTTATCTCCTGCAGTCGAGGTCGGCCCAGACCCTTGAGGAAGATCTTATCTCTTACAGCCGAGGTTGCCTCGGGGGAGATCTTATCTCCTACAGCCAAGGTTTATGCGGGCGCTAGGAGAAGATCTTATCTCCTATAGCCGAGGTTGGCCCGAACCCTCGGGAGAGATCTTATCTCCCACGGTCGAGGTTATCTCGGGGGAGATCTTATCTCTTACAGTCGGGGTTGCCTTAGAGGAGATCTTATCTCCTACAGTCGAGGTTGATACGGATGCTCGAGGGAGATCTTATCTCCTACAATCGAGGTTGGCCCGATCACCTGGGGGAGATCTTATCTCCAACGGTCGAGGTTGAGATGAGCCCTTGGGAAAGATCTTTTCTCCTATGGTCAAGGTTGCCTTAGGGGAGATCTTATCTCCTACAGTCGAGGTTGCCTCGGAGGAGATCTTATCCCCTGCAGTCGAGGTTGAAGGACTTCGACTTACTTCATATTAAGATGAGGTTCTCCTCCTGTTCCTGATATGGCCTTTGGATTGTTTCTTCCCTATCATCACATAATTTGGAGTGAGCTCCTCTTGGCTTTGATGCTGGAGAAGATGGATTGCCAAAGTACCAAGCTCCTCCCAAATGTGGCATCGATGATTCGGGAGGCAACCGACCTTTCTATTGTTCCTCCATCATTGATGGTTCTAGCTATGGCAACACCCTTGACCAATCTTCTCCTGCTTTAGACTGGTTTTTGAGGAATCGATCCAGCTGGCCTCTCCTGACGAGCTCCTCAATTTCATCTCGGAGCTAAACACATTCTTTAGTATCGTGGTCAAGGTTGTGATGATAGAGGTGGTACTTGATTCAATCATGCTTATTTGGAGAAGATCGTAATTCTTTTGATCTTGACAGCTGGTTCCTAATTTCCATCAGAACTTGAGCGTTAGAAGCACTAAGGGGGCGTAGTTGTGGAACCTTCCAGGAGGAGGACTTCTTTGCACCCTTTTATCAGGGTTTTCTTGATGACGAGCTTGAGGAGTTCAGGCTCGCTTGCGCTCGGAGGAGTCCATGAGCGTGGTCGAACTTCACTCGACCCTCCATCGATAGTGGGTTTATTAGACTCGTCCATCCACCGCTCTCCTGTGACTTTCTCGTCCTTCAATTTGAAGGCTTCTTCTGCACTGGCATATCTCTCAGCTCGGGCTAGCAAATTGGCAAAGTCCCTGGGGTACTTCTTTTTTAGGAAAAATAGCAAATCATTCTTCTAAAAGCCATCCTTGAATGCAGCCATTGCAACAGATTGGTCCAGATCCCGGACCTCCAATGCTGTGGCGTTAAACCTGATGACATAAGCTTGGATGGATTTCCCCTGCTTGTGCTTGACATTCATCAGGGAATCCAAACTTTGGTACTGACATCGGCTGCTGATGAAGTGAGCCACGAATTGATGGCTCATCTGGTCAAAAGAGAAGATCATATCAAGCTTCAATATTGAGTATCAGTTTTTTGCTGCTTCCTTTAAAGTAGATGAAAAAGCTCAGCATAATATGACGTCTGATGCACCGTGAAGCAGCATCATGGTTCAGAAGGCCTCTAGATGATCAACCGGATCAGAAGTTTCATCATAGCTTTCAAGTTGGGGAGCTTGAAGTTTGGTGGAATGGGCGCTTGCATAATTTGGGGAGAGAAAGGAGGATTGGTGCGGACATCGTTATGGTAAGCTGGTGCGACATGGTCGAGCTCCTCAATCTGTTGATCCAACTCCCGTAGTTTGTGATTGAGGACATCGTCTCGGTCACCGACTTTGGAGGGCTTCTGGATACAGATAGGGAAGGTTTCCTTCAGAGGAGAACCATGATCCAAACTTAGATCCTCTGCTCTCGGTTTCTTCTTTCTAATGGTGATGGGCATGCCCTCCATCGGCGGTGGGTTTCTTGGTGGAGTCATCATCGGAGGCTATCGCATGGTCTGTACCATCTCGATGAGGCCTTGAACCCGCTACATCAGTAGGTTAAACTGCTCTGGATCTGCTATGGCTGCAGGTGGAGCTTGAGTTATCGGAGCTGGAGTGGAAACTAATATATCTGGATGGGATCTGATAGTAGAGGCCATTGATCGTCGGGTCGAAGCTTTCCTAGGAGGCATTTTTTTTGAGAAGAACTCTAGATCGCTGCTAAGCACTCCTTTAAAATCAAAGAAACCTCAAGAACAAAGGGCCCTCCTTCTAGTGCCAAATCTATTGGCGTAGAATTTGGTTGACGTCAGATCGAGCTAGAGTCGAGGAGGATGAGGTCGCTGTCGGTGACCTACAAAACAAAGTCTCATTCAAAGTTAGTGGGGGTGGCTCCGATAGGACCCTCCGACGGTCAAGTTAGCTCTAGCCAATAGAAATGGAGTGCTTAGTGTGGAGTTCGATAGAGTTTAGAGGAGGAGAGGAGAGCTTAGAGCTTAGAGTAAGCATATCTAGATGGTCCTTTTTATAGGCGGAGCTTGTTGTAACTGTCTTGATTAATGACTGTCATAACCATTCTGATAAATGCCAATTATGATTGACATGATAAATGCCAATCGTGTTGTCTTGATAAATGACAATCATTATTGTTAAGATAATTGTAACCATTCAGTAGTAGGATCGCCTGTAGGAATCCATCAATAGTCTGTAAGGAGTTCGACTTCCATAAAATTCCAATTGGAGGAGGAGTCCGACTGCTGAGGAGTTTGACTCCCGTAGAAGCTCAACTGCTGGAGGAGTCTGGAAGGAGTCTGGAAGGAGTTTGGCTCCCATAGAAGCCCGACTGCTGGAGGAGCCCAGAAGGAGTTTGACTTCTGTAGAAGTCCAATCGAAGGAGCTGTCTAGGAGAAGTCCGGCTCTTAGAGAAGTTCGGTCGCTTAGGAGTTTGGCCGAGGCTCGACCGCTAATGAGTTCGGCTGGCTAAGGAGCTCGGCTAAGGCTCATCTGCTGAAGCTTTCCCATGACTATAGGTTGCATTGTCGGTTGAGCATCCGACTGGACTTCGGTGGGAGCAGGATTTATCTCCAATAATGCCCACCTCCTTAACAGACCAATCTAGCTGATGATAGATTTAACCAACTTCAATAATTAATTTTGACTCAACGGCAATCTAACACCAGACTAGAAGCTCAAATAGAATAATTAGCTGAGTCTAATATGAGCAGAGAACTAGGTCGATTCTCGAGCCAACTAATTCATATAAACAATCCATCCATTGTCTACCAACCACCTGGACTAAATTATCAATCTAGTGTCCCACCTAAGAATCTTTAATTGGAGAATGCCAAAGTAATTTCTGAACTTAAAAGTTACAAGATTCTTATGGACCCATACCAAGACCAGGTGAGGGAGGCTAGTACTGATGCTAGCGAAGATGAAAATATTGAAGAATATATTAGTACTGAAGCTAACCACATAGAAGAACCTAAGCCCAAAATTAGTACTGATGCTGGTTCTAGTTTAAATAAAATAGATAATGGAAAAAAGAGAATAAATGATTCATCTGAGACCTATAAATCAAAAGTCCTGTTCCCTTTATCCTTAGAAGCTGATTCTTATAAAAATCAAGAGGCATACAATGCCAATGAAGTTATTTAAGCAAGATCATATTAAATTACTTCCATAATTAAAACCACCTGTAGATACCCTTCCAGTACCCATTGCATCAAATTTAACTCCTAATATAAAAACTCAATTCATGAGCATTCTAGAAGGATATATAGAAGAAATTCTTGACAAACAAGGATTTGAGAATGGGGCTATAAACTATCTTTCCAAAATTAACAATGAATATATCAATAATGGGATTATAAATTAACTTTCTAAGATTGACAATCCAAAATCATTAGAATTTATCAATCCAATATTTGATGTTGGACAGACAGACTATTTTGTATCTGATTGAAGATGGTAAACTTAGCGCTTGTTGGGAGGCAATCCAATATTTAGTTTTCTTGCATCTAATTTTAGTTTATTTTCTTTTTAGGACATGTTGAATAAGTTGGAAAGAGAGCCCAAATTTTTAAAGGCATGTGCTGGACCATATATATTGAGTCAGGAGTATTCTTTCATGTTCTTTATTGCATCCTTTATTTTTTCTTCTCCATTGAGGACAATGTCGATTAGGTTTGGGGGAGAATAATAATTTTTTTTAATTTTTTAAAGTCCTTAAAAAATTTAGTATTTAGTATTTAAACATATGATTATACTTAAGAATTAAATTAAACTAAGCATTTTTAAAAGAAAATTGATGCACAGATTAGAGAATTTATAAGATATTATGGGATCAAGTATTAAGAAAACCAAATAAAGAGTTAAGTCTAGAATATAAAAATTTTTTTACCTTGAGCATTTCTAATTTTTCTACTAGCATCAAAGAAAAGTCTAATATTTATGGGCTTCTGTAGGATAACTATACGTTTCTTCATATAAAAAAAATTATTAAAATAAAATAGTTTTCAAGTATTTCTCACTAAGTAATCAGACCTCTTTGCCTAAGCAAGCATTGAATTTTGCATCAAAAGGTGGGAAGGGCAAAGAAGCTCATTGTAAAGCTAGTCTTAACTCATAGCCTATTTGATTCGACCTAGTAAGCCTAAAGGGTATTGTATACCTAATGCCCTAAAGCCAACTAGTTTGGGAGTCATTGGCCCAAGACTCATTACATGGATCAAATAGAAAGCTTAAGAGGTTAAGACACTCAATAGTGGTCTAACGTTAAAAAAAAATGATTTTCTACCAAGTAACCGGGTCCTATTGTCTAAGTAAGCAATGATATTCGTGTCAAAATGTGAGCAATGTGAATGAAAAAAAAGGTTCAATAAATAAAGGATGGAAGTAACAATACTCTTGCCCATATGAAAGTTTAGACAAATCAGTGATAAAGGTAGGATAATTTAGAAAATATTCAAAAAAATTTAATATTTTTTACTTAATTTTTTATTGATAAATATTAATATCCCAACAATATACCTCACTTATGCTCTACTGAATATCAATGATCATTTTGAAAACTACTTAGCTAAAATTCAAAATTCTAAAGTTAAAAGATATCTAAAGCTAAATTTTTTCTTTACTTGAGGACAAGCAAAGCTTAAATTGGGAGGTGTGATTGATACCAAAAAATCATCAATAAAAGTATTAATTTATCAATTAATTTATATTTATTTTTAAGAATTAATGATTAATTTATATATATTTTTAAAAGATTAATATTTTTATTAATTAAAAAATAATTAAAAAATTAATTAAAAAATAATAAAAGTAAAAAATAAAATATTATTATCAATAAAAAAATCTTTTTTTGGTTATAATAAAATAAGTTTGAAGCAAATCGGAGCTAAAATAGATTAGATATGAATTTTTAAAGAAAAAAAATTAAAAAAAATAGTTCAGTCGGCTCTGCAAGCCAAGCCACCAAGCCAACCAAAGCCATCAAAATCGACTCAGCCATAGAAACTGATCAGTCGGTCCACAAAATCAGGTGTGGACCGCCAACTCAGTAGAGTTCAGCCAATCGGAGCCTGCCACGTGGTGGACCAAGTCCTCTAAGAGGTTTACAGAAAATCTATTACGGCTCACAGGGCATTTTGGTCTTTTCACTCAATGAAAGGAGGTGCTGATTGGTTATAGTGTGTGTTGAAGCTGGTCCACGTGGTCCATGGAAATAGTAAGTGCGTGATTGAATGGCTCTGGTAGCTTGCGGTCAAGATCGGACGGCTGTGATGATTTTTAGGTTTAATTCAAACTCTATCAGCTTCATCTATGCCATCTGACGGCAGCACTTAACACAAACGATGATCCAACGGTCCATAGAGCTCCCAGCGATAATCCAAACACTCCTTATGCGATCAATGACCTAATTTTCTTCTTCAATGTGCGATCAACGGTCAAAATTTAATCTGACCTAATCTGGGCTGATACACATCCAATTTTGATGATTTTTGATCCATTGGATTCCTATTGAATGGAAAGATTTCATCAGACTTCACCAGATTCATCCGAAAGCTATTTAAATCTAATTTTCATAAAGATTTCTTTCTATTTTGATGATTAAAATATTCCTTAGTCCCACATTGCCTAGAAGAAAACTCTCCAGTCCTCCTAGCTCTATGGACCCCAGGCCTCCAGAATTCATTATCTTCGATCAAGGTAAAGCTTTGGTACAGAATAAAGCTAGGCTTTGGATTAATAGCTACTTCGAGGCAACTGATATTAAAAGGAAGAGTTGGGCTTCTCACCATCTTTTTACCAATGTCGATCCAAGATCAGAGATCACCCTATTTTAATTTTTTTCTTTCTTTTTTAAATTTCATGTATTTAAATTATGAATCTTTTAATTAACATAATATTTATTTTTATGCTCTTTAATTTCATGCTCTTTATTTTTATTATAATTTAATTTTTATATTTTAATTATTGCTTTTATTTTACTGCAAGTAGATGCTAAGATCTAAATAGTAGATCCTAGTTATTTTTTTGCACTATTTAAATTTTGCTTTTAATTTTTGACTTCAATTTTATTTTCAAAATCTCTCTTTTTCTTTTGTAAAATCAAAGATTTCATATTTAAAATGCTATCTTTCCTATGGATTTGATCCGACTCACTACTATCTACGTATTTTTAATTATCTTAAGAAGTTGGATTAAACTGATAAATATGGTGTCTTAACGACAACATCGCACTCTTATCACCTCCCTAGCAATGACACCAAAAACTTGATAAATCATGATATCATCATTAAAATATCATAATTATCAATTTAGTTCGACTTCTTTTAAAATAGTTAAGAGCAAGTAGATAGTAGCAAGTCCGGTTGAATCCATAGGAAGGTAGTGATTTAATTTTGAAATCTTTGATTTTTTTATGAAAGAAGAAAAAATTTAGAATTAAAATTTAAATCAAAAAATAAAATTATAAAAAATAATGTAAAAAATTAGATTTTTGTACTAAGATATACTATTTAGATCTTAGCATCTACTTGCAAAAAAAAATTAAAGACCAATTAAAATAAAGCAGAATTAAAAGAGCAAAAATTAAAAAAATAAAAATTAAAAGAGTAATAAACTAAATTTTATGTTTAAATTAAAACTCAAAATTCAAATATAATAATTAAAAAAAAACTAAAAAAATTGTTAATCTTCATATTAGCAATGGCATGGAGATGGTGTAGAAGTTTGGCTCTTCTTCTCGGCACCGTCTGCCTTGAAGCAACCTTTAGCCAAAGCCTGACTCCCATCCTTTACCATGGCTTCTCCTGGATCAGATGCTTGATCTTTGGGGCTCTAGGATCTTTTTATAACTATTGGAGGGCTGAAGATTTTGTTATCAGGCAATGTGGGACTAAAGATGAGTATAGATCCATGTTTGTTGAAGAAAATAGTAGAAAATCATTGGATCAAAGGTCTTGTGAAGTCTCTACATATTCTGGCCGTTAGATGGGGATCCAAGGCTTTAAGAAATACCAAAAATGGAGTTTTATCAGTCTAAATCAAGTCAAAAAATATTCTAACTATTGATCGCACATTGATGGAGGAAATTAGGCCATTGATCACGTGTCTAGGTGTCCTGATCACCATCGAAAGCGTTCTAAACTATTGGATCAATGCTAGATGCGAGTGCTGCCATCCGATGGTGCAAATGAAGTTGATACAGTTTGAATTGAACCTGGAACTAACCACTATCATTCGATCTTGACCGCAAGCGATCGCAGCCATTTGATTGCACACTTACTATTCCCATGGACCGTGTGGACTGATCGCACCGTACACCGTACACTGCAACCAATCGATGTGTGCATTTCGTTGAGTGAAATGATAAAAATGTTAGATATATGTGCCTTAGAAGCCAGAATTGGCTGACACTTGTAATACACTTCTAGGGGCAAAATTATAATTTTGATTATAATCAACAAAATGGGTTATTTTCTATCACACCTGTGTATTTAGTGTCTGTGATACATCCTTTGAGTTAGTGGTAATGATAATTCATATTTTCAAGAGTTGAAAATTTAAGACATGAATAATCATTATTAACTCATAAATAGCTCCCGACCATAGGATCATCACGAGGATGGTGATTGATCCAGAAGGTTGGTGTACGATCGCTTCTCTTTAGTAGATGAGTCTTGAGTCTACGGTGTGGAGACACCGGAGCGAGAGTACAGGTACTCGTTAGAGAACGAGGGCACTGAGCGTGACCACCTCGAGTAGTCATTAGGAAGTCTACCTTCTCGTCAATGACTGACTCGATGCTGCAGTAGTGTGTCTGGTTCTTTGACCTGAGATGCATCGGCAGTTCACCTTGAGGGTGTTATAGTTTGACTACACCATTACTCGATCTCCTAGCCATATGGAACCCTGAGGTGTATGTTGGCTATAGCATGTTCATTGTAGGAACTGGATTGCATCAAGATGGGAATCTATCTACCTCGGTGGTAGAGGAGCAGCCCTATGATAATCATGAGAATCAAGTCCTGAAGCCCATGGCCATGGCAGAGTGAAATAATAGAAAGAGTTTCTATTTAGGTTTTTCACATTGGACTTCGAATCGAATGATTATATCATATGACAGAGACTAGGGTTTGACGAGTTTACCTTAACCCTAATCTGATCGGGGCTCAAGATAGAAGAACTTAATCACACAGGTAGCTGCACCAAGAGGTTCGCATTCAGCTCTGATGGGTTGCCACCATATACTGCTAGGTGTCACTGGTGGATTTTGGGAGCAATTAGAATGATTTAGATGATCGATCATTCTAGCTATTCGAATCAGAAGAGTTCTGATCCATCGAAAGGAGTTTCGATGATGTCTATGATAGAGATCATGACATATCCCATTACCATACAGAACTGAACCTAACTGGGTCACACAAACAAGGGTTTGAATCTGGTGATCATCAATTGAACTGATCTAGTTCAATTGATCTGAATGAGATTCAATTAGGTTCAAGAAAATCGTGCTAGCACTCGATTGAACCTAACGTTCTTCTTTTACTATCATAAATAAGTTGTCCTGACTGAGCCAAAGGAGTTTGTGCTCAATCAGAGGCCTTCATATGGTCTGACTGGAGGTTGTCCAAGTTAGAGAAGGTTGTCTTATTTTATAAGACATGACCTGCCATTTTTGGTCACCTGCCATTTTTGGTCCTTTGACTTTGGTCAAAAGTTGACCTTTGACTGGTCAAATGTTGACCATAGACACTTTGACTTTTGTCCATGTGTCATGCACCTATTGAAGAACTGGTGGGGGCCTGTCCCCCTACCAGAACCTGGCAAGGAGGAGGGCGCACGCCACCCTAGGCGTGCGCCCAAGTTGGAGGCGCCTTGGAGTCCTTGTTGGACAAGGACTCCACCTCCCTTTTGGATTCCAATTAGAGTTCTACTAAGAATCCAGTTTGACTGGTCTTAGGCGCCCTCTAAGGAGGAATCCAGGGGACTCTATTCCAACCAATCAGATTTAGATCTGATTTCACAAAGGGTTGTGATTGGTTGAGAATAAGAGGAGTTGGATCACAAGAGGTCTATAAAAGAGACCCTGCGCCCAACTCAGATTCTAATGCAATTAGAGAGAGATTTCCCACGCCCCAAGGCTGCTTCTCCCCTCTTCCTCCATGCCTAAACTTCTCCTCCTTCTCCTCTCCACGTCCAAAAGAGTTTTGGATTTTGGTTGGTGCATTCCAGATCAAAAGAAAGGCGATCAAAAGAAGAAGGCTGCACTGCTGCAAAGGACGACTGCTGATCTTCAAAAAGAGTTTTGAAGATCCTCCAGATCAGTTCCAGATCTGATTTTTGGAGACGTGATAGAGAAGAAGAGGATCTCCAGATCCAACCCAAGTGGATACCGGTAGAGGCCAGGCGCTTGCGTGGCTAGATCCAGAACCTTCCTGCTGCAATCAGGATCATCAACAGGATAATAGGATTACCCAAATCAGGTAAATTAAATTTAATTTAATTTATCTTATTTTATTTTATTTATTAAAATAATAAGAATCAGATCTAAAACATATCAAGATCTGATTGGATCAAGAAAAAATTTTTGAAATATATCTCTTGATCTGATCAGATCTGGAACGAACCTGGACCGGAAAATCAGGATTTTCCCTTCAACTGGTATCAGAGCCATGGTTCTAAATTATTTAGATCTGATTTTAATTTTATTTTAATTAGAAAATAAATTGATTTTAGATGTCACATGAGATGTGATCAGATCTAAAATCAGAAAAAATTAAAATTAAATGATTTGGATCTAAGATTAAGAAGATATGCATGACTAGTTCTAGAATAGAATAGTTCTATAGAATAGTTTTTGCATGTCTTTGATTTAATCTGATTAAATCATATTTTAGATCTTCTTATTTACTATTTTTCTGATATTATAAGTATTATAATAACATCTAAAAAATAGCAAATAAAAATTATTTAATTTTTGAATATCATATGAGATATGATTGATGCATGTCTAGACTAGTTGTAGAATAGTTCTACATAATTGTCTAGATTAGAATTTATTTTGATTAGATCAATTTAAATCTAATTTTTTAGATTATTATGAGATAATTTAGATCTGAAAATATGCATGATTTGATACATGAGATGTATGCAAAATATGCCTTGATTAGATCTAAATTTGTATATGAGATATATGATATAGATCTATACTATGTTTTGTAGATATTACATGTTCCTGATTAAGGCGTTCCTCTTGGCCGTCCGGTCATAAGAATGAAGAAGGGTTTAAAGGCCCTCTCTTCCCATTCGATGGGGTGTTCTTATGATGTGTAGGGGTGCTGCGTGTTCGTCCTTAATCAGAAACCCAAAACTTACTTTCTGCAAAACCCTAGATCCTGAAACCCTAGGATTTATTGTGCATATTTTGTTTATGAACCCTAACTTAATTAAGAATTAAGTTTATGGAATATTAATTAGGTCTAAAATTGAGAATTTCAGATCTAAGACATATTCATAATACTGGGTTCGGGCTTGGGTAGCTCAATTAGGTCTAAGCGGTTGATCAAACCGAATCAAGAGTTGGTTAGATGGGATCAACAATGCTTAAATTGACCAGCCTAATAGGATTAAGTCTGGGTCAAGATCGAGTCACGATCAAGCAAGACCTAATTAGGCTCAGAGGTTAGAGTCTGGATTGTAGGCTAACCCAATTGGTTCTGACTCAACAATTTGGTGTCTAAGGTAAGTTTGGCATAGACGACCGACTGGTTTTTAATTGGAAGCTACTCGACCTGAATGCATTCTTGTGCGAGTTAATGGCATATTCCTTCCACCGGTCTCACTTACCTGGCCATATCTGTTGACACAGTTCTGATCTGAGGTGGTCAATAATCCGAGCTAACCCATGCCACTAGGTTAGTCATAATTGTTATGACTAAGATAAGTCTAGTTTAATGAGACCTGAATCAATTCTCCCTAAGAAAAGATTAAGTCTGAGGTCTTCCACCATTGTAGATGTGCGGGCCCTTCCCGGGGTTGATTGTTCTCGGCTGGATACAGTGGCTCAGTTGCACCGGGAAGATGCAACCATGTCTATTAGGCATTGGATGCTATGGGCTGGAGGATGAGTTGGGCTCAATATTTCTGGATACGGTGAGAGACTCAATTAGGAACCCAGTCTATGCAAATGGTGGGTCTGACTTAACTAAGGAGTGGATCAATATTTCCGGATACGGTGAGATTCATGAATTAGAGACCAAGTTTGGGTGCACCATGATTAGAGAATCATTGAACAAGAGTTGTTCACTCATTGGCTAACCCATCACCAATAACTGTTAGGTGAGGTGATGAGTCAGTTGGTGAGACCGCACCACCCACTAGAAATCATTAATCGTGGAGATTTTCGCATCTCTACAGAGGGAGTGTAGGGATCCGAGAAAATAGTGGGAGCTAATTTGTTTAAAAATAAAATTCCTAAACAAATTGGTCAAGTCAAAATTACAGTATCTAACTAGAATCTTTGACTCTCTACAGGAAAATGTCTGCGTCCAACCCACTGGCACGTATCCTGGACACACATAGACTGACTGGACCCAATTATAAAGATTGGCTCAGGAACTACAAAATTGTTTTGGGTTCAGAGAAGTTAACACATGTTTTGGACCAGGACCCTCCCACCTTACCAGCCTCGTCCATCCACTGAACAGAGAGTGTCTCTGGAAAAATGGATTGACGAAGATAATAAGGCCAGATACTACATGTTGGGCTCGATGTCTGATGAGCTCCAGCGCCAACATGAAGATATCGGGACTGCTCGCCAAATGTTGGCTCACCTGCAGGAGATGTTTGGTGAACAGAGTCGCGCAGCCAAATATCAAGTCACAAAATGACTTTTTAAGGCTAAGATGCGTGATGGGCAGTCAGTCCAAGATCACTGTCTGACAATGATCAAGGACATGGAAGAGCTTGAGAAGCTCGGTGTGAAGTTGGACTTGGATCTGCAGAACGATATTATTCTGCAATCCTTGACTGATGCATATGGGCAATTCATCATGAATTACCACATGCATAAACTTCAAAATTCCTTGGCCGAGTTGATGAATATGCTGGTTACCGCTGAGCTTTCTATGAAAGGTTCTAAAGGCTCAGTTCTTGCTATGGAACGGACTTCTTCCAAAAGAAAGTCTTATGGAAAGAAAAAGAAGTCTGTGAAAAAGCAAAAGGTGGAAGGATCAAAGAAGAAGAAGGCAGAATCGAAGAAAAAGGTCGATGGCAAAGGAAAGTGTTTCCATTGCAACAGCGATGGCCATTGGAAGTGGAACTGCCCTATTTACCTGGCCATCCTAAAGAACAAGAAGGAAGGTCCTTCTGGAGGTATGCTCGTTATTGAGTCTAACCTTACGGTTTCTTCTGCATCCAGTTGGGTGCTTGACTCTGGTTCTAGTGCTCATCTGTGCACTTCTATGCAGGGTCTTGAGGATAGCAGGAGGCTGAGGGATGGAGACATGATCCTACGCATTGGTAATGGAGCAAGAGTTGCTGCAGTAGCCGTGGGAACATACCCTCTTCGATTACCATCTGGTTTAGACTTAGTTTTGAAAGACTGTTATTTTGTGCCTGCAGCTAGCAGGAATTTGATTTCTGTTTCATGCTTAGCACAAGAAGGTTATGTGATCACCTTCTTTAAGGACCATTGTAACATTCTTTATGAAAGAAATAAAATTGCAAATGGTTTCCTTGTTAATGGTCTTTATCAGTTGCATATTGATGTACCTGTTTTAACTATCGAGCAAAACGTGAATGCCAAACGACCTAGGGATAGTCCAAATGACAGATATCTATGGCACCTGAGATTAGGTCATATAGCAGAAGATAGGATTAACAAATTGGAGAAAAATGGGCTATTGAGTCCATTGACTTTTGAGTCATATCCAACTTGTGAATCTTGTCTTCAAGGCAAAATGACTAAACTCCCTTTTGTTGGACATGGGGAGAGGGCCACAGATCTCCTTGCCCTAGTACATACTGATGTATGCGGCCCATTCGATGTATCGGCTAGAGGCAATTTTGTCTACTTCATTACCTTTACCGATGATCTGTCTAGGTATGGGTATGTGTATCTTATGAGACACAAGTCTGAAGCCTTTAAAAAGTTCAAAGAATTCAGACATGAAGTAGAAAAACAAACTGAAAAACCCATTAAGGTTCTTCGATCAGATCGAGGAGGTGAATACCTTAGCCGGGAATTCCTAGACTATCTTAAGGAAAATGGCATAGTCTCTCAATGGACTCCACCAGGAACACCTCAACTCAACGGAGTTTCAGAACGGAGAAATTGGACTCTATTGGATATGGTTCGATCCATGATGAGCTTCACAGACCTCCCTGATTTCCTTTGGGGATATTCATTATTAACTTCAATTTATCTACTGAATAGGGTTCCCTCTAAAATCGTTCCTGTGGTAGCCTGAAAAAATGCTATAAACCTCTTAGAGGTCTTGGTCCATCATGTGGTAGCCTGTGATTTGCTTCATCTGCTGAGTTGGTGGTCTACACTATTTCATGGATCGAATGCAGGCTGGCAGGCTGCGCGCATAGGCTGGGCTTTGAAGGCGGGCCGACTGTCAGCAGCTTGGTGGCTTGGCTAGGCATAGTTGGATGTGCCGACTGATATGGCACAACAGCTTGAGCTGATTGAGCCATTTTTTTAATTTAATTTTTAATTTTAATTTTAATTTTTTTAAAAATTTATATTAAATTCATTTTAAATTGGATTAACTTCAAATTTATTTCATTATTATAAAAAAAATGATATCTTTTAATTAATAAATTTATTTTTTATTTTAATTAATAAAAATATTAATTTTTAAAAATAATTATAAATTAATTAATAATTTAATATTTTTATTAATAAATTTATGATATTATCAGCATACATGAGGTTGCCTATTGCAGAAGCATAAGAGATCATGCTCATGCATTCAATTTTCTCAGGTATGTTAGAGCACATCTTATTGGAGAGATGAATATCATATCTAAAGGGTACCAATCTTCTCTTGGAGTTTTCTATGCTAAATCTCTTCAACACCTCTTCTATATACATCTTCTATGAGAGACCCAGGATCCTATTCGATCTATCCTTATAGATCTTAATTTCTAGAATAAAGGATGCCTCTTCTAGGTCTTTTATAGAGAACTCTTTTGATAACTATATTTTGACCATAGACAACATGGATATATCATTCTCAATAAGGAGGATGTCATCCACGTACAGTATGAGAAAGACAATAATGCTCCCACTAACCTTTTCAAACACACGAGACTCCTCATTTTTGATGAATCCAAATGATTTAATCACATCATTAAAATGAGCATTCTAGCTCTAAGATGCTTGCTTAAGTCCATAGATGGAGCTTTGCAGCTTACAGACCTTGTGATCAGCATCATTGGATGTGAAATTTAGTAGTTATTCCTTATAGATATCCTCCTTAAGATATTAATTTAAGAACACCATTTTCACATCCATCTGCTATATTTTATAATTGAAATAGGCTACAACAACAAGCAGTGTGCAGATGGATTTAATCATAGTTACTGGTGAGAAGGTATCCTGATAGTCAATGCCTTCACACTGACTATACCCTTTCGCCACTAACCAAGTCTTGAATGTCTCCACATTTTTATCTGCACCTATCATTCTCTTATAGATCCATTTACACCTAATAGGTACTATACCTTCAAATGGATCTATCAAGGTCTAGACTTGGTTCGATCACATTGAGTCAATCTCTGACTTCATTGCCTCTAACTATTTCTTTGGAGTCGATGTCATCTTGTCATAGACTTTGGGATCATCATCATGAACCCCATTTTTCATGAGGAATATTTCTTCTACATCTTCTAAAATAATGCCTAAATATCTTTTAGGAGGATGAAAAATCCTATTTGATGTATGAGGTGGAGGAGATTGTGATTGGACTAGCTCAATCTGATTAGGTTCTATAGGTTCCTTAGCTCGTTGCTCTTGGAAGACTTTCTTCTCGAGCCTTATCTATCTTTCGATGCCACCATCTTGTATAAACTATTTTTCAATGAAGATGGCATGTCGACTCACAATTACATTATGGTCTTCCGAAAGATAGAAATAATATCCTAACAATTGTTTAGGATATCCAACAAAATGAGCACTAAAGGACCAAGACTCTAACTTGTCCGCCTGCTATCTCTTAACATTAGCTGGATAATCCTAAATTCTAAGATGACTCAAACTTAGTTTCTTATCATGCCATATCTCATACAATATGGTAGGAATAGTTTTAGAGGAAATCCTATTCAGTAAGTAAATTATGGTCATTAGACTATCCCCAAAAAAATTAGGAAGATCCGTGAAGCTCATCATGGATCAGACCATATCTAATAGAATCTGGTTCCTCCATTCTAAAACCTCGTTAAGTTGAGGCATTTCAGGTGGAGTCCATTGAGAGACTATGCCATTTTTCTTAAGATAGTCTAGAAATTTTCGACTAAGGTATTCACCTTCTCGATCTAATCAAAAAATCTTAATAAATTTTTTAGTTTGCTTTTCTACTTCATATCTAAATTTTTTAAATTTTTTAAAGGCTTCAGACTTCTATTGCATCAAATACACGTGCCCGTATTGAGACAGATCATCGATAAAGGTGATGAAGTAAACATAATTATCTCTGGTCGGCACATTAAATGGGTCACGCACATCTATGTGTACCAAGGCAAGAAGGTCTCTGGCCCTTTCTCCATGTCCTACAAAAGGGAGCTTGGTCATTTTGCCATAAAGACACGATTCACAAATTGGATATGACTTGAAAGTCAACAGACTCAATAGCCCAAATTTCTTCAATTTATTAATCCTACCTTTCGCCATATGACCTAGCCTAAGGTGTCATAGATGCTTATCATTTAGACTATTCCTAAGTTTAGTCCTACGACATTCATGTTTTGCTCGGCATTCAACATAGATACATCAATATGCAACTGATAGGGACCATTAATTAAGAATCCACTTGCAATTTTATTTTTTTTTAAAAGAATAGTATAGTGGTCCTTAAGAAAGTTAATAACTTAACCTTCATGTGCTAAACAAGAAACAAAAATTAAATTTCTGCATGCTGCAAGCACAAAATAATAGTCCTTAAGAATCAAATCTAAACCAAATGTTTGTCGAAGAGGATAGGTTTCCATGGCTACAACAGTAACTCTTGCTCTATTTTCGATGTATAGGATCATCTCACCACCCCTCAACCTTCTGCTCTCCTCAAGATCCTACATAGAAGTGCACAAATGAGCACTAGATCCAGAGTCAAGCATCCAATTGGATGCAAAAGAAATCATTAAGTTAGATTCAATCATGAGCATACCTCCAAAAGGACCTGCCTCCTTCTTGTTCTTCAGGGTGGCCAAGTATAAAGGATAGTTCCACTTTCAATGGCCATCAAAATTACAATGAAAATGCCTTTCTTTGTCGATGGCCTTCTTCTTCGACTCTCTCTTCTTCTTCTTCCCACTTTCCACCTTCTGCTTCTTTACGGTCTTCTTCGCCTTTCCAAAAGAATTTTTTTTAGAAAAAGTCTACTCCACAACAAGCACTGAGTCCTTTGAACCTTTCATGGAGAGCTCAGCAGTAACCAGCATGTTCATAAGTTTAGCTAAGGTATTTTGAGGTTTATGCATATGGTAGTTCATGATGAATTATCCATACGCATCAGTCAAGGATTGCAGAATTATATTAATCTGCAGGTCCTTGTCCAACTTGATACTGAGCTTTTCAAGCTCCTCTAACTATTTGATCATCATCAGACAATGATTTTGGACCGATTGCCCATCACACATCTGGGCCTTAAAAGGTCCCTTAGTGATTTGATATTTGGCTGCACGACTCTGTTCACCAAATAATTCTTCCAAGTGAGCCAACATTTGGTGGCTAGTCTTTATGTCTTCATGTTGATGCTGAAGCTCATCAAACATTAAGCCCAATATATAATACTTGGCTTTGTTATCTTCATCCATCCACTTTTTTAGGGATGCTCTCTATTCAATGGATGGATTGGCTGATAAAATGGGAGAATCCTATTCCAACACTTGAGTCAACTTCTCAAAATTTAAAATAATTTTAATGTTCTGGAGCCAATCCTTATAGTTGGGTCTGATCAGTCTATGGGTGTCGTGGATACTAGCTAGTGGGATGAATGCAGATTCTTTTCTATAGAGAATCAAAGTTTCTAGTTAGATTTTGTAATTAGACTTAACCAATTTATTTAAGAGTTTAATTTTTAAACAAATTTGGCTCCTACTATTTCCTCGAATCTCTACAGTCCCTAGATAGAGATGCAAAAATCTCAACAATCAATGATTTCTAGTGAATGGTGCGGTCCCACCGACTGACTCACCACCTCACCTAATAATTATTGATGATGGGTCAACAGATGAGTGGACAACTCTTATCCAATAATTTTTTAATCATGGTGCACCAATACCTGATCTCTAATTCATGAATCTCACTATGTCTAGAAAATTAATCCAATCCTTAGTTAAGTCAGACCCACCACTTGCATGAATCGGATTCCTAATTGGATCTCTCACTATATCCAGAATATTGAGCCCAACCCATCCTCAAACCTATAGCATCTAATGCCTAATAGACATTGTTGTATCTTTTTGGTGTAACTGAACCACTATATCCAACCAAGAACAATCAACCCCAGGAAGGGCCCGCATATCTATAATGATGGAAGATCTTAGACTTAATATTTTCTTAAAAAGATTTGATTTAGGTCTCTTTAAACTAGACATGACTTAGTCATAACAATTATGACTAACCTAGTGATATGGGTTGCCTCGAATTGTTAGCCACCTCTAACTAGAACTTGATCAACATAAATGGCTAGGTAAGTGAGACTGGTGGAAGGGATATATCATTAACTAGATAAGAATGCATTCAAGTTGAGTAGCTCTCAATTAAAAGCCATTCAGTCATATTTATCAGACTTACCTCAAACACCAAATTATCGAATTAGAATCAATTAGGTTAGCTTATAATCCAGGCTCGAATCGTAGAGCCAAATTAGGTCTTAACTTGATCGAGTCACATCTCAATGTGATTCGATATTGACCCAGACTTAATCCTATTAGGTTGATCAAATCTAAGCTTTCTTTGATCCTACTAACCAACTCTTGATTCGGTTTGATCAATCACTAGACCTAATTAAGCTACCCAAGCCCGAACCCAAATTTATGAAGTTATCTTAGATCTTAAAATTCATAATTTTAGATCTAATTAATTTTATAATCTTAATTTTTAATTAAGTTTGAGTTCATAACCCAAAATATGCAAAAATCCTAAGATTTCAGGATCTAGAATTTTGCAGAAAAGTAAATTTTTGGTTTCTGATTAAGAATGAATGCGCAGCACCCTTATATGCCATGAGAGCACCCCATCGAATGGAAGGACAGGGCCTTTAAACTCTACTTTGCTCTAATAATCGGACGGTCAAGGAGAATGCCTTAATTAAAAATAATTACTATACTATAAAATAATAAATCTACAACATATATCTCATATAAAGTCATAGATCTAAACATGCATGTTCTATCTACATCTCATGTATCAATAATTAAATTTTAAATGCATGCTTTTAGATCTTATACATCACATATAATATCTAAAAAATAAATTTTGTATTGATCATATCAAAATAAAATCTATTCTTGATAAATCATAGAACTATTCTACAATTAGTCTAGGCATGCTTCATTCATATCTCATATAATAATTAGAAATTTTATTTTTTATTTTTAGATCTGATTATAATATTTATAATATTAAAAAATAAAAGCACAAAGATCTAAAAAAATTTTAATCATATCAAAAAGAAAATTAGCACTAGACTACACAGAACAATTCTAAATCTAGTCTAGATATGCATCTCATGCAAGATTGATATGAATCTAAAATTTTTAATCTTTTTGATTTTAGATCTAATCATATCTGATGTGACATCTAAAATTTTTAATATCAAATTATAGATTATAATAAAAATTAAATTTAAAATAGATCTGAAGAACTGCTAACATAGCTCTGATACCAATTGAAGAAAAAATAGCTTTTTCTGCCACATGATCAATCTGATCAGACCAGATATGTAGAGAATATTTTAAAAAATTTTTCTATAAAATTTAATTAGATCAGAGAGTTCTCCAATCTAATTTTAATAATTTGATATTAAATTTAAAATTAAAAATTAAATCAGGTATAAACTTTGTACATGATTGGATAATCTGATTACCCTATCGATGATCTATGGAAGCTTGGGGTTCTAGATTAAGCCACGCACGTGCCTGACCTCTACCAGAGTCTACTTGGGCTGGACTTGGAGGTGCTCTCCTTTTGGATCTGATCACCAAAAATCAAATCTATATCTAATTTTGTAAAGCCTTTGAATCAACCGATGAAGGCAGCATGCTTGTCTCACAAATGTCATCTCTTTCCTTGAATCCTTTGTGCCAATTTCTATGGATCATCTCTTGGAACCTTGGCCCAACCATTGGGCATGGAGAAGAAAAGGAGGGGCATGGAGAAAGAGGGGATGGCTGCCTATGGGGGCTTGGGGCGTGGAGCATAATGCATGAGAAACCCTAGGGTGCAGGGTCTCTTGAATAAAGCCCTGCACCACCTCAATGTTCCAATCAATCAAGAAACCAATTACTTGATTTATTTCTGATTTCCTGACAAATTTTTATGCCAACTCACATTAGAATTGCCACCACAAATAATCCATATAATGCTGTACAAAATAGGTAGGGAGAAGAAAAGGAAGTTTGGTGCGCGATGGATTCTTCCTTCTCTCTTAGAGTTTGATCTCTATCAAACCTCCTTGACTGGTCAAATCTAAAATTTGACCAAGTCAAAATCAATCCACTTTGGATGCATGCCTAGGAGGACGTGCGCCTTCTCCATGTCATAACAAAAAGTGGGGGCGCATCTCCCTAGAAAATCTCTAGGAGGAGTGCGCCCCTGATCCCTTCTTCCTTACAACAGGGTCAGCCTTTGACCCTGGTGTGCGATAGAAAAGATAGGTGACCAAAAATGGTAGGTGATCAGAAATGGCAGGTGTTGTCCTAAAATTATCTGATGAATTTAGATAATCCTATTCTGACCTAGATAAGTTTCAGTTAGGGTTTTGGTTGAGATGAACCAGAAAGACTATAAAAGAAGAATGTTAGGTTCAATCATGTACTAGCATGATTTTCTTGAATCTAATCGGATCTAATCCAAATCAATTGAACTGACTCAGTCCAATTGATCGCAACCATACTCAAATTCTTGTATGTGTGACCCAATTAGGTTCAATTTCGTATGGTATTGAGATATATCATGATCTCTATCATTGACATCATCGAAACACCTTTCGATGGACCAGAACTTTTTTGATTCAAACAATTAGAATGATCGATCATCAAGACGATTCTAATTGCTCCCAAAATCCACCAATGACACCTAGTAGCATATGGTGGTAATCCATCAGAATTAAAAGTGAAACTCTCGGTGCAGCTATCTGTGTGAATCGATTATACTATCATGAGTCCCAATGGGATTAGGATTTAAGGTAAACTCATCAAAACCAAACATCCATCATATGAATGAATCATTTAATTTGAGTTTGATGTGAAATCCTAATAGAATTTTTTTTTTCTATTATATCACATTGCCATGGCCATGGGCTTAAGGACTCGATCTCATGATCATCATAGGACTACTTCTCCACTACCGAGGTTGATAGATCCCATCTTGGTGCAATCCAATTTCTATAATGAACATGCTATAGCCAACATACACCTCAGGATTTTGAATGGCTAGGAGATCAAGTTATGGTGTAGTCAAATTATAATACACTCAAAATGAACTATCGATGCTACTCAAGTCAAAGAATCTTACACACAACTGCAGCATCGAGCCAATCATCGATGAGAAGGTAGACTTTTTTATGACTGCTCAAGATTGTCATGCTCAGTTCCCTCATTCTCTAATGAGTATCTATACTTTAACTTTAGTATCTCTACACCATAGACACAAGACTCATCTATCTTAAGAAAGCGATCATACACCAATCTTTCAGATCGATCACCATCCTTGTGACTATCCTATGGTTGAGAGCAGTTTATGAGTTAATTATGAAAATTCATGTCTTAAATTTTCAATAGAGATGAGTAATGGTTTATGGATAATGGAGATCAGTAAGGGTTTATGATTAATAGAAATGAATGAAATTTTATAATTAGTAAGCATAAGAAATGGGTTATGAACAATAGGGATGGACTTAAGTTAGAGCAAAGGTTTATGATTCGTAGAGATGAGCCAAGGTTAATGAATCAAGGTCTCTTAAAGCTTGTTTTTAGCAGCATTTATTTTAAGTTTATGCTTCGATATTGGGATGTTTTCTTTTGAGATTTAGTTATCAGAAAGATTATTGTTGGTGCAGAATCTAGTCGATGCCAAATCAAGCTGGAGTCAAGGAAGAAGGGGTCATCATCGGTGACCTACAAAATAATGTCCCACCCGAAGTCGGTGGTGGTGGCTCCAATAGAACCCTCCGATGATCAAGTTGGCTCTTCTGATCAACAGAAATGGAGCGCTTAGGAAAGAATTCAGAGAGTCTTGGGAAGGAGAAGAGAGCATAGAGAAAACGTATCTAGAGGATCCCTTTTTATAGATGGAGCCTGTAGCAGACTGATAGTGACAGCCATAACCATCCGATAGTGGGTTGCTCGGGGCCGCATAGGATTTATTACAGAGAGAGAGATATCATCTATAGTAGACTGATAGTGACAGCCATAATCGTCTGATAGTGGGCTGCTCGGGGCCGCATGGGATTTGATATGGAGAGAGAAGTGTCACCTATAGTAGATTGATAGTGACAAACATAACCATCTGGTAGTGGGTCGCTCAGAACCGCATGAGATTTGCTATGGAGAGAGAGGTATCACCTATCATGATGTGCCGGTTCTTTGAGACTTAATAGTCAAAGTTCAAAGAAAGTAGGCGTTAGTTGATGAAGAACTTTGACATATATCAATTCTAGAGGAGTTCGGACTACTAAAAGAAACACAGCTAGAGGGCATCATCTAGGAGGAATGCTAGCTAAAATCTGAAAGTAATCCATTGGAGAAATTTGATTGAAGAAGAAGTCCAGAAGAAGTTCCACTCCTAGAGGAATCCGACTGAAGAAGAAGTCCAGAAGGAGTTCGACTCCTAGAGGAATCTGACTGAAAGATATGTCCAAAAAAAGTTTGGTTCCTGAAGGAATTCTACTGAAGAAGAAGTCCGAAAGGGTTCGGCTCTTGGAGGAGTCTGACTAAAGAAGAAGTTCGAAAGAAATTCAACACCTAGAGGAATCTGACTGAAGAAAAAGTTTGGAAGAAGTTCAGCTCCTAGAGGAATCCAACTGAAGAAGAAGATTGAAAAGAGTTTGGCTCCTAGAGAAATTCGATCGAAGAAGAAGTCCAGAAGGAGTTCGGCTCCTGAAGAAATCTGATTGAAGGAGAAGTTTGGAAGGAGTTCGGCTCCTGGAGGAATTTGACTAAAGGAGAAGTTCGAAAGGAGTTCAACTCCTGAAAAAATCTGATTGAAGGAGAAGTTCAGAAGGAGTTTGGCTTCTGAAGGAATTTAACTAAAGAAAAAGTCCAAAAGAAGTTTGGCTCTTGGAAGAATCCGATTGAAGGGGATGTTCGAAAGGAGAATCTGACTAAAGGAGAAGTTCGGAAGGAGTTCGACTCTTGAAGGAATTCAATTAAAAGAGAAGTATGGAAGGAGTTCGACTTCTAAAAAAATTTGATTGAAGGAGAAGTTCGGAAGGAGTTCGGCTCCTAAAGAAATTCGACTGAAGAAGAAATTCTGAAGGAGTCCAACTAATAGAGAGGTCCGATCGAAGGAGAAGTCCGAGAGGAGTCTGACTGATAGAGAAGGTCGGATGGAGGTCGACCACTATAGGAGTTCGAAAGATGTTCAGCTACTGGAATAGTCCGGGAGGGGTTTGACCGCTGGAGGAGTTCGGCTGCTTGAAGGAGTTCGGCTGAAGTTCAACAGCTGGAGGAAGAATTCTCGATCGAAGCTCTTCTATCATTACCAGTTGCATTAGGCTAAACATCAGACTGAACTTCGATGGGAGTGGCATTTATCCCCAACAACAGTCCCCCTACTACGAAGTTCGAAATTCAAAAGAAGGGAGTACAAAAAGGATGACTATCGAAGTTCTTTTTTGGGCTCTGCATTCATTGAGGTTGAAGCTCGGGGGAGATCTTATCTCCCACCAAGGTTGAAGGAGATCTTATCTCCTGTTGAGGTTGAAGCTCCGAGAAGCTCGGGGTAGATCTTATCTCTAGCCGAGGTAGAAGAAGATCTTATCTCATGTTAACGTTGATGTTGAAGCTTGGGGGAGATCTTATCTCCAGCCAAGGTTGAAGGAGATCTTATCCCCTATTATCGTTGAAGCTCGGAGGAGATCTTATCCCCTATTGACATTAAATCTCAGGGGAGATCTTATGTCCAACCGAGGTTGAAGGAGATCTTATCTTCTATTGACGTTGATGTTAAAGCTTGGGAGAGATCTTATCTCTAGTCGAGGTTGGAGAAGATCTTATCGTCTATTGACGTTAAAGCTCGGAGGAGATCTTATCTCCAGTCACGGTTGAAAAAGATCTTTTCTCCTATTGAGATTGACGTTGAAGCTTGAAAGAGATCTTATCTCCAGTCGAGATTGAAGGAGATCTTATCTCCTATTGACGTTGACGTTGAAGCTCGAAAGAGATCTTATCTCCAACCGAGGTTGAAGGAGATCTTATCCCTTATTATCGTTGAAGCTCGAGGGAGATCTTATCTCCAACCGAGGTTGAAGGAGATCTTATCTCTCTTTGAGGTTGATGTTGAAGCTCGGAGGAGTTCATATCTTCAATTGAGATTGAAGAAGATTTTATCTCCTATTGACGTTGAAGCTTGGAGGATATCTTATCTCCAACCAAGGTTGAAGATCTTATCTCATATTGATGTTGACGTTGAAGCCCGAGGGAGATCTTATCTCCAACCGAGGTTAATGAAGATCTTATCTCCTATTAACATTGAAGTTGAAGCTCGAGGAAGATCTTATCTCCAACCGAGGTTGAAGGAGATCTTATCTCCAGTCGAGGTTGAAGGAGATCCTATCTCTTGTTGAAGTTGAAGCTCAAGGGAGATTTTATCTCCAACTGAGGTTGAAGAAGATCTTATCTCCTATTGAAGTTGAAGCTCGGGAGAGATCTTATCTCCAGTCGAGTCAGAGCCTCTCTTCTCACCTCGTCTAAAATGAATGAGGCCTTCGACTTTGCTCACATTAGGATGAGGTTCTCCTCCTATCCCTAATGGATTGTAGGAGCACATAAGGGTCATTGTTGGAACTTCTCTTCTCACCTCATCTAAATGAATGAGGCCTTCGACTTTGCTCATGTTAGAATGAGGTTCTCCTCCTGTTCCTAATGAACTATGGAGGCACATAAGGGTCATTGTCGAAGCCTCTCTTCTCAACTTATCTAAAATAAATGAGGCCTTCAACTTTGCTCACGTTCGGACGATGTTCTTCTCCTATTCCTAACGGGCTACAGGAACATATTAGGACCGTTATATGGGCCACTCCCCTCCTCCTATCTTAAATAATCGGAGGTCTTCGATATGTTAGGACAAGGTTCTCCTCCTAATTCCTAATATGGCACAAGGGGTATAGGTGGGCCGTTGAATGGGCCTCTTCCCTCCTTTTGTCTTAAATAATCGGAGGTCTTCGACTTGCTCATGTTAGGACGAGGTTCTCCTCCTGTTCCTAACATGGCAATAGGGGTACAGATGGACCATTGAATGGGCCCTCTCCCCTCCTCCTGCCTTAAATAAGTGATGGTTTTTGACTTGCTCATGTTAGGATGAGGTTCTCCTCCTACTCCTAACATGACACTAGGGGTATAGATGGGCCATTAAATGGGCCTCTCCCCTCCTCCTATCTTAAATAACCAGAGGTCTTTGACTTACTCATGTTAGGACGAGGTTCTACTCCTGTTCCTAACATGGCACTAGGGGCATAGATGATTGAATGGGCCTCTCCCCTCCTTCTATCTTAAATAATCGGAGGTCTTCAACTTGCTCATGTTAGGATGAGGTTCTTCTTCTATTCCTAACATGGTAATAGGAGCACAGATGGGCTGTTGAATGGGCCTCTCCCCTCCTTCTATCTTAAATAATCGGTGGTCTTCGATCTTCGACTTGCTCATGTTAGGACGAGGTTCTCCTCTTATTCCTAACATGGCAATACGGGCATAGATGGGTCATTGAATGGGCCTCTCTCCTTCTCCTGTCTTAAATAATCGAAAGTCTTCGACTTGCTCATATTAGGATGAGGTTCTTCTATTCCTAACATGGCACTAGGGATATAGATGGGCCGTTGAATAGGCCTCTTCCCTCCTCCTATCTTAAATAACCGGAGGTCTTTGACTGATCATGTTAGGATGAGGTTCTCCTTCTATTCCTAACATGGCACTAGGGGCACAGATGGGCCGTTGAGTGAAACTCTCCCCTCCTCCTATCTTAAATAATCGGAGGTCTTTAATTTGCTCATGTTAGGACGAGGTTCTCCTCCTATTCCTAACATGACAATGAAGGCACAAATGGGTCATTGAATGGGCCTCTCCCTCCTCCTATCTTAAATAACTGATGGTCTTCGATCTTCGACTTGCTCATGTTATGATGAGGTTCTCCTCCTATTCCTAACATGGAAATAGGGGCATGATGGGCCGTTGAATAGGCCTCTCTCTTCCTCCTATCTTAAATAACTAAAGGTCCTCGACTTGCTCATGTTAAGATAAGGTTCTCCTCCTATTTCTAACATGGCCACTCTTGATCGCTTCTTTTCTATCATCACATAGTTTTTGCATTAAGAAACAATAATGTTGAAATGGAGGAGTTTTATTGAAGAAAAATTACTGGTAGTACATTCTCAAATTTTTTGAATTCCAAGGTTGTGGGAGTGTTGTTCCTCCGAGCTCCTTTAGGCAATAAGTTTTAGATCGGACGATCTCCTCTACTTCATACAGGCCTTTCCAAATTGGGGTAAGCTTTTCTTAGCCTGAGGTTGAGAGATGGTGGCTCATCGAAGCACTAAGTCCCCCACTCTAAATGTTTTACTTCTGACTCTTAAGTTATAGTATTAGGCCATCCTTCATCTATAGGCCACCATCCAAACTCAAGCTTTCTTTTTTCTTCCAGCAGATCAAGGTTGACTCTGAGGTTCAGTGAGCTACGCTGCTCATCGAAGGCCACGACCCATGCTGATGGGAGCTTAAGCTCGATTGGGATGACTACCTCCATTCCAAAGGCCAAGATGAATGGTGTTTCTTCGATCGATAGCCTTTGAGTAGTTTGGTATGCCCAAAAGATGTGGTAGAGTTCATCCATCCAGGCCCCCTTTGCTCTATCGAGTCTTATCTTGATGCCTTGCAGCAGGGTCTGGTTGGTCACTTCAACTTTCCTATTTGCCTGTGGGTGAGCTACCGACGTAAAGTGATGGAAGATGTTTAGATCTTCACAGAACTCAATGAACCTCATCCTAGCAAACTGTCACCATTATCTATTATGAGGGTTCGGGGTAGACCGAACCGACAGACGATTGACTTTTAGATGAAGTTCTGTACCTTGGCCTCGATAATTTTTGCTAATGGTTCAGCTTCGACTTATTTGGTGAAATAGTCAATCGCGACCAGAGGAAACTTTCGTTGTTTGGATGCCATTGAAAAAGGGCCAAGTATATCCATTCTTCGGTGCGAAAATGGCCAAGATGTGCTTAGTGGAGTAAGCTCGAAAGCCGACTGTCTTTGTATGTTTGCATTTTTTTGATAGCGATCACATTTCTTGACATACTCCATAGAATCGTAGTACAAGGTTGGTCAATAGTACCTTTATCAAAGTAGTTTTGTGATAGAGACCTGGCTCCTACATGACTTTCACAAATTCCCTCGTGCACTTCCCATAATGCAAATTCGGCCTCTGAAGGTCGGAGATATCTCAGCAACGGCAGTAAATATGATCTTTTATACAACTTGCCCTCATACAAAACATACCAAAAGGATTGATTCTTGTGTTTTCGAGCTTCTTTTGGATCATGAGGAAGAACTTCTTCTTTGAGATAAGTAACTAACAGGTCAATCCAGCTTGGCTCGAGCTCTGTCTGCATAACAAACTATGATTCCTTTGAGCTTGGGCATTTTAGAGTTTCAAAAAATACTTCTTTGGATAGTTCGGTTGGGGCTGAAGTGGCCAATTTAGAGAGGAGATCGCCTCTTGTATTTTCTACCCTCAGAATTTGTCGAATGCCAAAACTGTCGAAGGTTAGAATCAAATCCTTCACTTTTTTGAGGTATTTCATCATACTTTACTCCCGTGCTTCATACTTACCACTAACTTGGCCGACCATCAATTAAGAATCACTATAGATTTGAAATCGATCTACTTTTAACTCTCTTGCTATTTTTAACCTGGCGATCGGTGCTTCATGTTCGGTCCTATTATTAGTTGCAGAGAATTCAAAGCATAGTGCATACTTGACGATGACTTCCTCGAGATTGACTAAGACTAACCCTGCACCTGCTCTAGTGGAGTTGGACAAACCATCCACATACAGGACCTATAAACCTTCGAAAAGAATGGCACTTTCTTCGGAGAGGCTCGATTGCAACCATGGGATGCTCATCTCGCTCTATTCAAGCTCAGCTTCATCTGGAATGGTGCATTCAACTATGAAGTTGGTCAGTGCCTGAGCCTTGATTGCTGGTCGAGGTTGGTAGTTGATGTCGAACTCTGTTAGATGTCAAACTCTGTTAATTCAATGACCCATTTTGCAATTCTTCCAAAAGCATCTATTTGATGAAGGATTGCTTTGATCGACTGATCAGTGAGGAGCATTATAGCATGTCCCTGAAAGTAAGGTCGAAGTCTTCTTACTGCAATCAAAAGAGTATAAGTCAATTTTTTCAACTTTGTATACCTAGTTTCGGCATCCCTTAGGATCTAGCTTATGTAGTAGACTGATCGCTGTACTTTCACCTTTTTTTTGACTAGGACTGCTACTAGCACTATAAGGAAGACCGTGAGGTAGAGAAATAGCTCCTCTCTAGATTCGAATCTGGCTAGTAGGGGGTGAGCTAACGTAGTTCTTGAGCTCGTCGAACGTCTTTTGGCATTTCTGAATCTAGTAAAAATCTTTCAGTTTCCTAAAGATTTGGAAGAAGGGCATGTAGCATTTGGTCGACCTCGAGACAAAATGACTCAAAGGTGCCACCTTCCCAGTTAGGTGCTGAACATCCTTGATGGACTTCGGAGTGGTCATCTCATGGATAGCTTGAATTTTCTCTGAGTTGGCCTTGATCCCTCATCTCGGGATCATGAATCTCAAAAATTTTTCTGAGGCTACCCCAAAGGTGCACTTGGTTGGATTTAGCTTCATCTTGTATTTTCTGAGCGCATCAAAAGCCTCTTCAAGGTCGGCAACATGATTTATAATCTCTCGGTTTTTAACCAGTATGTCGTCAATATAAACCTCCATATTGCGATCGATCTACTTCTTGAAGATTTTATTAACCAAGCGCTGATAAGTCGCGCCCGCATTTTTAAGCCCGAAGGGCATGATCCTATAATAGTAAAGACTGTGGTTAGTAATAAAAGCAGTCTTCCCCTTGTCCTCCAGTGCCATCCGAATTTGGTTGTAGCCAGAGAAGGCGTCCATGAAGGTGAGGAGCTCATAGCCTAAAGTTGCATCCACCAGTTGATCGATTCTAGGCAAAGGGTGGCAGTCTTTTGGACTGGCCTTGTTAAGTTTCTTAAAGTTGATGCACATCCTTCACTTGCCGTTGGCTTTCTTGACCAGGACAACGTTACAGACCTAAGTCGAGTAGCTGACTTCTTGGATAAATCCTGCATTGAGAAGCTTGTCAACTTCTTTTGCTATTACCTTCTGCCTTTCTGGCACATGGCCTCGAACTCTTTCTTTCACTGGTTGATGCTTGGGATCAACAGTTAGTCGATGTTCCATAACCTCGGCATCAATCCCAGGCATATCCATCAGAACCTAGGCGAAGACGTCGACATTCCTCTGTAAGAAGGTGATGAGCTATTTCCAAACTTCATCTTCCAATTGGAGCCAATTTACACCGTATGCTCTGCATTTCCTTCATTCAGGAGGATGGTCACAAGATCTTCTATGGGCTTGCCCCGTTCTTTGGCAATGTCATCACGGACATCTAGCCCATCAACGGGACAAGGGTTGGACCGTTCTTTCTTTTATATGTTAATTGAGTAGCATTGTCTTGCTAGAGCTTAATCTCCCCTGACCTCTCTGATCCCATAACTTGTCAGGAATTTTATCTTCAAATAATAAGTTGACATCACCGTCTGAAGTGCATTGAGAGCAGGTCGGCCGAGAATTACATTGTAAGCAGAGAAAGCCTTTACTATCAGAAAATCTACCTACACTCTAGATTATCTTAGATATTGTCCTGCAGCCATGGCTAGAGTTATTACACCTTCAATTGGTACTACAGCACCAGTGAAGCCTACTAGGGGAGAGTTTATTGGTCCAAGTTGACTATCAAATATCGACATTTTGGAGAAAGCATCATAAGATAAGATGTCAATCGAACTTTCATTATCAACTAGGATGTGACATACATCATAATCTGCTATATTCAAAGAGATTACAACCATGTCATTATGTGAAAATTGTACCCCCATGTATCTACCTCAGTGAAGGTTATGGGTTCTTCAGTCCTCCATCTCTTCACTGATCCCTCATATCCGCTGGCTTCTTCTCGTCAAAGTCTCCCAGAGATAGTGTTGATGATGCTAAGAGGAGACTGATTTTCTTATTGTTCTTTCCTCCTTGGTGGTTCTAGCTACGGCAATGCCCTCGATCAATCTTCTCTTACTTCAGGTCGGTGTCTAAGAAATCGATCCAACCTATCTTTTCTGATGAGCTTCTCGATCTTATCTTGGAGCTGAATGCATTCTTCAGTATCGTGGTCGTGGTCATGATGGTAGAGACAGTATTTACTAGGATTGCGCTTGTCGGGATGAGTGCGCATCCTTTCAGACCTCGATAGTTGCTCCTTGATCTCCATCAATACTTGCATTTTTAGAGCATTGAGAGGGGCATTATTGTAAAACCTTCTGAAGAGAGAACTTCTTCGCGCCCTTCCATCAGGGCTTCTTTGATGACGAGCTCATGGAGGAGTTCAGACTTGCTTGCGCTTGGGGGGGAGTCCGTAAGCGCAGCTGAACTTCATTCAACCCTCCATTAGCCATGGATTTACTAGACTCGCCCACCTGCCACTCTCCTACGGTTTCCTCATCTTTCAATTTGAAGGCTTCTTCCACTCGAGCATATCCTTCAGCCTGAGCTAGCAGATCGATAAAATTCTTGGGATACTTCTTCTCTAACTAAGGTATTCACCTCCTCGATCTAATCGAAGAACCTTAATGAATTTTTCAGTTTATTTTTCAACTTCGTGTATGAATTTCTTAAACTTTTCAAAGGCTTCAGACTTATATCTCATAAGATACACATATCCATACTGAAATAAATCATCGATAAAGGTTATGAAGTAGTCAAAATTATCTCTAGCCAGCAGATCAAATGGGCCGCACACATCAGTACGTACTAGGGCAAGTAGTTCTGTGGCCCTTTCCCCATGTCCTACAAAAGGAAGCTTAGTCATTTTGCCATGAAGACATGATTCATAAATTGGATATGACTTGGAAGTCAACGGACTCAATAGCCCAATTTTCTTTAATTTGTTAATCCTATCTTCTACTATATGACCTAGCCTTAGGTGCCATAGATACCTACCATTTGGACTATCCTTGGATCATTTTGATCTTATGGCATTCACATTTTGCTCGATATTAAAGATAGATACATCAATATGTAATTGGTAGAGATCGTTAATAAGAAAACCACTTACAATTTTATTTCTTTCATAAAGAATATTACAATGGTCCTTAAGAAAACTAATTACATAGCTTTCTTGTGCTAAACATGAAACAGAAATCAAATTTCTTCTTATAGTAGGCACATAATTACAATCCCTAAGTACTAAATCTAAGCTAGATGGTAGTCGAAGAGGATAGGTTTCGACAGCCACAGCAGCAATCCTTGCTCCATTTTTGATGCATAGGATCATCTCACCATCCCTCATCCTCTTGCTATCCTCAAGATTCTGCATGAAAGTGCATAAATGAGCACTAGAACCAGAGTTAAGCACTCAACTGGATGCAGAAAAAATTGTAAGGTCAGATTCAATAACGAGCATACCTCAAGAGGACTTGTCTCCTTCTTATTCTTTAGGGTGGCTAGGTATGTAGGGAAGTTTTGCTTCCAGTAGCCGTCAGTATTATAATGAAAATACTTTTCTTTGTCAGCTGCTTTCTTCTTCAGCTCTGTCTTCTTTTTCTTTCCACCTTCCATCTTCTACTTTTTCATAGACTTCTTCTTCTTTCCAAAAAACTTTTTTTTGGAAGAAGTCTATTTCATAGCAAGTACTGAGCCTTTAGAACCTTTCATAGAAAGATCAATAGTAACCAGCATATTCATAAGCTCAGTCAGAGTATTTTGAAGTTTATGCATATAGTAGTTCATGATGAACTGCCCATACACATCAGTCAAGGATTGTAGAATTATATCATTATGTAGATCCTGATTTAACTTCACTCTGAGCTTCTCAAGCTCTTCCAAATCCTTGATCATCATCAGACAATGATCTTGGACTAATTGTCCATCACACATTTTAGCCTTAAACAGTCATTTAGTGATCTGATATTTGGCTGCATGATTTTGTTTACCAAACAACTCTTGTAGGTGAGCCAACATTTGGCGGGCAGTCTTGATATCTTCATATTGGCACTGAAGCTCATCAGACATCGATCCCAACATAGAGTATCTGGCCTTATTATCTTCATCCATCCATTTGTCAAGAGATGCTCTCTCTGTTCAGTGGACAGATGAGCTGGTAAGGTGGGGGGATCCTGGTCTAATACATGAGTCAACTTTTTAGAATCCAAAATAATTTTGAAGTTTTGGAGTCAATCCTTATAATTGGGTCTGATCAGTCTATGGGTGTCCAGGAAATGGGCTAGTGGACTGGACGCAAATATTTTTTTTTTTCTGTAGAGAGTTAAAGTTTCTAATTAGATTTTGTAATTAAGATTTGACCAATTTATTTAGAGGTTTGATTTTTAAACAAATTATCTCCTACTACTTTCTCGGATCCATACACTCCTTTTGTAGAGATGCAAAAATCTCCACGATTTCTGAATTTTAGTGGATGGTGCAGTCCCACCAACTGACTCATCACCTCACCTAACAGTTATTGATGATGGGTTAGCCAATGAGTGAACAACTCTTATCCAATGATTCTCTAATCATGGTGCATGTAGACTTGATCTCTAATTCATGAAGCTCACCATGCCTGAGATATTGATCCACTCCTTAGTTAAGTCAGACCCACCATTTGCATAGATTGAATTCCTAATTGGATCTCTCATCGTATATGAAATATTGAGCCCAATCAATCCTCTAGCCCATAGCATTCAATGCCTAATAGATATGGTTGCATCTTTTTGGTGCAACTGAACCACTGTGACCAGTCGAGAACAATTAACCTTGGGAAGGGTCTGCACATCTACAATGGTGGAAGACCTTAAACTTAATCTTTTTTTTAGAGAGATTTAATTTAGGTCTATTTAAACTTGACTTGACATAGCCATAACCATTATGACTAACCTAGTGGCATGGGTTAGCTTGGATTGTTAGCCACCTTAGATCAGGACTAGGTCGACAAGCATGGCCAGGTAAGTGAGATCAATGAAAGGGATATGCCATTAACTCGATAAGAATGCATTCGAGTTGAGTAGCTTCTAATTAAAAATTAGTCAGTCATATCTACCAAACTTACTTTAGACATCAAATTATTGAGCCAGAACTAATCGGGTTAGCCTATAATCTTGACTCTAACCACTCAGCATAATTAGGTCTTAACTTGATTGATCACTCATGTGACTCAACCTTGACCCAAACTTAATAATATTAGGTTGGTCAATTTAAGTACTCTTGATCTCACCTAATCAACCCTGGATTCGGTTTGATCAATCGATAGACCTAATTGAGCTACCCAAGTCTGAACCCAATTTTATGAATATATCTTAAATCTAAAAATTCTTAATTTTAGATCTAATATATTTTATAATCTTAATTTTTAATTAAGTTTAGGATTCATAAACAAAATATGTATATAAAATTCTAGGGTTTCAGAATCTAAGGTTTTGTAGAAAATAAGTTTTGATTTCTGATTAAGGTTGAACGCGTAGCACCCCTACACACCACAAGAACATCCCATCGAACAAAAAGAGAGGGTCTTTAAAGCCTACTTCATTCTTATGATCAGACAGTCAAGAAAAATGCCTTAATCAAAAACATGATAAATCTACAAAACTAATTAGATCTACATCATATATCATATATATAAAAATTAATCTAACTAAAAATATATTTTGCTTACATCTCATGTATCATATTATACATGTTTTCAGATCTAAATTATCTCATAAATATCTAAAAAATAAGAATTAAATTTGATCATATCAAATTAAAATTTATTCTAGAAAATTTTGTAGAACTATTATACAATTAGTCTAAACATGCATCTATCATATCTCATATGAATAAATTTATAAATTTATTTTCTATTTTTTAGATCTGATTATAATATTTATGATATCAAAAAATTATAAATAAATAAATCTAAAAATTATAATTAATCAAATTAAATTATGATCTTACTAGACTACACATAGAACAATTCTATTTCTAGTCCAGTCATTCATCTTATACATCTTAGATCTAGATTATTTAATTTTTTAATTTTTTAATTTTATATCTAATCACATCTAATATGATATTTGAAATTATCTAATTATTAAATTAAAAATAAATTAAAATCATATCTAATGAATTATGGAATCTGGCTCTGATATCAATTGAAGAAAAAAAACCTATTTTTTGGATCAGGTTCGTTTAGATCGGATTGGATCAGGAGGAATATTTCAAAAATTTTCTTCTAAGATCCTAATCAGATCTAAGACTTCTTAAATCTAATCTTATTGATCTAATAATAAAAATTAAAATTAAAATTAAATCAAATTTAATTATATCTTTATTTTGGATAATCCAATTACCTTGTGATTATCCTGATGCTTGCTTGAGGTTCTGGATATAGCCACGCAAGTGCCTAGCCTCTACCGCTATTCACTTCGATAGGATCTGAAGATCTTCTACTTTTCAATCAATCTTTCAAAAATTAGATCTGGATCTGATCTTGAAGATCTTCAAAATAGCTTTTGAAGAAGGGCCGTTGTCTCTTGCAGTAGTGCTGCCTTCGTCCTTCCTGGCGCTTTTCACTTGTTTGGATCGCACCTTCTTCATGCCCAAAGTCTCTTGGGCATAGAGAGGATAGAGAGGATCAGAGGGTGGCATGAAGGAGGGAGAGGGGCTATATGGTGTGGCTAATGGTAGAATTTTTGAATTCTAGGCGCAAACAGGATTTATATGGATCCTGCTCCACCATGTAGTGCCACATCATTTTGGCCAATCATGGCCCTGTGTGCAATCAGATCTAAATCTGATTGATGGGATGACATCATATGATCCAATCAGATAGAGTCCCTTAAAACACTCCTTAGGTGGCACCAAAACTAGGTCAAACAACTCTTCTTGGCACCACCTAGTTTGATTCCCTGAAGCAACTAGAGTCCCATCTATATGAGACTTTATTTTCTATCCTCATGGGGCGCATGCCTCTCTAGGCATGCGCCCCTTGCCTGTCTGCTTTTTAGTAGGGGGACAAGTCCCTAGGTTCTCTCCTATGGGTGCATGACACATGGGCAGATGTCTAAGTATTTAGGGTTAACGTTTGACCAATGTTTGAAGACAAGATTTATCAGGTGACGAAAAATGGTAGGTGTTGTCTCAAATTTATCTCATAGATTAAGATAACCCTTTTCTAATTTGGACAAGCTTAAGTAAGACTAAGTAAAGGTTCCTGAGTGAACCCAAACACATTCGACTCAATCAAGACAAGCTTTAATGATTGTTAAAGAAGAATATTGGGCTCAATCGTGTGCTAGAATGATTTTCTTGAACCTAATTGAATCTTATTCAAATCAATTGAACTGGGTTAATCTAATTGATGATATCTAGATCCAAACCTTTATTTGTATGATTTATTTAGGTTCAGTTTCTTATGGTAGTGGGATATGTCATGATCTCTATCATCGACATCATCAAAGCACCTTCCGATGGATCAGAACTTTTCTGATTCAGATAACTAGTATGATCGATCATCTAAATTATTCTAAGTGCTTCCAAAATCCATCAGTGACACCTAGCAGCATATGGTGGCAATCCATCAGAACTGAAAGTGAACCTCTTGGTGTAGTTATCTGTGTAATTAAGTTCCTCTATCTTGAGCCCCGATTGGATTAGGGTTAAGGTGATCTCGTCAAACCCTAATATCCATCATATGAATTAATTATTTGATTCAAGTCCAATGTGAAAAACCTTAATAGAAATTCTTTCTATTATTTCACTCAACCATGGCCATGGGCTTATGGACTTGATTTTCATGATTATTATATGGCTACTCCTCATCTACCAAGGTAGATAGATCCTCTATTGGTGCAATCCAATTCCTACAATGAACAAGCTATAGCCAACATACACCTCAAGATTCTAAATAGCTAGGAGATCGAGTTATGGTGTAGTCAAACTATAACACCCTCAAGGTGAACTACCGATGTACCTCAGATCAAAGAACTAGACACACCACTGTAGCTTTGAGCCAGTCATTGACGAGAAGGTAGACTTTCTCATGACTGCTCGAGGTGGTCACGCTTAGTGCCCTCATTCTCTAACGAGTATCTGTACTCTCACTCCGATATCTCTACACCATAGACTCAAGACTCATCTATCCAAAATAAGTGATCATACACTAACCTTTCAGATCAATCACCATCCTCATGAGATCCTATGGTTGGGAGCATTTTATGAGTTAATAATAAAAATTTATGTCTTAAAATTTCAACTCTTGAAAGTATGAACTATTATTATCATTAACTCAAGGGATGTATCACAGACACTTGGAAATACACACTATGATAGAAAATAATCTATTTTATTATTTATAATTAAAATTATAATTTTATCTTGAGAAGTGTATTACAAGTATCAGATAATCTGGCTTCTAGGGCACACCTATCTAATAGAATTATCTCCAAGAGTTTGTTCGATAGCAAACTCTTCTTACATGCCCCCTCCTATTGTGCGCACACCAAATAGGGGGGTCCATCTTAGTTCCTCAATGAAAACTCCTTGGGGTATGTGCCATAGAAAAAAAAATATAGCAGGCGCACGCCATACCCTTCAAGTCCTACAAAGATTGGGTCAATGTCCTAACAAAATCGAAAATAGCAGGTTGTGTCAGGAATTGGCAGGTATTATCTTATTTCCATCTGATGAATTAAGACAATCCTTTTTTGATCAGGACAAGCTCTAGTCATACTAGGACAAACCCTTATAGGATTCTCGGGTGAGCCCAAATCAATTTGGCTCAGCCAAGATGAACCAGAAAGACTATAGAAGGTGAATGTTAGGCTCAATCATGTGCTAGCATGATTTTCTTGAACCTAATTGGATCTAATCCAAATCAATCAAACTGGATTAGCCCAATTGATCATATCCAAACCTAAACCCTTATTTGTTTGACCAAATTAAGTTTAGTTTCATATGATAATGAGATATGTTGCGATCTCTATCATTGATATCATTGAAACACCTTTCAATGGATCAGAACTTTTTCGATTCACATAATTAGAATGATTGATCATCAAGATCATTCTAATTGCTCCCAAAATCTGCCAGTGACACCTAGCAGCATATAGTAGCAATCCATCAGAATTGAATACGAACCTCTCGGTACAACTATTTGTGTGATTGGGTTCTTCTATCATGATCCCTGATAAGATTTGGGTTAAGGTGAACTCGTCTAACCCAACATCCCGTCATATGATTGAATCATTTTATCTAAGTCTAATGTGAAACTGTAATAGATAACTCTTTTCTATTACATCACACAACTATGGCCATGGGCTTAAGAACTCGATCTCATGATCATAATAAGATTACTCCTTCTCTACCGAGGTTGGTAGATCCCATCTTGGTGCAAACCAATTCTTATAATGAACATGCTATAGCCAACATACACCTCAAGATTTTGAATGGCTAGGAGACCAAGTTATGGTGTAGTCAAACTATAACACACTCAAGGTGAACTATCAATGCACCTCAGATCTAAGAACCAGGCACACAACTGTAGCATTGAGCTTAGTCATACATGAGAAGGTAGACTCATTTACGACTGCTCGAGGTGGTCACGCTAACTGCCCTTATTCTCTAACGAGTACCTACACTCTTACTTTGGTGTCTCCACACCATAAACTCAAGACTCATCTATCCTAAGAAAATGGTCGTATGTCGATCTTCCATATCGATCACCATCTTCATGACGATCCTACAATCGAGAGTAGTTTATGAGTTAATTATGACAACACATATTTTAAATTTTCAACTCTTAAAAACATGCATTTATCATACCCATTAACTCAAAAGATGTATCACAGATACTTTAAATATATAATATGGTAGAAAATAATTTTTTTATTAATTTATAGCCAAAATTACAAAAATGCTCCTACAAAGTGTATTACAAGTGTCAGCCAATTTGACTTCTAGGATACATATCTAGCAATATGATCATGATTATGTGATGCATATTATCATGCCTCTGATATAAAATTGTGAGCTGAGGGTCATGACTACTGCCACACACTCATAGAAAACTTTTTCTATAAGCATGCAAGGTATCTCATCATGCTATCATAAAGCAACAATGGAATAATTAATCCAACATTCAACTAATTAAAAATCTAATTTTGATATTCCATAAAATTCAACAATGTTTAAAAGATCTTACATCAGTTTCAATAAAATTTTTATTTAAAATAAGAGTATCGATGTTATGCTTCTAATCATCCTGTCTATCTCTAATCACTCTCTATACATACTTTTATATTATCTTATTTCTCAAGATTTGTAAAACAACAAAATAGATTAATGAGCTTGATAGCCTAGTAAGCAATGATCACTTTAACTAGACTTCATTAGATAAATAAAATAAATTATTATTTATAAAAAATAAGCATATTGAGTTCATGAGTTCAAAATCAATTTCTATTATATAGTATTTTCAAAATATTTATCATATCGAATTCAATCTTTTCAAGTTTCTTTCAAAAATTTAGTTTTCTTTCAAATTATCAAATTCTTATCAGTCTTTCTTATCATTCTTATCGTTCTTATCATTCTTATCATTTTTTCTCATCAGCCTTGAGCTATAACTATATTATCCCTATGGTAGGGTCATGACACCATGAATCATCTTGCGGTGAGCTGCGAATCATCTAGCAGTGAAGTTCTTCAGAACCGTTGGTTTACTGACGATTTGTCGCTGGTCTACTGATGACATAAACCCTTAGGATAAAATCTTTGCAAACATATTAGCCTCCATTGACGGGATCCTCCACATAGTCGTACTGAGAGTTCAAAGCATTTTAATTCATAATTCTTTTCATAATTCATGTTTCTTATTTCAATTCGTTAAGAATGCATGTAATTATAATAAGATTCATACTTTACATCATGCTGTATCATAATATTTTAAAAATAAGATACTTTTGATAATAAAATATCATTCATCAAATTTATGCATCATTTCATAAATTATATCAAAAAATACATTATAATTTGATGATAAATCTAGAAAAGGTTAAACATTACTTACCTTGTATGCATTTAAATAAATTCATATCATTTTTGCAATTTCTTTCCAAAATCATCGGTTCACAAATCATCATATTGTAGTATCCTACTATCAAACATCTATGATCCTATACACAATCGACTTCAATAATTAAAAAGCATACCAATAAACTGAAAAGATAGGTTGATGGCAGTCATATCTAATGATCCAGATTGGTCTGGTCATCCTAGCTTCATCGATCAAGATTAGATTAGAAGATAGATGGTTTAAGGTCTATTTATCTTGGTCAAATCGAATTCAAAGTGGTAGGATTGAGAATCTTTCATTAAGTTCATAAATCAAGTGGAGAGACAAAGTTAGAGGAGAGAGAAACTATGAAGATAAATAGAAACTAATCAGGTGATAAAGTCTGACAATCTGATCCATCAGATCAAGATAATTTAAATCAAATCATGATGGGATTATCCCATAGATAATTCAATAAAATCAAGGATGATAAAATCTAAAGTACTTGGTCTTGTTGAGGTGGATGCTGGTATATTGTCCGACAATCACAGATCAAGATCCCTTCATTAGGGTCATTTGAAATCATTATTAATCTTTTAAAAAATCTAGAAAATCTCAGAAGAGAGATTATGAGGAAATACAAGCAATCTAGAGTAAATTTTAGAGAGAGAAAGTTATAGAGAGCGAAAGTGGAGAGGAAAAGAAGAGAGAATCAAAGAGGAGAGAGAAAATTTTTTCTTTTTTTTTTTATTTTTTTTTCTTTCTTTCTCTTTTTTTCTTTTCTTTTTTTCCTAAAATCTAAGAATCCTAGTAGAGAGAGAATAAATCTTCTAAAGAGAAAAGGTAGGAATTCAAACTTAAAGATGAGAGGGAGGAAAGGGATAGAAAATCTCTCTCTTCTTTTCTCTTTTTTTTCTCCTTTTTCTTTTCTTTTTTCTTTTCTATGTTTCTCTTTTCTTTTTCTTTTTCCCTTTTCTTTTCTTTTCCTTTTATCTTTTTTTTCCTTCTTCTTTCTGTAATTCTGTTTGGAAAAACAAGGGACCATGAGGTCCTCCCCATCTTTCTTAGATTGAAAGCGATGGCTATCGGCCAATGGCCAGTGGCAGCCATGGCTGTGATGGCATGGCTTGACAAACCCACACCAACGATCGACGGTGACCACCGATATCAAAAAAATTGAAGAACAAAAGGGGTGGAAGCAGGGGATTTTCAAAAAAAAATTCTCCGATGAAGCCGGCGACTAGCGGTGGCTTCTAGCACAATAGGAAAGAAGGTAAAAGAGGAGAGAAAAAAAATTGATCTTACCTTGGTCTCCGATAGCCTTTTCAACCCAATTTTTGGCAAACACAGTAAGGTCTTTTGTGAAGAAAATTTCGACGATCCCTGCCGATTGGCTTCGAGTTTTGGTTGGGGGAAAGCGGAAAGGCTTCTTCCCTTTAAATAGATTCAGTGGGGAGGAGTTTCACTCCTCCCTGAGGTGGATTTTGACTCCGCTTTGGAGTCGATCGGGAGGAAGAAAAAGACTCCCGCATGGAGTCTTCTGATCTTTCTTCTTTTTTTTGCTTTGAGATGCATGCTTGTATGGGGTTGGATCAAGTAGGTTGAGCCCAACTAGACAGGGTATTACATTCTACCATCCTAAGAGAAATTTCATCCCAAAATTTTCTATCAAAGAAGTTTTTTCAAACTTTAAAGTTCACAATCATCATTTCATCTCTTATAGGAATATGGTTCAAGATCTCATATCTTGACTCTTTTTATAGATGATCGAAATTGAACCCATCTCTTCTAAAAAGAAGAAAATCAATATCTTAGTTCTAAATAAGAATTCTAAATTTTTCTATCAAAATGTTATTTTCTTTTAATTAATCAATCCATCAGAAAATAGGAGAACGTATTAATATGACCCATACAGTGATATTCCAATCAGTCGAGAATCCAAACCATTTATTATTATTATTATTATTATTATTTTCCATCCATGCTTTCAAAAGTTAAAATTCTAGTGTTCTAATCTCATCCTCAAATATTTTTTTTAATAGTCTAATTCTTGATGCAAACTCATCCTTAAATCATTTCATAAGGAAAGAGTCAATACCTCAAAAGTAGATCTAAATCAGAACCATTCATTTCTTAGAAACAAAGTTGATATCTTATTTCCAAATAAAGATATCATGTTTCTTGCCAAATTCTTAACTATTCATGATTTTGATCAATTTATTATAAGATAATAAATAAATTTTACCATACTCTCCATAGATGATCATTGAGTATAAAAATCTAAGATCAAAATCAAGGATTGGTAAACAATCTCAAATTCATTTTGAGATGCATAAGATTCAATTCTAGAACATAGAAATTATATTTCTAAATATTGCAACTCCAAAATTAAGAATCAAGAGTCCACTCATCAAGACTTGGAATGCTAACAATTTTCTTAACATGGTAGGTACGAGCACTTTTTTCGAAAATGACATAATGACATTCAAAATAATCTAGAATTAAAAATATTATCCTTTTCATTATCAATAAATTTCTTATATAGGGAACATCTGATTATATCATCTATCATAATTCTTTAACTCAAAGAATCAACATTCCTAACTTGCTCAAAATAATTCAAATTACTATGCTTTCGCTGTGCACTCTAATCTAACAATCAAAATTTCTTAGGTTCATGAAATAATTTTGATCAAATTATTCCTTTATCCTATAAATGAAAAAGATCTAAAATTTCATATTTTAATTTAAGCCAAAGATTAACTTCCAATTCTCATTCCTACTTTTTTCTGGAGCACAACCATCTTAATTAATCATTGAGTCCAATAACATATTTAAACCATCACCTAGGTTTGCTAATCCTCTATGAATCAAATCTTAATGCTCACATCAATTCATTTAGTCAATCAAAATTTGATAAGTAAAATCAATAAGAAAAACATTCTGATACTCCTCTAGGGTAAAACTTAAATTTTTAATAATCCCAAATATACTTTTCTTGTACACACTGATCTATACATGATCTATATAATAAGTTCAACTTTGAAGAATAATTCAACCAGATATTATAAAAATCCATCTTAGTCCAATTTGAAACAACATTTTATCACCAAATCTTTATCTTGCCATGAATAATCAACTTCTCAACTAGGAGCAATACCATAGTATTACTCCCACATCGGATTTGAGTTTTCAATTCACTTTAACAACTAAAAATTAAAATATTAATCATAACACATAACAAAAATTTTTATAATCATTCCTCATGTGACTTCTTTATGTCAAAATCCAAATAATCATAAAATGATCCATTGATTATCAATCATATATCAAATCCTATGAAAAATTATTCTTAAGCGGTCTTATCATTCTTAATCATAAGGTTTAGTCCAAATCATGAAGACAACTTATACTATAATCATCATTAATCAACATCCCAATGTCTCTAGTGTCTATCTACCTACACTCATCCTATGTTTGATTCTAAGTGTCATAATTTATCCACTTATGCTCTAATACCATTTTAATTATCATGCCTCCAGTCCGAAATTATGAGCCGAGGGTCATGGCAACTGCCACACACTCATAGAAAACTCTTCCTATAAGTATGCAATGCATCTCATCATGCTATCATAAAGCAACAGCAAAATAATTAATTCCAAATTCAACTAATTAAAAATCTAATTTTGATATTCTATTAAATTCAATAATATTTAAAAGATCTTACATCAATTTTAATAAAATTTTTATCTAAAATAAGAGTATCGATGTTCTGCTTCTAATCATCTCGTCTATCTCTAATCACTCTCTCATACATGCTTCTACATCATCTTATTCCTCAAGATCTGTAAAATAATAAAATAGGGTAATGAGCTTGATAGCCAAGTAAGCAATAATCACTTTAACTAGATTTCATTAGACAAATAAAATTAATCATCATTTATAAAAAATAAGCAAATGGAGTTTATCAGTTCAAAATCCATTTTTATTATGTAGTATTTTCAAAATATTTATCATATCAAATTCAATCTTTTCAAGTTTCTTTCAAAAATTAGTTTTCTTTCTTATTAAATTTTTATCAGTCATTCTTATCATTCTTATTGTTCTTATCATTCTTAACATTCTTTCTCATCAACCATGAGCTATGACCACATTATCCCTGTAGCAGGGTCATGACACCGCATATCATCTTACAATAAGCTACGAATCATGTAGTAGCAAAGTCCTTTGAAATCGCTAGTCTGCTAGCAGTTTGTCGCTGGTCTGCTGGTGACATAAACCCTTAGGATAAAATCTTTACCAATGTATTAGCCCCCATTGGTGGGATCCTCCACATAATCAGGCTGAGAGTTCAAAGCATTTTAATTCATAATTCTTTTCATAACTCATGTTTCTTATTTTAGTTCATCAAGAATGCACATAATCATGTAGTATCGAAATCAATCAAGCATAATACATAATAAGATTAATACTTTCAATCATGCTTCATCATAACATTTCAAAAATAAAATACTTTTGATAATAAAATATCATTTATCAAATTTATGCATCATTTCATAAATTATATTAAAAAATATATTATAATTTATCGATAAATCTGAAAAAGGTGAAACATTACTTATCTTTTATGCATTCCAATAAATCCATATCACTCTTGTAATTTTTTTTTCAGAATCATCGATTCATAGATCATCATATCATAGTACCCCACTTTCAGACATCTACGATCCTATACATGATCAACTTCAATAATTAAAAAGCATACCAATAAACTGAAAAGATATGTTGACGGCAGTCACATCTAATGGTCCAAATTGGTCTAGTCATCCTAACTTCATCGATCAAGATTAGATTAGAAGATAGATGGTTCAAGGTATACTTATCCTAGTCAAATCAAACTCAAAATGGTAGGATTGAGAATCTTTCATTAAGTTCATAAATCAAGTGGAGAGACAAAGTCAGAGGAGAGAGAAACTATGAAGACGAATTGAAACTAATTAGGTGATATAGTCCAACAATTTGATTGATAAGATTAAGATAATTTAAATCAAATCATGATGAAATTATCTCATAGATAATTTAATAAAATCATGGATGATAAAATCTAAAGCATCTAATCTTGCTAAGGTGGGTGCCGGTATATTATCGAATAATCACAGATCAAGTCCCCTTCATTAGAGTCATTCAAAATAATTAATAATTTTTTAAAAATATAAAAAATCCTAAGAGATAGAGATTATGAGAAAACACAAGTAGTCTAGAGTGAATTTTAGAAAGAAAAATTTTTAAAGAGAGAAGGTAGAGAGGAAAAGTTATAGATAGAGAAAGTGGAGAGGGAAAGAAGGGAGAGAATGAGAGAGGAGAGAGAAAATCTTTTCTTTATTTTCATTTTTCCTTTCTTCTTTTCTTCTTTTTTTTCTTTTCTTTTTTCTAAAATTCAAGAATCTTAGTAGAGAGAATAAATCTTCTAGAGAGAGCAAGCAGGAATTCAAACTTAAATATGAGAGAGAGGAAAGAGAGAGAAAAACTCTCTCTTCTTTTCTTTTTTTTCTTCTTCTTTTTCTTCGTTTTCTTTTCTTTTTCCCTTTTCTTTTTTCTTTTCTTTTTCTTTTTTCTTTCTCTTTTCTTTTCCTTTTTTTCCTTCTTCTTCCCATGGTTCCATTTGGAGGAACAGGGGATTGTGAGGTCCTCCCTTCTTTCATGGACTAGAGGTGATGGCTATCGACTAATGGTCGGTGGCAGCCGGAGTTGCGATGGCATGGCCCGACGAACCCATATCTGTGGTCGATGGTGACCGTCGGTATTAGAAAAATTGAAGAACAAAAGGGGGGAAGCAGGGGATTTTCAAAAAAAGTTTCTTTGGTGAAGTCAATGGTTGGCAGTGGCATCTAGTATAATCGGAAGGATGGTAAAAGAGAAGAGAAAAAAATTGATCTTACCTTGGTGTTCGGCAACCTTTACAACCCAATTTTTAGCGAACATAGTAAGGTCTTCCATGAAGAAAATTCTAGCAATCTCTATCGATTGGCTTTGATTTTTGGTTGGGGGAAAGAGGGAAGGCTTCTTTCCTTTAAATAGATTCAGTGGGGAGGAGTTTCACTCATCCCTGGGGTAGATTTTTACTCTGCTTTGGAGTTGGTCGGGAGGAAGAAGAAGACTTCCGTAGGGAGTCTTCTTATATTTTTTCTTTTTTTTTCCTTTGAGATGCATGCCTGTGTGGGGTTGGGTCAAGTGGGTTGAGCCTAATTAGGCGAGGTATTACACATATAATGCAATAGATAGTGATCTAAAAGATGCCATGATTTATGTGATGCATATATACAATTTAGATCAGATTAATTTATATTTATTTATTAAATCATGATCTAAAAATTAGTTTTAATGATCTAAAATTATATGTACACTTCATATGAAACACTTGTAAAATATTTTTACAAATTGAAATAAACATTTCATGCATTTAATTTGGAATTAAGAGATCTAGATTTGAGACTCTAAGATCTTAGGCCATAGTTCATAAATCTTGGGTTAGTGGGTTAGCTTAGATCAGGTCTTAATAACTAGGTTAGACATAGGGATAGAAATCATATAAATAATGGACTGATTAGAATAATTAATCAAATTTAAATAAATAATTGATTATGATTAGGTCAATTCTTCTCCTTAGATCAATTCAATAGTTGTAGTTGATCAAGTCCAATATTTTGATTTACCAAATGGACCTGATTGTGGCTCAGTGGTCGAGTCTGAATTATTAGGTTGATCAAATCTAAACTAATTAACTAGCTGGTGTCTAAGATAAGTTTGACGGTCTTAATCGTTGGTCATTAATTGGGAGCTGCTTGCATAGATTAAGTCTAAGATGAGTTAATGGCATATCCCTCCCACCAATTTCATTTACCTAGCTATCTTGTTAGATTATGTTTTGACTAGATCACTTAGTAATTCCAACTAACCCATGCCATCAAGGTAAATCAGTGTGATTGATTTAGGTGCCCCTGAACCAAATTTGTCATTGATCCTTTTTATGACTTTATGAAGTCTGTGGAAGGATTATTGATTCTGTTAACCTTATCTTTTCTCATCTTAAATAAATAATAAAATTCTTTAAATTATTAGGTCCATAAAATAAAAATGTTATGAAGATATAAAATTTATAGCCTTCCATTAAGTTGGGTGATAATGGATCCATTAGTCTGATAATCATTAGAAGGCCGAAGGCCTGGTGCTTATCTACTATTGAAATTGTTATTCATAATATGATATTTCAATCATGTCTCTCTGATAGGTGGATGAAAAAAAATATCTATGATTTCATGAACATATTTCAAAATTTTATTTTAAAATTAGTCAACAAAAGTAATAAACTAATCATATTAATTTATTAAAATACATGAATTAATCTTAGATATAGGATTTTATCTTATGGTCTATGCATGCTATTAAATCTGAAATTAAAAATTAAGCAAAGATGATATTGATCACATAAACAACAAAGCTATATAAGATCTAATCTAGAAAGAAAAGGGAGATCGAATGTCCCTTACCTTTACAAGTTGGGTTCTTCAATGTGCTGATCTGAGGTTGAGATCATTGCTTCGAGCCACACACATGTCCAACCTCTATAGGATGTCCACACAAGACCTCGATCATTGATCAAAAGACCAGTGATAGGAAATCAGCATAGCATGCTAGTACTGTGCTGATCCTTCTTTAATGGCTGATCAGAAGCCTCTTTCTTCAAACCATGGACCATCCAATAATTAGAAGAAGAAGTAGAGGATTTGAGAAGGGAATCACTCTTCTAAAATCTCATAAAAAGAGGAAGAAGAGAATCAACAAAATCCTTGAAGAAGAACCCTTTCTTCTTCCTTGTTTCTCTCATAAAGATACAATGACTTGTGTCTCCACAAAATCCCATGCCTAAAGCTATTTGCACCCAACCATTCCCATGGCCCAATCTCTCTCTCTCAAGTCTAGAATATTTAAAAATTTCATGTCCTAACTCTTTTTTTATTGAGAGTTATAATAGAGCCCTTGTCTAGGTCAAATACCTAGACAGGAATGTCAAAATAGGGCAAGGATTGGGGCACCCAACTCTTAGGTGCCCCCTCCTTATTTTTTGAAGTCCTGGAAGGGATGCACAAGTATTCTCCAAAATCCCATGAAAAAATAGAGAAAAAATAGGAGAGATGGGCATTCATACGTTGGAAGAAGTTTGGGTGTAACAAACTCTATCAAATAGAATTTGAATTCAAAACAACTAACTTATTTTGACCTGGTCCTCAATAAAATATCATGTAAAGAAGATATGGGACATGGAGGCACACGTCCTCTCTCTAGAAAAGAGAGGTTTCACAAAAAAATCAAAAAAAATTGGTGTGGGAGGGTGTGAGATGCAAGTTGGTGTAAGGTAGGATAGTGCTAGTCACACTAGGACTTCTAGTTTTGACTTGGTCTAAATAGTTTTTTAAATCTAATCAAATCAAAACTAATATAACCTAATTAAAAGTGATCTTAGTCCAACTAAAAACTAAATTAAATAATATTAAATTAATTTAAATCTAGTTTAATTTCTAATCAAATTAGAGATTGGGGGCATATAAGTTCTAATTGAACAAGGACTTGTTCTCCTTTGCAATTGACTCATCCAATAAATTAATTGGACTTGATTCGGTCAAGTCCAAATCAAATCTAATTAAATCATATTTAATTAGACTTAATTTTATCTTTTTGACTTAATCAAATAAAGTTAATTCATAATTTGATTGCTAATTGATCCTCCTACAACACTTGCACTAGGTCAAATATCAATCATATTGATTGTTTGACCTTAAAATAATTCTAAATCATTGATCAACCATTTGATCAGATCAAGATCTCTTACGTGTGTGATCTCATAGGTTCGAACCTAAGCCAATAGCAAAAATATAAATTTCTATCCCAATCAAAGTGACCATGGAGTAATGATACCTGACGGTCGGATAGGTCGAATGTGTAAAGCAACACTCTTAGAACCCATGTGGATATAGTTTTCGTATAATTCATCTCCTTGACCTAAATGCTCATAGGATGATTCAAAGTTTAACTATCAACCCTGATTATATCTTGTACATTGTATTTCAAAATACTAAATCCATCTCATGGATTATCCTAGCTAAGAATTTGCTAATTTGAAATATAGTGATGCATTTTCTCCAAATTCTTAGAGTGGTCAAAACATCTTAATTATTCACCGACTTCATAAGTACTTCACTGTGCCCAAAAACCATCCATCATTGAATTAAAAATTTAGATAGTCTGGCACCAAAGTATAGTGAGTTGCTTGGAAGCCATCGTGGTGATCACATGTGTAAGGGACACTTATACCCATATCCTATCAAAGCAATTCTCAATAACAGAATGCTCTAGAATTGGTCACATTCAATGTTGATGCATCCTTAAATCTCACCTATATGCCATACCAATATCTCCACACTCCTTGGTTAAGAGGATAGCCAACCTATATGATATACAATGATCTATACTCGATAAACGTTGTCGTCTTAATTAACAACATATCATTTAGTCATGAATAGTTTAAAGACTAATTGATAAATCCTCTTTTTATCGAAAATGGATAGTTCTAAGAGCTTTATCACCACAAAGAAGTTTATTAGAAGATATAGACTTTGTGATGAAAATATCAGAATATTTATTTTATTTAATAATAAATTATTTATAATTATGAAATAGCAGAACCATCAATAGGCCGATGATTGACTTTGGAACATAATTTTCAACAACTCTCACTTATCCAAAGTCCACTTGGTACAGTATCTAATATCCATCTTCGACTTGTGGTTGTCGAACTCCTTTACCACTAGGGCTTTAGTAAAGGGGTCTATAAAGTTTTTCTTTGTGTCAATCTTCTGAAGGTCGATGTCACCTCGATCCATGATCTTTCGAACTAGGAGGTAGCGACACAGTATGTGCTTCATGCACTGGTATGCCTTTAGTTCCTTCACCTGAGCAATGGCACCAATGCAGTCATAATAAAGCAGGACCAGACCATCAAGAAAGGATGCTACTCTAAGGTTGGTGATGAACTTCTCAGCCATACAGCTTTTTTTGTAGTATCTGATGCTACGATGTAATCCATCTCGTAAATAGAGTCTAGCATAGTGTGCTACTTGGAACTCTTTCAGCAGATAGTTCCACCATTTAGATAAAAATATAACCCAACATGCTTCTACTATTATCATGCTTAGATTAAAAGTTGGAGTTTGTACATTCTATAAGTTTCAAATCTGACTCACCATAAACCAACCATTGGTCCTTAGTATTTTTCAAATATTTAAGGATGGTTTTCACCATCTTCCAGTGGTTCTTTCCTAGATCAGATTGGTATCTACTTACTACTCCTAATGGGTATGCCACATCTTATCTCATACATATCATTGCATACATGATAGATCCCACTACCGAAGCATATGGGATTCTACTCATATGCTCTCTCTCTTTAAGAGTTATCGGATAATCCTTCTTCGAAAGAGAATATTCATGGTCTATCGAAAGATAGCCCTTCTTGGAATTCTCCATACTGAACCTCTTCAGCATAATTTCTATGTATGTAGACTGGGATAACCCAAACATCCTCTTAGATCTATTCTTATAGATCTTCGTTCCTAGAATATAGGATGCTTCATCAAAGTCCTTCATGGATAACTAAGATGACAGCCAAACTTTTATTCCTTATAGTACGAAAATGTCATTCCTGATTAAGAGAATATCATCCACGTACAAGATAAGAAATATCATTATCAGACTATTTGCCCACTGGTAAATATAGGACTCTTCTCCATTCTTAACAAAGTCATACATTTTGATCATCTTATCAAAATATATG
>QRFJ01003034.1:191981-224290 GCA_006176705.1 Cocos nucifera
GGGATAGACCGATAGGATGCTAGGACTTTCATAGAAGATGTACATAGAGGAGGTACTAAAGAGGTTTAGTATGGAAAACTCTAAGAGAAGATTAATACCCCTCAGACATGGTATTCATCTTTCCAAGAAGATGTGCCCTAGCACACCTGATGAAATAGAATGCATGAGCAAGATCCCTTATACTTCTATAATAGCGAGCCTCATGTATGCCATGCTATGTACACGACCTGATATAGCCCATGCTGTGAGTGTCACAAGTAGATATCAGTCAAATCTAGATGAAGAACACTGGACTTCTGTGAAATGTATCCTTAAGTACTTGAGAAGAACTAAGGATATGATGTTGGTCTTTGGTAATGGAGAACTCCAAGTCCAAGGATACATAGACTCGGATTTCATGTTCGATATAGATGATCGAAAGTCGACATCTGGGAGTCTGTTTGTGTGCAATGGTGGTGCTGTCAGCTGAAAGAGTTCCAAGCAAACTGTGATAGCAGATTCCACCATGGAAGCAGAATATATCGCTACATCAGAGGCTACGAAGGAAGCATTCTGGTATAAGAAGTTTGTTGCAGAAATTGGAGTAATGCCATCAGATGCCATTCCTCTATAATGCAACAACAATGGTGCCATAGCCCTTGCTAAGGAGCTGAGGTCTCACCAGAAATCCAAGTATATTGAGTGGCGATACCACCTCATCCACGATTACCTCAAGAAGGGTTATGTCGAGGTCAAGAGAGTTGACTCCGCAGACAACGTGGCAGACCCACTTACAAAGCCATTAGGCCAGTAGAAGATCGAAGTCCACCTTGAGAAGATGGGACTTAGACTTGTAGCCAATTGGCTTTAGGACAAGTGGAAGATTGTTAGATATATGTGCCCTAGAAGCCAGAATTGGCTGACATTTGTAATACACTTCTAGGGACAAAATTATAATTTTGACTAAAATCAATAAAATGGATTATTTTCTATCACATATGTGTATTTAGTGTCTGTGATACATCCTTTGAGTTAATGGTAATGATAATTCATATTTTCAAAAGTTGAAAATTTAAGACATGAATAATCATTATTAACTCATAAAATGCTCCCGACCATAGGATCATCACGAGGATGATGATTGATTTGGAAGATTGGTGTACAATTGCTTCTCTTTAGTAGATGAGTCTTGAGTCTACGGTGTGGAGACACCGAAGTGAGAGTACAGATACTCATTAGAGAACGAGGGCACTGAGCGTGACCATCTCGAGTAGTCATTAGGGAGTCTACCTTCTCGTCAATGACTGACTCGATGCTGCAGTAGTGTGTCTGGTTCTTTGACCTGAGATGTATCGATAGTTTATCTTGAGGGTGTTATAGTTTGACTACACCATTACTCGGTCTCCTAGCCATTCGAAACCCTGAGGTGTATGTTGGCTATAGCATGTTCATTGTAGGAACTGGATAGCATCAAGATGGAATCTATCTACCTCGATAGTAGAGGAGCAGCACTATGATGATCATGAGAATCAAGTTTAGATGTCCATGGCCATGGCAGAGTGAAATAATAGAAAGAGTTTCTACTTAGGTTTTTACATTGGACTTGAATCGAATGATTACATCATATGACAGAGACTAGGGTTTGACGAGTTCACCTTAACCCTAATCTGATCAGAGCTCAAGATAGAAGAACTTAATCACACAAGTAGCTACACCAAGAGGTTCACATTCAGATCTGATGGGTTGCCACCATATACTGCTAGGTGTCGCTGGTGGATTTTGGGAGCAATTAGAATGATTTAGATGATCAATCATTCTAGCTGTTCGAATCAGAAGAGTTCTGATCCATCGAATGGAGTTTCGATGATGTCGATGATAGAGATCATGACATATCCCATTACCATACAGAACTAAACCTAACTGGGTCACACAAATAAGGGTTGAAATCTGGTGATCATCAATTGAACTGATCCAGTTCAATTGATCTGAATGAGATTCAATTAGGTTCAAGGAAATCGTGCTAGCACTCGATTGAACCTAACGTTCTTCTTTTACTATCATAAATAGTTGTCCTAACTGAGCCAAAGAAGTTTGTGCTCATTCAGAGGCCTTCACTTGGTCTGACTGGAGCCTGTCTGGGTCAGCAAAGGGTTGTCTTATTTTGTAAGATAATACCTACCATTTTTGGTCATCTGCCATTTCTCGTCCTTTGACTTTGGTCAAAAGTTGACCTTTGACTGGTCAAACATTGACCATTGACACTTTGACTTCTATCCATGTGTCACACACCTATTGGAGTGCTGGTGGGGGTCTGTCCCCCTGCTAGAACCTGGCAAGGAGGAGGGTGCATGCCACCCTTGGCGTGTGCCCAAGTTGGAGGCACCTAGGAGTCCCTAATGGATAGGGACTTCATCTCCTTTTTGGATTCTGATTAGAGTTCTCCTAAGAACCAACTTTGACTGGTCTTAGGCACCCTCTAAGGAGGAATCCAGGGGACTCTATTCCCACCAATCAGATTTAGATCTAATTTTGCAAAGAGTTGTGATTGGTTGGGAAGAAGAGGAGTTGGATCACAGATAGCCTATAAATAAGACCCTGCGTCCAACTCAAAGAGTAATTGAAACCCCATGCCCCAAGGCTACCTTTCCCCTCTTCCTCCATGCCAAACCCACCTTCTCCCTCTCCTCTCCATGTCCAAAAGTGTTTTGGACCTTGGTTGGTGCAATCCAGATGAGAGAAAGGCGACTGAAAGCTAGAAGGTTGTGCTGCTGCAAAGGACAACTGCTGATCTTCAAAAGGAACTTTGAAGATCCTCTAGATCATATCCAGATCTGATTTTTGGAGACATGATAGAGAAGAAGAGGATCTCTAGATCTAGCCTGAGTGGATATCGGTAGAGGCCAGAAACATGCATGGCTAGATCCAGAACCTTATGCTGCTCACAGGATCATCATCGGGTAATAGGATTACCCACTTCAAGGTAAATTAAATTTGATTTAATTTATCTAATTTTATTTTAATTATTAAAATAATAAGAATCAGATCTAAAACATCTTAGATCTAATCTAGATGAAAGAGAAAAAATTTTAAAATATATCTCTTGATCTGATCAAATCTGAACGAACCTGGTCCAAAAAATCAGGATTTTTCTTCACTGACACATGGACAGAAGTCAAAGTGTCAATGGTCAACATTTGACCAATCAAAGGTCAACTTTTGACCAAAGTCAAAGGACGAGAAATGGTAGGTGACCAAAAATGGCAGGTATTGTCTTACAAAATAAGACAACCCTTTTCTAACCTGGACAGGGTTCAATCAGACCAAGTGAAGGCCTCTGATCGAGTACAAACTCCTTTGGCTCAGTCAAGACAACTATTTATGATAGTAAAAGAAGAACGTTAGGTTCAATTGAGTGCTAGCATGATTTTCTTGAACTTAATTGAATCTCATTCAGATCAATTGAACTAGATCAGTTCAATTGATGATCACCAGATTCAAACCCTTGTTTGTGTGATCCAGTTAGGTTCAGTTCTATATGGTAATGGGATATGTCATGATCTCTATCATCGACATCATCCAAACTCCTTTTGATGGATCAGAACTCTTCTGATTCGAACAGCTAGAATGATCGATCATCTAAATCATTCTAATTGCTCCCAAAATCCACCAGTGACACCTAGCAGTATATGGTGGCAATCCATCAGAGCTGAATGCGAACCTCTTGATGCAGCTACCGGTGTGATTAAGTTCTTCTATCTTGAGCCTCGATCAGATTAGGGTTAAGGTGAACTCATCAAAATTCTAGTTTCTATCATATGATGTAATCATTCGATTTAAGTCCGATGTGAAAATCTAAATAAAAACTCTTTCTATTATTTCACTCTGCCATGGCCATGGGCTTCTGGACTTGATTTTTATGATCATCATAGGGCTGCTCCTCTACCACCGAGGTAGATAGATTCCATCTTGATGCAATCCAGTTCCTACAATGAACATGCTATAGGCAACATATACCTCAGGATTCCGAATGGCTAGGAGATCGAGTTATGATGTAGTCAAACTATGATGTAGTCAACCTTTCGGATCAATCACCATCCTTGTGATGATCATATGGTCGGAAGCATTTTATGAGTTAATAATGATTATTCATGTCTTAAATTTTTAACTCTTGAAAATATGAATTATCATTACCATTAATTGAAAGCATGTATCACAGACACTAAATACACATATGTGATAGAAAATAACCCATTTTAGTGATTATAGTTAAAATTATAATTTTGCCCCTAGAAATGTATTACAAATGTCAGCCAATTCTGACTTCTATGGCACTTATATCTAACGCACACAAGCCTAACTTTGGTTGGTTAGCTTATGTACATTTAAGGATAGACTCATAATCAATTATTTTTTTAAATAACTTTTAATAATTTAATTTTTCCCTAGTCCCTAATCAGTAGGCTTTAGCCTCTACTGAAAAGGTCCAGTTAGGTCAAACCATTAACATGACCATACTTGATCCATCTAACCAATGAATGATTAAGCCCATCTTTGGTTGGTCAACCTAACTACCATTTAGAGAGATGCGGTCAAGAAATCATATTATAAATGATAATTCTATTAATCAATAAGCATCAGGCCTTTGGGCCTCCAATGATTATCCAACAAATGGATCCACTATCACTCACTTAATAGGAGGCTATGATCTAATTATCACCATAACTATTTTATTTTTAAGGACCTAATAATTTTAGAGGCTTTGGTTAATTTGATTTAGAGAATAGAATCAAATGAACCAGCTAATCATGATCCTCTCACTGACTTCACCTTGTCAGATTAAGGAAGACCATTGATAGGCTAGTCTAGGAGCATCTAAATCAGTCATACTGATTTACCTAGCTGACATGGTCAACTCGAATTGTCAAATAATCTGGTCAAAACATAATTTCACCTAGAAGGCTAGGTAAGTGGGATCAATGGAAGTGTCTGCCAATGCTTGCATTAGACACCATTAGAAATGGCCATGTAAGCAGGCTGCCAATTAAAGACCACCGATCTGAATTGCCAGACTTATCTTAAATACCAATTGGTTAATTAGTTTCGATTGGATCAACCTAATAGTTCAGGCTAGGCTGCATAGCCAAGAATTAAGTTCATTTTGGTTCTCATTAAAGATATAGACTTGACCAACTATAACTATTGTAATTGATCTAGAGAATTCTTAACCTAATCTAAGAAAACTATTGATTAGATTTAGTCAATTCTTTAATTAAGTCCATTCTTTAATCTAACCTTAGGTCAAACCCAATTAATGGACCTAATTTTCACTAATTCATTAACCCAAATGTTATGATTTGTGTCTTAGGATCTTCAATTTATAATTCTAGATCCTAATCAAACAACCCTTAACTCTTAATTAAGATTTGTGCTGAGAGTTGGGGTTCGTCATTTCAAAAATAATTTTTATATTTATAAAATATTTTTACAATATGGTTCTACCAACCAGTTGGTTTTTTAATTTATAATTAATATATAAATAATATAAATATGAAGCTACTTTAGATCTAATCTAAACTTATTCATGTAATTCAAATTGAAACTATTTCAATTCTAATCAATCATAAAACATCTTAGATCAAATCAAACATATTTATGATAATTAAAATTAGATTAAAATAATTTTAATTAAATCATAAAATTTTCTAGATCTAATCTAAAATTTTATGATTAAAATTTTAGATTAGCACGTACTAGGATAACCTTTTCATTGTAAGGGATAAACCTTATAGCAAGACAACTTTATATGATCAATCTATGCAATCTAAAATATTTATTTTTAGATTTAAATAATTTTAAATATAATAAATTATAAATTAATCTAGATCATATTTAACAAATTTATGATTAACATCTATTGATGCAGAAATTCTCCTTTAAGGTTGGATTGCCGAAGTTGCGTGATGGCAGTGAGTCGACGATCATGGGATGGAGGCAGTCATACCTACAAGAAAAGTCTCCAACCGATGTTGGCTCTAGCGGGAACCCTCTACTCAAGTCATTTTTTTGTTCGATAGAGGAAAGAAGATGAGCATTTTGAGAGAAGAAGTCGCGTATATTGGGGTCCCTCTTTTTTTTCTTTTATAGAAGGACCCAGGGTTTGTTAGAATGGATTGTGGGTTATTAGTCATGGAAGAGCAGTGAGTTGTCAGAGATATTCTATTTGCCCACTAGAATATTCTTAGGGATCATGTCATGTATTATCTGAAGGAAAATCCTGATTTTTCGGATCAGGTTCATTCAGATCTGATTGGCTCAGGAGGCATATTTCAAAAAAATTCTCCTCTCAGATTTAGATCAGATCTGACACTTTTTAGATCTGATTTATAATATGATAATTAAGAAAATAAAACTAAATTAATTTTGAATTAATTTTTATCTTGATCTTGGATAATCTGATTATCTGTTGATGATCCTATGGAAGCTCAGAGGTTCTGGATCTAGCCATGCAAGCGCCTGGCCTCTACCGATATTCACTCGGGCTGGATCTGGAGATCTTCTCCTTCTCTTTTTTTTCTCCAAAAATTAGATCTAGATCTGATTTGGAGGATCTTTAAAACACCTTCTAAAGATCACCCATCGTCTCTACAGTAGTGCTGCCTTCTTCCTTTTTCGTCAGCCTTTCATGCTTGACTCGCACTAATCAAAAGAACCCAACTTTCTTGGGCATGGAGAGGAGGGAGCAAGCTAGATGGTGGCATGGAGAAGGGAGAGAGATAGCCTTGGGGCATGGCTTAAGATGAACTCCTTGAAAGTGGGCGCAGATAGGGTCTATTTATAGACTCTGCTGCGCCATGCAGTGCCGCATCACCCCGGCCAATCGCGTTGCTTCATTCAATTAGATTTAAATTTGATTGGTGGGACAAGAGACCCATGGAATCATCCTAAGGTGGTGCCTAAGACTGATCAAAGTCTATAGATGAGGGTCACCTAGTTTGAATCCAACAAGCAACCTGGAGTCCCATCCGTATGGGACTCCAGCATCCCTATCCATGGGCGCACGCCATCCTAGGCGTGCACCCCCTTCTTTCCAATTTTTAGAGAGGGGACAAGCCCCTATCTACTCTCCAATAAGTGCATGACACATGGGTAGATATCCAAGGGTCAAAGGTCAATGTTTGACTAAGTCAAAGTACAAGAATTAGCAGATGACGAAAAATGGCAGGTGTTGTCCAAAAATGGCAGGTAATTATCTTACATAAATTAAGACAACCTTTTTTGACTTGGACAACCTCCAGTCAGACCAGGTATGAAGGTACTCTGAGTGAGCACAAACTCCTTTTTGGCTCAGTCGAGACAACTTTTAAGATAAAAAAGGAGAATGTTAGGCTCAATCGTGTGCTAGCACGATTTCCTTGAACCTAATTGAATCTTATTCAAATCAATTGAACTAGGTTTAGTCCAATTGATGATCATCCAGATTCAAACCCTTGTTTGTGTGACCCAGTTAGGTTCAGTTCTGTATCGGTAATGGGATATGTCATGATCTCCATCATCAATATCATTGAAACTCCTTTTGATGGATCAGAACTTTTTTGATTCAGACAACTTAGAATAATCGATCATCTAAATTATTCTAATTGCTCCCAAAATCCACCAATAACACCTAGCAGCATATGGTAGCAACCCATCAAAATTGAAAATGGACCTCTCGGTGTAGCTACTTGTGTGATTAAGTTCTTTTATCTTGAGCCCCAATCAGATTAGGGTTAAGGTGAACTCGTCAAACCCTAATTTCTATCATATGATTTAATCATTCGATTCAAGTCTAATGTGAAAATCTTAAATAGAAACTCTTTCTATTATTTCACTCTCTGCCATGGCCATGGACTTCTGGACTTGATTCTCATGATCATCATAGGGCTGCTCCTCTACCACCGAGGTAGATAGATTCCATCTTGATGCAATCCAGTTCCTACAATGAACATGCTATAGCCAACATACACCTCAGGATTCCGAATGGCTAGGAGACCGAGTAATGGTGTAGTCAAACTATAACACCCTCAAGGTGAACTGTCGATGCACCTCAGGTCAAAGAACCAGACACACTACTGCAGCATCGAGTCAGTCATTGATGAGAAGGTAGACTTCCTAATGACTACTCGAGGTGGTCACGCTCAGTGCCCTCGTTCTCTAACGAGTACCTGTACTCTCGCTCTCGGTGTCTCCACACCATAGACTCAAGACTCATCTACTAAAGAGAAGCGATTGTACACCAACCTTCCGGATCAATCACCATCCTCGTGATGATCCTATGGTCGGAGCATTTTATGAGTTAATAATGATTATTCATGTCTTAAATTTTCAACTCTTGAAAATATGAATTATCATTACCATTAACTCAAAGGATGTATCACAGACACTAAATACACATATGTGATAGAAAATAACCCATTTTATTGATTTATAGTCAAAATTATAATTTTGCCCCTAGAAGTGTATTACAAGTGTCAGCCAATTCTGGCTTCTAGGGCACATATATCTAACAATCTTCCACTTGTCCTAAAGCCAATTGGCTACAAGTCTAAGTCCCATCTTCTCAAGGTGGGCTTCGATCTTCTGCTGGCCCAACGGCTTTGTAAGTGGGTCTGCCACATTATCTGTGGAGTTGACTCTCTTGACCTCGACGTAACCCTTCTCGAGGTAATCGCGGATGAGGTGGTATCGCCGCTCAATGTGCTTGGATTTCTGGTGAGACCTCGGCTCCTTAGCAAGGGCTATGGCGCCATTGTTGTCGCAGTATAGAGGAATGGCATCTGATGGCATTACTCCAATTTCTGCAGCAAACTTCTTGTACCAGAATGCTTCCTTCGCAGCCTCTGATGCAGCGATATATTCTGCTTCCATGGTGGAATCTGCTATCACAGTTTGCTTGGAACTCTTTCCAGCTGACAGCACCACCATTGCACACAAACAGACTCCCAGATGTCGACTTTCGATCATCTATATCGGACATGAAATCCGAGTCTGTGTATCCCTGGACTTGGAGTTCTCCATTACCAAAGACCAACATCATATCCTTAGTTCTTCTCAAGTACTTAAGGATACATTTCACAGAAGTCCAGTGTTCTTCACCTGGATTTGACTGATATCTGCTTGTGACACTCACAGCATGGGCTATATCAGGTCGTGTACATAGCATGGCATACATGAGGCTCCCTATTGCAGAAGCATAAGGGATCTTGCTCATGCGTTCTATTTCCTCAGGTGTGCTAGGGCACATCTTCTTGGAAAGATGAATACCATGTCTGAAGGGTATTAATCCCCTCTTAGAGTTTTCCATACTAAACCTCTTTAGTACTTCCTCTATGTACATCTTCTGTGAAAGTCCTAGCATCCTATTCGGTCTATCCCTATAGACCTTAATTCCTAGAATAAAGAATGCTTCACCTAGGTCTTTCATGGAGAATTCCTTGGACAACCATAATTTTGACTGATGGTCAACATGGGAATATCATTCCCAATAAGGAGGATGTCATCCACGTACAATACGAGGAAGACAACAGCGCTCCCACTGACCTTTTTGAAGAACACATGGTTCCTCTTCATTTTTGATGAAACCAAACTTTTTGATCACATCATTGAAACGAGTGTTCCAGCTCCGAGATGCTTGCTTAAGTCCATATATGGACCTTTGCAGCTTGCAAACCTTGTGATCAGTATCACTGGATGTGAAACCTAGCGGCTGTTCCATATAGATATCTTCCTCAAGATATCCATTTAAGAATGCCGTTTTCACGTCCATTTGCCATATTTCATAATCGAAATAGGCTGCAATGGCAAGCAATGTGCGGATGGATTTTAGCATAGCCACTGGGAAAAGGTATCCTGATAGTCAATGCCTTCGCATTGACTATAACCTTTTGCCACTAGTCTAGCCTTGAATGTCTCCACATTCCCATCTGCACCAATCTTTCTCTTGAAGATCCATTTACACCCAATAGGTACTATACCTTCTGGTGGATCTACCAAGGTCCAGACTTGGTTTGAGTGCATCGAGTCAATTTCTGACTGCATTGCCTCTAGCCATTTCTCGGAGTCGATATCTGATATCGCCTCGTTGTAGGTTTTGGGATCATCACCATGAGCACCATTACCTATGAGGAACATTTTCCTCTACTTCCTCTGAAATAATACCTAAGTATCTTTCAGGGGGATGGAAAACTCTTTCCGATCTACGAGGTGGAGGAGGTAGTGTTCTTATTGGCTCAACCTGATTTGGTTCCAATTGGTCCTTAGCTCGTTGTACTTGTGAGACTTTCTCATCAAGCTTAATCTGCTTTCCAATGCCGCTATCTTGAATAAACTATTTTTCAAGAAAGATGGCATGTCGACTCACAATCACATTGTGGTCTTCTGGAATGTAGAAATAGTATCCTAATGACTCTTTAGGATATCCTATGAATCGAGCTCTAAAGGACCTAAACTCTAACTTGTCCGCTTGTTGTCTTTTGACATGAGCCGGACAACCCCAAATTCTGAGATGACTCAGACTTGGTTTCTTACCATGCCATATCTCATACGGTGTGGTAGGAACGGTTTTAGAGGGAACCCTATTCAGTAGATAAATTGAAGTTAACAATGAATGTCCCCAAAAAAAATCAGGGAGGTCTGTGAAGCTCATCATGGATCGAACCATATCCAATAGAGATCCGATTTCTCCGTTCTGAAATCCCGTTGAGTTGAGGTGTTCCTGGTGGAGTCCATTGAGAGACTATGCCATTTTTCTTGAGATAGTCTAGGAATTCCCGGCTAAGGTATTCACCTCCTCGATCTGATCGAAGAACCTTAATGGATTTTCCAGTTTATTTTTCTACTTCATGTCTGAATTCTTTGAACTTTTCAAAAGCTTCAGACTTGTGTCTCATAAGATACACATACCCATACCTAGATAGATCATCGGTAAAGATAATGAAGTAGACTAAAATTGCCTCTAGCCGGCACATCAAATGGGCCGCACACATCAGTATGTACTAGGGCAAGGAAGATCTGTGGCCCTTTCCCCATGTCCTACAAAAGGGAGTTTAGTCATTTTGCCTTGAAGACAAGGATTCACAAGTTGGATATGACTCGAGAAGTCAATGGACTCAATAGCCCAGTTTTTCTCCAATTTGTTGATCCTATCTTCTGCTATATGACCTAATCTTAGGTGCCATAGATACCTATCATTTGGACTATCCCTAGGTTTTGAATTTGGCATTCACATTTTGCTCCGATAGTTAAAAATAGATACATCAATATGTAGCTGATAAAGATCATTTAATAAGAAAACCATTTGCAATTTTATTTCTTTCATAAAGAATGTTACAATGGTCCTTAAAGAAGGTAATCACATAGCCTTCTAGTGCTAAGCATGAAATAGAAATCAAATTTCTGCTAGCTGCAGGCACATAATAACAGTCTTTCAAAACTAAGTCTAAACCAGATGGTAATCGAAGAGGGTATGTTCCCACGCCACTGCAGCAACTCTTGCTCCATTTTCCGATGCATAGGATCATCTCACCATCCCTCAGCCTCCTGCTATCCTCAAGATCCTACATAGAAGTGCACAATTGAGCACTAGAACCAGAGTCAAGCACCCAACTGGATGCAGAAGAAATCATAAGGTTAGACTCAATAACGAGCATACCTCCAGAAGGACCTACCTCCTTCTTGTTCTTTAGGGTGGCCAGGTAAGTAGGGCAGTTCCGCTTCCAGTGGCCATCATTGTTGCAATGGAAAATACTTTTCTTTGTTAGCGGCCTTCTTCTTCAACTCTGCCTTCTTCTTCTTTGCTCCTTCCATCTTCTTCCCTCCTTCCAGACTTCTGCTTTTTTTCATAGATTTCTTTCTTCTTTCCAAAGAAGTCCGTTCTATAGCAAGAACTTGAAGAAGTCCATTCATAGAAAGCACTGAGCCTTCATAGAAAGCTTTCATGGTGAAAGCTCAGCATATTCAACCAGCATGTTCATAAGTTCGGCCAAGGAATTTTGAAGTTTATGCATATGGTAGTTCATGATGAACTTGCCCATATGCATCAGTCAAGGATTGCAGAATTAATATCATTCTGCAGATCCAAGTCCAACCTTCACTCCGAGCTTCTCAAGCTCTTCCAAGTCCTTGATCATCATCAGACAATGATCTTGGACTGACTGCCCATCACGCATCTTAGCCTTGAAAAAGTCATTTTAGTGACTTGATACTTGGCTGCGCGACTCTGTTCACCAAACATCTCCTATAGGTGAGCCAACATTTGGCAAGCAGTCTCTGATATCTTCATGTTGGCGCTGAAGCTCATCAGACATCGAGCCCAACATGTAGTATCTAGGCCTTATTATCTTCATCTAGTCCACTTTTTTCAGAGATGCTCTCTGTTCAGTGGATGGACGAGGCTGGTAAGGTGGGAGGGTCCTGGTCCAATACATGTGTTAACTTCTTAAATCCAAAATGATTTTATAAGTTCCTGAGCCAATCTTTATAATTGGGTCCGATCAGTCTATGTGTGTCTAGGATACGTGCTAGTAGGATTGGATGCAGACATTTTTCTGTAGAGAGTCAAAGATTTCTAGTTAGATACTGTAATTATGACTTGACCAATTTATTTAAGGAATTTTATTTTTAAATAAATTAGCTTCCACTTATTTTCTCGGATCCCTACACTTCCTCTGTAGATATGCAAAAATCTTCACGATTACTGATTTCTAGTGGGTGGTGTGGTCCCACCAACTTACTCATCACCTCACCTAATAATTATTGGTGATGGGTTAGCCAATGGTTAAACAACTCTTGTTCAATGATTCTCTAATTATGGTGCACCCAAACTTGGTCTCTAATTCATGAATCTCACCGTGTCCGAAATATTGATCCACTCCTTAGTTAAGTCAAACCCACCATTTGTACAGACTGGATTCCTAGTTGAGTCTCTCATCATATCCAGAATATTGAGCCCAATTCATCCTTCAGCCTGTAGCATCCAATGCCTAATAGATATGGTTGCATCTTCCCGGTGCAATTGAGCCACTATAACTGACCGAGAATAATCAACCTCAAAAAGAGCCCGCACAGCTACAATGGTGGAAGACCTTTGACTTAATCTTTTCTTAGGGAGATTTGATTTAGGTCTCATTAAACTAGACTTGACATAGTCATAACCATTATGACTAACCTAGTGGCATGGATTAGCTCAGATTATTGACCACCTCAGATCAGAACTGAGTCAACAAACATGGTCAGGTAAGTGAGACCAGTGGAAGGGATATGCCATTAACTCGATAAGAATGCATTCGAGTCGAGTAGCTCCCAATTAAAAACCAGTCAATCATATCTGCCAAACTTACCTTAGACACCAAATTATTGAGATAGAACCAATCGGATTAGCCTACAATCTAGACTCTAACCACTGAGCCTAATTAGGTCTTAGCTTTATTGATCACATTCGTGACTCAATCTTAACCCAGACTTAATCCTATTAGGCTGATTAATTTAAGCATTGTTGATCCCATCTAACCAACTCTTGATTCGGTTTGATCAACCGCTAGACCTAATTGAGCTACCCAAGCCCGAACCCAGATTTATGAATGTGTCTTAGATCTGAAATTCTCAATTTTAGACCTAATTGATATTTCATAAATTTAATTCTTAATTAAGTTAGGGTTCATAAACAAAACATGTAAAAAGATCCTAGGATTTCAGGATCTAGGGTTTTGCAGAAAGTAAGTTTTCAATTTCTGATTAAGGACGAACGCGCAGCACCCCTACACATCATAAGAACACCCCATCGAATGGGAGGAGAGGGTCTTTAAGCCCTACTTTATTCTTATGACTGGACGGCCAAGGGGAATGCCTTAATCAGAAATACAACTAATCTACAAAAATAAATTAGATCTAAGCATATATCTCATATAAAAGATAGATCTAATTAAAACATGTTTTGTATATATCACATATATCATGCATGCATATTTTTCAGATCTAAATTATCTCATAATCATCTAAAAAATTAAATTTAAATTCGATCATATCAAATAAAATTTAATCTAGACCTATTTGTAGAACTATTCTATAACTAGTCTAAACATGCAACTATCATATCTCATATGAATAATTAATTTTATTTTATTTTCTATTTTTAGATCTGATTATAATATTTATAATATCAAAAAATAAAAAATAAATAGATCTAAAAATCATTTTTAATCAAACAAAAATTATGATCAAACTAGACTACACATAGAACAATTCTATTCCTAGTCTAGTTACGTATCTCATACATATTAGATCTAAATTAATTTATTTTAATTTTTTAATTTTCTAATTTTAGATCTAATCATATATTATGTGATATCTAAAATTACTAATTAATTAAATTAAATTAGATCTAAAAAAAATTTATAAGAACTTGGCTCTAATACCAATTGAAGGGAAATCTTGATTTTTTAGGTCAGGTTCGTTCAGATCTGATTGGATTGGGAGGCATATTTCAAAAAAATTCTTCTCTTAGATCTAGATTAGATCTGACACTTTTCAAATCTAATTTATAATCTGATAATTAAAAAAATAAAACTAAATTAATTTTAAATTAATTTTTATCTTGATCTTGGGTAATCTGATTACCCATTGATGATCCTGTGGAAGCTCTGAGGTTTTGGATCTAGCCACGCAAGCGCCTAGCCTCTACCGGTATACACTCAAGTTGGATCTAAAGATCTTCTGCTTCTCTTTCTTTTCTTCAAAAATTAGATCTGGATCTGATTTGGAGGATCTTCAAAATACCTTATGAAGATCACCTGTCGTCTCTGTAGAGTGCTGCCTTCTTCCTTTTTCGTCAGCCTTTCTTGCTTGACTCGTACTAATCAGAGGAACCCAACTTTCTTAGGCATGGAGAGGAGGGAGAGGGCCAGATGGTGGCATGGAGAAGGGAGAGAGATAGCCTTGGGGTGTGGCTTAAGATGAACTCCTTGAAAGTGGGCGCAAATAGGGTCTATTTATAGACTCTACTGCGCCATGCAGTGCTGCATCACCTCGGCCAATTGCATTGCTTCGTTCAATCAGATTTAAATCTGATTGGTGGGATGAGAGACCCATGGATTCATCCTAAGGTGGCACCTAAGATTGGTCAAAGTCCATAGATGAGGGTCACCTAGTTTGAATCCAACAAGCAACTTGGAGTCCCATCCGTATGGGACTTCAGCATCCCTATCCATGGGCGCGCGCCATCCTAGGTGTGTGCCCCCTTCTTTCCAATTTTTAGAGAGGAGATAAGCCCCTATCTGCTCTCCAATAAGTGCATGACACATGGGCAGATGTCCAAGGGTCAAAGGTCAATGTTTGACTAAGTCAAAGTATAAAAATTAGCAGATGACGAAAAATGATAGGTGTTATCTAAAATTTATCTCATAAATTAAGACAAACCTTTTCTGACTTGGACAAGCTCCAGTCAGACTAGGTAAAGGTACCTGAGTGAGCATAAACATATTTGGCTCAGTCGAAATAATTTTTAGGATAGAAAAAGGAGAATATTAGGCTCAATCGTGTGCTAGCACGATTTTCTTGAACCTAATTGAATCTTATTCAAATCAATTGAACTGGATTAGTCCAATTGATGATATCCAGATCCAAATCCTTATTTGTGTGATCCAGTTAGGTTCAATTCTGTATGGTAATGGGATATGTCATGATCTCCATCATCGACATCATCAAAACTCCTTTCAATGGATCAGAACTTTTCTGATTTAGACAATTTAGAATGATCGATCATCTAAATCATTCTAATTGCTTCCAAAATTCTTCAGTGACACCTAGCAGCATATGATAGCAATCCATCAAAACTAAAAATGAACCTCTCGATGCAGCTACTTGTATGATTAAGTTCTTCTATCTTGAGCCCCGATCAGATTAGGGTTAAGGTGAACTCGTCAAACCCTAATTTCTATCATATGATTTAATCATTCGATTCAAGTTCGATGTGAAAATCTTAATAGAAACTCTTTCTATTATTTTACTCTCTGCCATGGCCATGGGCTTATGGACTTGATTCTCAAGATGATCATAGGGCTGCCCCTCATCCACCGAGGTAGATAGATTTCATCTTGGTGCAATCCAATTCCTACAATGAACATGCTATAACCAACATACACCTTAGGGTTTCGAATGGCTAGGAGACCGAGTCACGGTGTAGTCAAACTATAACACCCTCAAGGTGAACTGCTGATGCACCTCAGGTCAAAGAACCAGACACACCACTGCAGCATCAAGTCAGTCATCGATGAGAAGGTAGACTTCCTTATGACTACTCGAGGTGGTCACGCTCAGAGCCCTCGTTCTTTAACGAGTACTTATACTCTCGCTTCGGTGTCTCCACACCATAGACTCAAGACTCATCTACTATAAAGAAGTGATTGTACACTAACCTTTTGGATCAATCACCATCCTCATGATGATCCTATGGTCAGGAGCATTTTATGAGTTAATAAATAAAAATTAATGTCTTAAATTTTTAACTTTTAAAAATATGAATTATCATTACCACTAACTCAAGGTATTATAGACACTAAATATACTTATGTGATAGAAAATAATCTACTTTATTATTTATAGTCAAAATTATTAATTTGCCCTTGGAAGTGTATTACAAGTGTTAGCCAATTCTGGCTTCTAAGGCACTCATATCTAACATTATCCCCTCATGGCATGTATGGAGGAAGTTGACAACCTAGAGCCAAGAGTAGAGACTTTAGTCTTTTGATAACTTCAAGTTTGGCATAAAATAGGACCTCAGTCTCAGCCTGAAATAGGACCTCAGCCTCAGCCTTCTGAAGGCATTCAATTTAGAGTATATATTATGACTTTAGCTTTCCTCTTTTACTGACCTCAACCTTGGCTTAAAATAGGACCTCGGCCTCAGCCTTCTGAAGACCTTCAATCAGCCCTTATTGTGACTCTAGCTTTCCTCTTTTGGTGACCTCAAGCTCAGCTTGAAATAGAATCTCGACCTCAGCCTTTCAAAGACCTCCAATTAGCCCTTATTATGACTCTAGCTTCCCTCTTTTGGTGACTTCAAGATCGGTCCAAAATAGGACCTTGGCCATAGCCTTTCGAAGACCTTCAATCAACCTACATTCTCATGTCTTTGGTAGGCATAAAAGTCCCCCAATAAGATACAATATGGATGTGTTTTATGAGTGTTGATAGCTAACTCAATGTCGTCCTGATCATTATTGATCAAAAAGATGAATTATACGATAACCATAGGTCAGGGTTCTAAGAATATTGCTTTGCATATATTTGACCTATCCAAACATCAGGTACCATTGCTAGATGATCATTTCAATTAGTATAGGACTTAGTTCTTATAATACTGCCTTAGGTTTGAACCTATGGGGTCACATACATTAGTGGTTGTTACCAGATCGAATGGTTGATCAACGATTAAGAATCGTTTAATGATCGAATCATCAATGCAATTGATGATCGATCAAATGCAAGTGTTGCAGGAGGATCGATTAGCAATTGGATTGCTAATTAGCTTGATTGAGCAATCAGGCTTAAATTAATTTTAATTGAATTAGATTCAATTAGAATTAATTTGGACTTAATTGGATTAAGTCTAAGTGGTTTATTAGATAAGCCAGTTGCAAGGAAGAATAAATTCTTGTTCAATTAGCACTTGAGTGTACCTAATTTTTAATTTGATTAAAAATTAAATTAAATTTAAATTTAATTTAATCTATTTTAATTAGGCTCCTAATTGGATTAGAATTGCCTATTAATTAGGTTAACTCAAATCTAATTAGGATTAAGTCCAAAATATTTTGACCTAGTCTAAAGAAGAAGAGTCCTGGTTGGACTAGGGCTCCTCTTCTCTTGCATCATTAAGAGGTTCTCCATGCCTCCTACTTGAAGTTTTTGGAATTAAATTTGACTTAGTCAAATTTTCAAAGTTGGTTTTGATTAGAACTCTATGTGATAGAGTCCTAATTCTCAAAAACTCCCTTCCTTCTTCCATGCCACCTATTAATTTCATGTGCCTCCTTTTTCTGATTTTTTTCCATGTGTTTTTCCCTTCCTTTGGATGTGGGAATTAGGCGACTCATGCCAAAAAATTAGGAGGGGGGCATCCAAGCGGACACCCCCTTAACTTTCTTGTTTGACTAGGTCTTTTGACCTAGTCTTAGGTGGATGTGAAAATGCCCTAGAAATTCATGAAAAAGTAGAGGGAAAAGAGGAGGCATGGGAGGTTGGGGCACAAATTTCCTTGGAGGAGAGGCTTCATTAAAACATTAATTGTTGATGTCTTATAGAGACAAAGGTAAGAGAAGATTGTCTTCTCTTTGGATTTTCTTTCAAGATTCTTTCTTTCTTATTTTTTTGTGAGATTTTCTCTATGAGAAAAATATGATAGAGGAAGGAAGAGGGCATGGCAGATGGATGCTCCAAGTTGTTGGGGTGTTAGGGTCTCTGTTGGATATGATCAAATCATGTCCTGAAGAAAAGAAAGAGAAGAGAAGATGGTCTTCTCTTAGAGTTCTTTTAAGAATCTTTTTTTCTCAATTTTTGTGAAACTTTTTCATGACAAAAATCAAAGAGGAAGAGATCTAGAAGCATGAAAAATTTGAGAGGAGAAGCTCTCCTCTTATCCTGGCATGGAGATGTATTCAAGATATCAATGGTTGATGTCCTGAAAGAGAAGATCTATCTTCTCTTAGGATAATTTTTTTAGCCTTTTATTTTTTGATTTTTGGGACATCTAAGGGTTAGACTTCTCCTTTAATCATTCTTGTATTCTTCATCTCTTGGAGTGTCTAAGAGATTCGAAGATTATTTTTTAGATTGACCATCAGGAGGGATTCGCAAGAAGCTAGCACTTTGAGCGGATCTTTATTTGACGATCCTTCGATCTGTATTATAGTCTTATATGGATTATCTGTAAAGGCCGGATGCACTGTGCGGCTCTAAGAAATAAAAGATAATATTGAAATTCAACTATGGTGTTCTCAACCCATGTAAAGGTAAAAGATTTGATCTTTTATCCAACCTAGTTATGATCTAGGATTTCTAGAATAGTTCTAAATCTAGGTATTAATTTGATCAATACCAACCATCATTGCTTAATTTTTAGATTTATATTTGCATCATGACATATTGTAGATCCTAGATGTAGGGTTTAGTTATTAGGTCATATGCATTAGTAGATTAAATAGTTTAATCTACATCTTCCGCTGCCTTAGATTTCAAAAAATTTTTGAAATACAAGCATGAAACTCTGCATCTTCAATTTGTGATCTTCAAACTTCTTGATTCCAAGGACATTAGTACATGGGTCGACCAAGTTTCTCTTTCCATCGATCTTCTGAAGCTTGATGTCATCTTGATCCATGATCTTCTAGATAAGATTGTAATGATGTAGAATATTCTTTATCCGCTGATGTGCCTTCGATTTTTTTGCCTGAGCTATGGCTTCAATGCTATCGTAGTAGAGTATAATTAGACCATCAAGGAAAGGTGCCACTCCAAGCTCGTTGATGAATTTTCTTAGCCATATAGCTTCTTTTGCAACATCAGATGCCGCAATATAATCCATCTTGCAAACTTAATCAACAATAATGTGCTGCTTGTAACTTTTCCAATAGATAGCTCTATTATTTAGGATAAAGATATATCCTGACACACTCTTGCTATCATCATAATCTAACTAAAAACTAGAATCAGTGTATCCTATGAGTTTCAAGTCAGATTCTCCATAAATAAGCAATTAATCCTTGGTATTTCTTAAATACTTAAGGATGGTTTTGACAACCTTCTAATGATTCTCATCTAGATTGGACTGGTATCTATTCACTACCCCTAGTGAGTATACTATATTCGATCTAGTACATATCATGAAGTATATTATGGAATCCACTATCGAAGTATATGGAATCTACTCATATGCTCTTTCTCTTAAGGGGTTGTCACACAATCCTTCTTTGAGAAAGAAATTTCATGGTCTATCGAAAGATAGCTTTTCTTAAAATTTTTCATACTGAACCATTTTAACACAGTATCTATGTATATGGATTGGGACAATCCAAATAGCCTATTGGATCATCTCTATAGATCTTCATCCCAATGATGTAGAATGCTTCCCCAAAATCCTTCATGAAGAATTATGATGATAGCCACACTTCTATTTTCCATAATGCAGGGATGTTATTTTCGATTAAGAGAATATCGTCCACATACAGAATAAGAAATATGACCATTAAAGCATTCATCCATTTGTATATATAGGGTTTTTCTCCATTCTTAACGAAGCCATATGTTTTGACTGTCTTATTAAAACATATATTCTAACTCCTAGATGCCTACTTTAATCCATAAATAGATTTCTGAAGCTTGCACATCTTAAACTCGTCTGTAAATGTGAACTCTTTAAGTTGTATCATACACACCACTTCATCTAGCTCTTTATTTAGAAAAGCTATCTTTATATCCAATTGCCAAATTTCATAGCCTAGATCTATGGCTATCGCAAGCATGATCTGATAGACTTGAGCATTGCTATCAGAGAAAATATCTTATCATAGTCAATATCATAATATTGACGATACCTCTTGGCAGCTAGATGGGCTTTCTAGATCTTCTCTTTTCTGTCTGTGCCCCTTTTTCTTTTGAAGACCCACTTACTATTAGAAATTGTATTCCAAAGCCAATTGTCAACTTGTTGATGGTTAAGCTTTTTCATAATTGTATATGAATAATAAATAAATAAAATATTATTTTTACTTTTTCATCATAAATTATTTTCATCTTCTAATGAACTTTTATGTTGTGATGAGGTTCTTAAGACTATTTAGAATCGATAAAGAAGAATTTATCGTTTAGTCCTTAAATCTATTTGTGATCAAATGATATATTATTACCAAGGATGACAATGTTTATTGAGTATAGGTCGTTGTATGCCATATGAATTGGTTATTCTCTTAACTAAGGATTGTAGAGATAATGGTATGACACACAAGTAAGATGTGGAGGTATATCTGCACTGAACATGATCAACTTTGGAGCTTTCTGCTATCAAGACTTGGCCCAAAGGAATATGGGTATAAGTATTCTTCTGACTTGAGATCCCCATGGTGACTTTCAAGCAACTCACCATGCTTTGCTGTCGGACTATCTGAATTTTTAATTTATTGATGAAAGATTTTTGGGTACAGTCAAGTATTTATGAAGTCGGTATGTGAGTCAAGATTAGATTAACCACTCCTAGTTTCAGGAGTTATGATGTATTATACTTCAATTTAGCAATGCCTTAGCTAGGAAAGTCCTTGTGAGGAGTCATAGGACTAATTACTTTGAGACACAATATGGATGTACATTCTAAAGTTGATAATTTAACTTGGAGTTATCCTAAACATAGAGATCAAATGGATGAATTATATGGTAACCATATTTAAGTAGATTTTGAATGTTGTGATTATGACAATTTGACCTATCCGAATGTTAGGAACCATTGCTAGATGATCACATCGATTGGTACAAGAATTGTTTCGTACACTATTAACATAGTTTTGAACCTATGGGGTCACTCATATATTAGAGGTTCCTACCTAATCTGATGGTTGATGTTGAGTCCTACTGGACTGGGACTCTATAATCAAGAGTTCCACTGGACTGAAACACGATGATCAAGAGTCCTACTACATTGAGACTCTGAGTTCTACTTGTTTGGGACTATATGGTTAAGAGTCCCATTGGTCTAAAACTCTATGCTCATGAGTTCCACTAGTTTGGAATATTGCGACTAAGAGTTTCACTAGTTTAGGACTTTCTATTCAAGAGTTTCATAGAAATGGGACTCTATTACCCAAAGATCCACTAGATCAAGACTTTGAGTTTTTGGAAGGATTAATTAGTGATTTGATTATTAATTAACTTAATTTGATTGAGTGATAAATTTTGGATTAAGTCTAATTGAATTGGATTCAATTGGATTTGACCCGATTAGGTAATGAGATGACCTAATCACTAAGGAAGATTGTTTCCTATTTTGATCAGGGCCTGGACTCAATTAACTCCTAATTTTTTTAGAATTTAATTAAGATAGTATAAGCCTAATTTGGTTAGGTTTATCCTGGTATAATTAGGTCTAGCCAAATTAGTTTAGTTGGAAGATCAAATTGGATAAGAATTTAAAGTCTAGTTGGACTAGACTTCTCTTTAGCACCATATCATTGACTTACGCCCTCTTACTTGACAAGAATTAGAATTATCATGAAGTTTTCCATGCACAAGAGGCCCCACACCCTGGTTGCTCATGCCCCAAGTGGATAGGTTCTAGGTGGTTGGCATTTGAATTCAAATAGAGTTTAAATTCAACTAAACAAACTAATCCTATCGCATGCGGTTTCCACTCTGTTTGGTGCAAAAAAATGGGGGTTTTGAAGGGGGTGTGCATGACATCTGAAGGAAAGTTTTTCTTAGCATGAGCCACCTCTTCTGCATGAGAAACTTGGGTTTTTATTCCTGATAAAAATAAATCCAGAGGAGAGGTGTAGGGTTTGGGTTTGTGCTGCCCTAGGATTTCTTCCTGGAGTTAGGGAAGAGAGATCATGAGCTGTAAGTGTCAAAACTCCATGAGACATTTTAGACAACATCCTCTACCTCCCTACTACCTTTGTTGGATTTTTGAAGTATCTAAAAAATTAGAAGGAGATCAATCTATATCGGCCATCAAAGATTTTGATGAGGAGCTAGCACTCTAGTAGAGCCGATCAAGACCAGAATCCTTGTGTGGACGATCTATAGAGGCCAGATGCTACATGTGGCTGCATCACAATGAGAGGATCTCCCCATCTGAGTTTCGATTATGGTGATCAACTACCCGTACGAAGCTATTGTGTTCTAAACACATGTAATAGTAATAAATAGGATTTACTATCTACTACTTTGCTTTCAGATTTTTTCTTAACATGCATATAAATCATATTACAATCCTAGATGCAGGGTGGTAAATGCTTCGATCATTAGCATTGTAGATTATTTAGATTAATCTATTAATTTTTGCTATAATTTTTCAAAAAAAGTTTCAAAATGTATGCTAGAAATCCTACTATTTTCTATCAATTGTATCAAAGCTCTAGGTTGTTTAATATGATATATATGCTTTTAAAAATCTAAAAATTAGCATATTAGATATATTTAATATCCAAGTAGTAAGTAATTGGATTGGATTGGTCGCCAAGGCCATCCGGTCATAGGAGAAAAGCATGGTTTAAAGGCCATCTCCTCTCATTCAATGGAGTTCTCCTATGGCGGTAGGGGTGCTACTGTGATTATATTCTATGAAAATGAAAAGCAAAAGAAGATTATTAAAATTATTTTAATTTAAATTTTAATCATGAATATGTTTAGATTAGATTTAAAATAGATTCATGATTTTATTTTATGTATTCTGTATAAACATGTAACTAGTAACTATTTATGAAATGAGTTGACCCATTTCTAAAATAAGTCGACCCATTTTATTGATAGCACTAGATTGTAAAAATATTTTACAAAACTTAAAAATTAATTTTAAAATATCAAACCCCAACCCATTAGTCCAAAACTTAATTAAGAATTAAGAATTATTAATTAGGATTGAGAATTATGAATTAAAGATCCTAAGAGAAAAGCATAAAATTTAAATTATTGGATTAGTAAAAATTAGGTCTATTAATTAGGTTAGACCTAAGGTTAGATTAAAGAGTGGACTTAATTAGAATAATATATCAAATCTAATCAAGTGTTGATTTAGATTAGGTCAAGGACTCTCTAGATTTAATTACAATAGTTATTATTGGTCAAGTCCATGTTTTTAACAAGAACCAAATAGGCTTGATACTTGGCTAAGTGGTCAAACCCAAAATTACTAGGTTTATCAAATTGAAACTAATTAACTGATGGGTGTCTAAGGCAAGTTTGGCAGTCTAGACTAGCGAATTTTAATTAGGAGCTACTCACATAGATTTGATCTATCATGAGTTAATGGCATATTCCTTTCACTGATCTCAGTTACTTGGCCAATATGGTAAATTAAATTTTGATTAGATCACTTGGTGGTTTGAGTTCATCCATGTCAATTAGGTAAATCAGTGTAACTGATTTAGATGCCTTATGACCGACTTGAATCAGATCCTCTTTGATCTAACTTGGTGAAGTTAGTGGGAAGATTGTGATTAGCTCATTAATCTTCTCTTTTCTCTTAAAATGAGTTAATCAAATCCTCTAAAATTATTAGTTTCTTAAAAATAAAATAATTATGGTGATAACTAGATCATAGCCTTCCATTAAATTGAGTTATAATGGGTCCATTAGTTTGATAATCATTAGAGGCCCAAAGGCCCGATGCTTAATAACTAATGAAATTATCATTCATAATATGATAATTTGGCCGTGTCTCTCTAATGCTGGTTAGGTTGGCCGACTAAAGTTAGGCCTAATCATTTGTTGGTTAGATGCACCAAATATGGTCATGTTAATGGTTGGACCTAATCAGATCTTTTTAGTGAAGGCCAATGCCTATTGATTGGGCTTTTGGGGCAAAATTAATTACTAGAAGTTATTTAGAGAAATAGTTGATTAAGAATCTACCCATAGATACACATGGGTTGACTGACCAAAGTCGAGCTTGTGTATAGTCTGTGTTGATTCTAGTACCCACTAAGAAATTAAAGTAATTCTTCAAATTGTAGGTAGAGGCTACCAATTCATATAAAATAGTGGAAGAATATTTAAACTAAAGTCCAAGTCTTTAGGCTTAATAACTTATATAGTAATTAGATTTTGATTTTTCCTTTTGTGCGGTTATGGCCTCTACCCTATCGCTCTGATCATTATTGAACAATGACAAATTGATGAGATCCAACTTTAATAGCTAGTATCGAAAGTTGAAAATAGTTCTAGAGCATGAACGGATTCTATTCATTTTGATAGATTTGACACTTGAGGAGTCAGCTCCGAACACGTGAGACATGGTCCGAGATAGTTATTAGAAGTGGCCTAATGATCGAACCATCATTTGTTGTATCATGCTGACAATTATGAGCGATAAGTTCAATTGTAGATTTGAGAACACTCAGCCACAGGACATGCTTCAAATGTTGAACGAGTCCTTTAGTATTCTCGATGATGTTGAGAGGCATAAGACTAGTTGCGGCATCTTTAATGCTTAGATAAGGGATGGGGCATCAATCACCAATTATGTATTATATACAGTCTAGATGATTGAGCGCCTAAGCAAGATTGGCTTTCCTTTGCATGGCAGCTTAGGAAAGATGCTATTCTGAACTCTTTGCCCATGTCCTTTCTCTCCTTCCTTACTTATTTTAGAATGACAATGCTTACAATCATCTATCATGGCTTGCTGGAGTTGCTGTAGAACTTTGAGAAGGATCACCAGCTCCACAAGAAGTCAGTGAATATAGTGGGAGGGTCTTCTTCTAGCTATCGACCTTTTAAGAAGGGAAGAAGAACAAGATGAAGAAGAATAAGAAGGTACACTAGCATGCTGGGATGTCTGTGAAGGATGCAGTGCAAGGTTTGCAGTGCTACTACAAAAATAGCAAAGATGTAGTGAAAGAAGTAATTAATCTAATTAATTACCTACTGATTATATCAAAATATTAAATCCTATACTAAGGATCTAAACATAATATGCATACATTCATATAGATCTAAAAAATAAAACTATGCAGCAAACTATTTACTACATTAACGTGTTTAGAATACAATACCTTTTTTATGGATAGTCGATCGCCATGATCTGATCATCATTGAGGAGGTGTGCTAGTCATGATGTAGCCACGTAGATGTCTAGCCTTTATGGATCATCCACATGAGGCTCCTGGTCCTAATTGGCTTCCCGCGAGTGCTATTTTGACACCGGAGTCTTTCAAGGGCTATTTTGATTGAATGACTTCAATCTTCATCTATGGGCTTCACAGATGCTCTCAGTTGCTGGTAGGCATAGTAGAGAAGTAGAGGAGGTTCTCTCTAAAGTTTTGTGGGCTTTGGACGTTCGTAGCTCATGCAATATCTTTTCGAACCCTAGGTCAAATACCTAGGGCTGCACTCAATGTAAATCCTGCGCTGGCCCCTCCTTAATTTTTCCTTCTCACGGGAATTTTAAACCCTTTTTTTTTCATGCACACAAAGGCTCATGGAAGTCCTCTACTTCTATTCAGATCAATTACACACATCCCAAAAATCTCCCCTTTTTATTTTGTGCCAAATAGTGTCACATATGCATGGGAAGATGAGAACAAGTTGGTTGCTAGTTTTGAATTCAAATCTCATTTAAATCCAAAACTTTAACCAACTGAATTTAAACTTAATTGGTACATGGAAAGGAGTTGTTCACCCACTCTTCAACAATGAAAGTTCTACAAGAAACCCCTTTCACGTGAAGATAATATAAGCACAAAAGTTTCGGTGGTGCATGGATAAGATATGGTTATTGCTATCCAAATTCAAACTCTTCTTGAATTTGGATGGCAACTAACCATAACTTATCCCTTGAGGATGTGAAAAGACTAGTCAAAACCTATTATATGTGTGGGAAAAAAGGTATGAGAGAATTTAAATGGGGTGTGGGGTCAAATGTGGTGCATGGAAAGACTAGTCAAACTAGTTTTTGAATTCTAAACTTCAACCAACTAAACCAACCCTATCAAAATTAGTTAGGTCCAATTAGACTAAATTAAACCCAACACATTTAGGCTTAATTAGATCTCAATAAAATTAGGAATTGATCAAGCTCAACCTTTGATCAAATCAAATTTCAGAACTCCTCGACGATTAGGTCAACTCGTGACCTAATTGGGTCCGACCCAACGGAACCCAATTCAATTGGACTTGAATCAAAAATAATTACTCAATTAAATTGAGTTAATTAGCAATTAAATCACTAGCAAAACCTCTCATTAGAGTCAAAATTTAGTGGGTATCCAGATGACAGAGTCCCATCAAAATGAAACTCTTGATCGAAGAGTCCCAAACCAGTGGGACTCTTCATCTCAGTGTCTGAAACAAGTGGAACTCATGATTGTAGAGTCCCAACTCTCAATCATAGAGTCTCAGACATGTAAGACTCAGAGTCTCAGAGCAATAGAACTCTTAGTCGAAGAGTCCCAATCCAGTGGGACTCTTGACTACAGACTCCAAAACATGGAGACTCAGTATCCTAACCCAGTAGGACTCTCGATCAAAGAGTCTCAGTCCAGTGGAACTCTTGACCATAGAGTCTCAGTCGAGTGGGACTCCTCACCAGCCATCAGATCAGGTAAGAACTTCTAATGTGTGTGACTTCATAGGTCTAAACCTAAATCGGGAGCATAGAAATCAATTTCTGTACTAATCGAAGTGACCATCTAGCAATGGTACCCGACATTCAGATAGGTCGAATAGTCACAATCGCAACATTTAGAATCTACATGAATATAGTTATCATATAATTCATCCCTTTGACCTCTATGCACAGGATGACATTAGGATTTGACAGTCAACCCTAGAAGATACATCCAAATCGTGTCTCAAAGTAATTAGTCCTGTGATCCCTCACAAGGACTATCTTGGCCAAGGCTTTGCTAAATTGAAACACCATTTAACACAACTCCTAAATCCAGGAGTGGTCAATCCCATCTTGATACATGCATCGACTTCTTAAGTACTTGACTGTGCCTAGAAACCTTCTATCACTGAATTATAAGTTCAGGTAGTCCAACACCAAAACACAATGAGTTGCTTGAAAGTCACCATGGTGATCTCAGGTCAGAGGGACACTTATATCCATATTCCATCAGAGCTAATCTTGATAAGAGAAAAGCCCTAGAGTTGGTCACATTCAGTGCAGATGTACCTAGACATCTCACTTGCATGCCATACCAGTGTCTCAACACTCATTGGTTACGAGGATAATCAATCTATATGGCATACGAAGACCTTTACTCGATAAACATTGTCATCCTCAGTAACAACGTATCATTTGATCATGAACAATTTAAGAACTAAATGATAAATCCTTCTTTGTCGAATCTAGATAATCCTAAGGACTTCATCACAACACAAGAGTTCATTAGAAGATAATAGAATTTATGATGAAAAATATCAAAATAATTTTTTTTAATTTATAATTCATATATAATTATAAATGTATGGTTCAACCATCAATTGGCTAACGATTGGCTTTGGGACATATTTCCAACATTCTCCCACTTAGACTAAAGCCAATCGATGCAATATCTAATATCTATCTTCAACTTGAAGTCGTTGAACCCCTTCACCGCAACAGCTTTAGTGAATGGGTCGGTCAGGTTCTCCTTTCCATCGATCTTCTAAAGGTCGACGTCACCTCGATCCATAATTTTTTGGATAAGGTGGTAGCAGCATAGAATATGCTTTGTCTGCTAGTGTGCCTTTGGTTTCTTAGCTAGAGCAATGGCTCCAGAGCTATCGCAATAGAATAGAACTGAACCATCAAGGTAGGATGCTACTCCAAGCTCGGTGATGATTTTCCTTAGCCACACCACTTCTTTAGCAGCATCTAATGTAGTGACATACTCTACCTCGCAAACTGAATCGGCCATAGTATGTTGCTTGAAACTCTTCTAGTAGATGGCCCCACCATTAAGGATGAATATATATCCTGACACACTCTTGCTATCATCATGATCAGACTCAAAACTAGAGTTTATGAACCCCATAAGTGTCAAATTCGATTCACCATATACAAGCCATTGGTCTTTAGTATTTTTTAAATACTTCAGGATGGTTATAACAACCTTCCAGTGGTTCTTTCTTGGATCAGATTGGTATCTACTCACTATCCATAGTGAGTATGCCACATCTAGTTGCGTACATGTCATGGCGTACATTATAGAACCCACTGCCGAAGCATATGGTATTCTACTCATATGCTCTCTTTCAGAGGTATTGTCGGACAATCCCTCTTTGAAAAAAAAATTTTATAGCCTATCAGTAGATAGCCTTTCTTGAAATTCTTCATGCTGAACCATTTCAGCATAGTATCAATATACGTAGATTTGGACAATCTAAGCAATCTTTTAGATCTATGTCTATAGATCTTCATCCCTAGGATGTTGGAAGCTTCTCTCAGATATTTCATGGAGAACTATGATGACAGCCAGATCTTTATTTCTTATAATGCAGGGACATCATTTTCGATTAAGAGAATGTCATTCACATACAATACTAGGAATACTATTGCTGAACTATTAGCCCACTTGTTTATGCAGAGCTCCTCTTCATTCTTAACGAAGTCATATATTTTGATTATTCTATCAAATCATATGTTCCAACTTCGAGATGCCTACATCAGTCCATAAATGGACCTTTCAAGCCTACACACCTTAGACCTATCTACGGATGTGAATCCTTTAGGCTGTATCATATACATCTCTTTATCCAACTCTTCATTTAGGAAAGTTGTTTTCACATCCATCTACCAAAATTCATAGTCCAGATGGGCAGCAATGGCAGGCATAATCAGAATGGATTTGAGTATTACCATAGGAGAGAACATCTCGTCATAGTCAATACCATAACGTTGACGATATCCCTTGGCAACCGGATGGGCTTTATAGGTCTCCACCTTTTCATCTGCACTTCTTTTTCTTTTGAAGATCCACTTACATCCTATAGATTTTATCCCTTTAGGTAGGTTATCCAATATCCATGCATCATTGACTTTCATGGACTCCATTTTGGATTTCATGACCTTAAGCCATTTCTCATAGTCGGATCTCTACATTGCATTCATGTAGGTGATCAGATCCTCATCGTTCTCATTGAGTTTGATAAGATCTCCATCCTGGACCAAGAAACCGTAGCATCTATCTGGTTGATGTAGTACTTGAAGGAAAATTCTGATTTTCCAGATCAAGTTCGTTCAAATCTGATTGGATCAAGAGTCATATTTCAAAAATTTTCTCTTAGATTCAAATCAGATCTGATATTTTTTAGATCTAATTTTTTAGATCCATCATCGACATCATCGAAATTCCTTTCGATGGATCAAAACTCTTCTGATTCAGACAACTGAAATGATCGATCATCTAAATCATTCTAATTGCTCCCAAAATCCATCAGTGGCAATCCATCAAAACTAAAAATGAACCTCTCGGTGTAGCTACTTGTGTGATTAAGTTCTTCTATCCTAAGCTCCAATCAGATTAGGGTTAAGGTAAACTCGTCAAACTCTAATTTCTACTATATGATTTAATCATTCAATTCAAGTCTGATGTAAAAACCTTAATAGAAATACTTTCTATTATTTCACTCTCTGCCATGGCCATGGGCTTATGGACTTGATTCTCATGATCATCATAGGGCTTCTCCTCATCCACCGAGATAGATAGATTCCATCTTGGTGCAATCCAATTCCTACAATGAACATGCTATAGCCAACATACACCTCAGGATTTTGAATGGCTAGGAGATCAAGTCATGGTGTAGTCAAATTATAACACCTTTAAAGTAAACTGCCGATACACCTCAGGTCAAAGAACTAGACACACCACTGCAGTTTCGAGTCAGTCATCGATGAAAAGGTAGACTTTCTTATGACTACTCGAGGTGGTCATGCTTAGTGCCCTCATTCTCTAACAAGTACCTATACTCTCACTTCGTTGTCTCTACACCATAGACTCAAGACTCATCTACTATAAAGAAACGATTATACACTAACCTTCCGGATCAATCACCATCCTTATGATGATCTTACGGTCAAGAGCATTTTATGAGTTAATAATGAAAATTCTTGTCTTAAATTTTCAACTCTTGAAAATAAGAATTATCATTTTCATTAACTCAAGGAATGTATCACAGACACTAAATAAACATATGTGATAGAAAATAATCCATTTTATTATTTATAGTCAAAATTATAATTTTGCTCTTAGAAGTGTATTGTAAGTGTCAGCCAATTCTGGCTTCTAGGGCACACATATCTAACAAAATTCTACTTGACCTAAAGCCAATTGGCTACAAATCTAAGTCCCATCTTCTCAAGGTGGGCTTTGATCTTCTGCTAGCCCAACGGCTTTGTAAGCGAGTCCGCCGCATTATCTACGGAGTCGACTCTCTTGACCTCGACGTAATCCTTCTCGAGGTAATCACGGATGAGGTGGTATCACTGCTCGATGTGCTTAAATTTTTGGTGAGACCTCGACTCTTTAGCAAGGGCTATGACGCCATTGTTGTTGCAGTATAGAGAAATGGCATCAGATGGCATCACTCCGATCTCTGTGGCAAACTTCTTATACTAGAATGCCTTCGTTGCAGCTTCTGATGCAGTGATGTATTTTGCTTCAATGGTGGAATCTGCTATCACTATCTGCTCAAAACTTTTTCAACTGACAGCTCCACCATTGCACACAAACAGACTTTCAGATGTCGACTTTCGATCATCTACATCGGGCATAAAGTCCGAGTCTGTTTACCCCTGGACTTTGAGTTCTCTATTGCCAAAAATTAGTAACATATCCTTAGTTCTTCCTAAGTACTTAAGGATACATTTCACAGAAGTCCGATGTTCTTCATCTAGATTTGACTTATATCTGCTCGTGACACTCACGGCATGGGCTATATCAGGTCGTGTACATAACATAGCATACATGAGGCTCCCTATTGTTGAAGCATAAGGGATCTTGCTCATACATTCTATTTCCTCAGGTGTGCTAGGGCACATCTTCTTGAAAAGAAGAATGCCATGCCTGAAGGGTACTAAATCTCTCTTAGAGTTTTTCATACTAAATCTCTTTAGTACTTTCTCTATGTACATCTTCTGTGAAACTCCTAGCATCCTATTCGGTCTCTCTCTATAGACCTTAATTCCTAGAATAAAGGAATGCTTCTCCTAGGTCTTCATGAAGAATTGTTTAGATAACCATATTTTAACTATGGTCAACAAGGAATGTTCATTTCAATAAGGAGGATGTCATCCACGTACAATACGAGGAAGACAAAATGCTCCTTTGACCTTTTTGAAGATACATGGCTCCTCTCATTCTTGATAAAATCAAATTTTTGATCACATCATTAAATGTATTCCAGCTCCGAGATGCTTGCTAAGTCCATATATGGCGTTGCAGCTTGCATATCTTGTGATCATCATTACTGGGATTTGAAACCTAATGGGCTATTCATCGATCTACACATTGCTTGTTGTTGCAGCCTATTTTGATTATGAAATATGGTAAAATGGACTAAAAATAGGCATTCTTAAATGGATATCTTGAGGGAAGATATCTATATGA